>PVKU01000300.1:0-561603 GCA_004027475.1 Anoura caudifer
AAAGTCAACACTAAGAAAAAAGATTTTTCATTTTTATTAAGGCCCTGTTTATCTGCCTGTCACTTAATTCTAATTGTCTATTGACTTTTTTTCATTACAGTTCTTAGTAGGTAGGAGGCAACGATAGTTTAAGCTGAAATCATTGTATTAAATATTTTACATTATTGTTCCCAGTAGAGACTAGAAACTCTGAATACTGTCACATAATAATGCTTTAATTAAGGCAAAGTTTCTTAGGCTAACAAATGGTGTTTAACCTTTGCAAGAGAATCAAACAGAAATTAAATCAAATTCAGGTTCATGATTTTATAAATTATTCAGCCTTGCCTCAGACATTGCTCCATTCTGTTACTAAAATATGGTCTTAATCTCTTTTTTAGTGAGAATAATAAAGAAATAATTACAGAATATTATCATATATAAGGGGTTCACAGTAATGAATAAATTAAAACAACCTAGAGATTTTAAGTACGATAATGAATGGATGAATACGAATACTCTGTCTGGGGTATTCAATTTTCTAAGGAATTTAGAATTTGAATATAGCACTGTTACATGTCTGAGCAACTTTATGGCCATCCGTCACCTAAAAATAGAAGGTGAAAGCATAAATGAGAAAATCCAGATGGAAGGAGATTAAGCAACAGTCCATTAAAATAATTTTTTAAAAACTTCTCACATACCAACTATGCACATAGTACACTCTAGTATAAGCATAGTTTAAGTCTTCATTAAACAGAAGCATTTTATATTTTCATAAAAACTAGCTAGGTGTGTATGGGATCAAATCTTCCTAGGTAGAGCTGTTAGAGTAAATGTCCAGAGCAATAGGTCACACACAGCCTATCACTCCCAATGTTTGAATAACATTTTCAAGGACATTGGCACACTTAAGTATTCATACTTCTGAAAGCAAATTTATTTCAGAGGAAATTATAATTATTTCAACTATACTTTCTTGTTTACATTTTCTAATTTCTCTGATAATTTTTTTCTCAAACTTTGCTTAATTTGAATTACGGCCAAGTATCATAATCTCTATGCCGGTAGGCACCTTTCACTTTACATCTTTTCTTCCATGGACAGCACATTTGAAAATACTCGAAGGCTCTTTAGAAAGTCTGTCCATTTGTTTCAGTATAGTCTCTGCTTTTGAAGCTGATTCACATTTTGTGGGGGGTTGAGTAAAATGTTAAATTTACTTAAGTGAAGAAACTATTGCATTTAACTTACATGGTAACTGAAGATGCATTTACTGATGTTTTCAAAGTGGAATGTTGTTATCTATAGGAAATGTTACTTTGCTTAAACTTAATTGTAAAAAATACACAAAATTATACTTATGTAAAGGACACTCTTATCTTATACATATATAAGCTATATTTTAGGAACATTAATATTTGTTTTGTAGATGTCATAGTTGTAAGGGAATAAACTATTTCATTAATAAGTTATTAAGGCCAATTAATTTGTTCTCTCCCAGTTATTTAAAATATAATCTCTTTTTGGCTTTTCTTCTATGCTGTACAAAAATTATAATACTTCACTAGTTGTTGGGAACTGTTTGGCCTGGTTTCAGGAGTTGTAACCCCCCAACTCATGACTAAGGTTGAGTGAGCGACCTTCAGACTGTAAGCCACGAAGGAGACAAAGCTTATCTCCCTGGCAGGAGCGCTACTTCTGCTTCATCCATAACTAGCCCCCAGTGCTTGGTCGGTCAGCCAATGACAGGTAAGATTCCCTCAAGAGAGGGATCTCCTAAGCCAGGCACCACCACTTGAAAGGCCCTCAAGGAAGGACTGGGGGGGGTGCTGCAGCAAACAGGGGGTGATGGACCCTCCCCTCCTAGCTATTCTGACATAGCCTGAGTCTCCAGTCCATCTGGGAGAAGTTTTCCTTATCTCTTGGCTTCCTGGTCCTAATCCACTTAAGCCTGAAGCTATGACGGAGGGTGGTACAGCCCTGTGCTGGCTAGAGCAGCTCCCCAAGTGATCCGGCATAAGAAAGTCCTGTGAAACCTGGTTTGCTAAGAGTGCTCTCATTTAAATGATAAGGGTCTGAGGAGGAAATAAGATTGTTTCCCAAAATTTTGTAACCCCTTAGCTGATAGACCCTGACTCAATTAGACCCTCAGAGTTCTTTGAAATGTTATCTATTGTTTGATCCTTGCCACCTGACATTGATTGATGAGCTTTACGTGTATTATGAACCTAATAAAAACCATTGAGGAAGGGGCTCTTGGCCCTTCTCCTTTGAGAGATTGGCCACCTCTCCTCCCCAAGCAGATCATGTCTTGGTAGACTTATTTTCATCCATGGCAGATGGATGGGGCTCTGTGGGTGGAGCCCTGCCACAACTAGTTACTTACCTTAATCATATTCTTTCAAGTTTTTCAGTTTGGAAAGGCCTTCAGCATTTTAAGATTATACATATTTACTCATTTATTCTTCATTCTTACATTATATATTTATCACAGTTTGTACTTATATTAGATTCCATTATTCACTTGTCAATTCTAGTGTATGTTTGAATAAAAACAGTTATTTATTCATGGAGTGGTATAACCATCCCTGCAGTCTAAATTTAGAACATTTTCATCACCCCAGTAAGCAGCCCTGTGCCTGTCAGCAGTCATACTCCTCCCGTCCCCTCTCTGCCCTAGGAAACACTAATCTACCTGTGGTCTCTACAAATGTGCCTATTTGGGATAGTTCATATAAATGGAAAAATGCAACATGTGGTGCTTTGTGACTTCTTCACTTGGCATAACATGCTGAATAACATTCAATTATATCGACATGCCACATTTTGATTATCCATTTTATCAGTTCATAGGCATTTTGGTTGTTTTTAATTTTTGGCCATTATGAGTATACTTAGCCACATGTTATTTTAGTTTTTGGCCATTATCAACCTTATACAAGTTTTCGTGTGTTTGTGTGTGTCTGTGTGTGTGTGTGTGTGTGTGTCCGTGTGTGTGTTTCTCTGCGATATATGAGTAGGAGCTAGGAGTAGAATTGCTGGATCTTACAGAACCCCAGTGTTTCACATTTGAAGAACTACCAGACTGTTTTCTGAAGCAGTTTTACTGGATATATTCTCAGCGGCCATACATAGTGTTCAAATTTCTCCACATCCACACAAAGACTTGATGTTATCTGTGTTTATAATTATACCATCCTGGTTGTATGAAATGATATCTCATCATGGCTTATATGTCTGTAATGTTTAATGATGTCCAGCATTATATATGTGTTTATTGGCAATTTGCATATCTACTTTAGAGAAATTTCTATTCAGAGTCTTTTGCCTGTTTCAAAACTGGGTTATTCATCTTTTAGTTAGTGAGTTGTAAGCTGTAAAATGACAATGTTAAAAGAAGTTATGAGAGTTGGTTATTTTGTTTTGTTCCCGGTCTTGAGTAGAAATAATTTTCTCTTTGTGTTTATGCTATTTAGACTTTGTTGAGCTTCTTGGATATGTAGATTAATGCTTTTCAGCAAATTTGGCAAAATTGAGCTAATGATTATTTGAACTTTTATTCTGTTCCTTTCACTTTCTTTCTGATATTCACATTACATGTACTCTGATACTGATAATGATATATCAAATTTCTCTGAGTCTTTTTTCAGTTTTCTTAAAATTTTCTTTATTTCTTTGGATTATATAATACTTATTGATTTTAAATTTCAGTGATTCTTCTACCACATCAAATGTATTATTTAGCCCTTCTAGTAAACTTTTTGTTTCAATTATTGTACTTTAACTTCACATATTCCATTTGCTTTTTAAGTTATTTATATATTTTATTGATATTTTACATTTGATGGCCTCATACCTTCCTTAAACTATTTCATTTTTTAAAGATTTTAGTTATTTATTTATTTTAGACAGAGGGGAAGGGATGGAGGAACAGAGGGAGAGAAACATCAATGTGTGGTTGCCTCTTGAGTGCCTCCTACTGGGGACCTGGCCCAAACCCAAGCATGTGCCCTGACTGGGACTCAAACTGGTGACCATTTGGTTCACAGGCCAGTGCTCAACCCAGTGAGCCACACCAACCAGGGTCCTCAAATTCTTTAGACATGGTCTTCTTTAGCCCTACGAACATATTTATAATGATTACATTGAAATCTTTGTGAAATACATCTAGTTTCCTTCTAAAGCAGTTTTTATCACTTGTTCTTTTTCCTATGTATGGGCCATTCTTTATCGTTTCTTTGCATGTTTTATTTTTTTTTTTGTGAAAATTGGGTATTTTAGAAAATATTTTAAGTAAACTGTAGATGCTGATTTCCTCCTTCTCTCTCCAAAGGTGTTAATATTGCAGGTGCTATTTGCTTGGTTATTATTTGTTAAGTGACCTGGCTGAACTAAATCTGTAAAGTCGAGTTTCCAGCAGTGTGCAGCCTCCAATGTCTCTGTTCAGTTGTTTTGTCTTTATGTTATGTTTTCACCTAACTGTGAAGTGGTTGAGACTTCCACCCAAGATGGAGGTGTAGCTGGTCACATTGAGCCTCCTCTCACAACTAAGATTAAGGACAACAAAATATAGAACCAAAAAAAAAAGAAAACCCAACCACGACAGAGAGAAATTGAATAGTGCGGGAGTCTTACAACATTCACCCAGACTGGTAAGAGGGGTGGAGTTGGCGTCCAGTGGAGTCCATGGCCGGGGGAGTTGGGTCACAGCACTGGGTGCACGGTCACCCCAGGCGCACAGGCTGTGGCATTGCCAAAAGGGAGTAGAACCAGCAAGGTGCGCAAGGTGGCTGACCACGGACACAAATTCACACACAGATAAACCAGGAGAAAACAGGCAAAGGACAGACTGCATGATACAGGGCCCCAGTGCCAGGAAGTGAAGCCTCGAAGCACCCATTGAAAATACTTGTGGGGGCTGAGGTGCCGGGAGGGAGTCCCAGCCTCACAGGAGAGTTTGTTGGGGAGACCCGTGGGGTCCTGGAGCATGCGCAGACCCACCCACATGGAGGTCAGCACCAGAGGGCCCCAATTTGATGGGGGAAGGAGGCTGAGGAGATGGGAAGCTGTGAGAGAGCTCAGAGCACATGCCATTGTTCTCTCTTATACCCTGCCCCCACATCTAACATCACAACCCAGTGACTGGGCTACCCCACCCTGGGGAACACCAAAGGCTCCACCTCTCACTATGTAACAGTCATGACCAGACAAAAACAGAAAGACCAAAACCAAGGATGGCTCAGATGGGAAAGCAGACCAGGGCCCTGGAGCTAATTCATCTGAGCGACCAGGAGGTGGTCAGCCTATCAGAAGCAGAGCTCATAGCACTGATAGCCAACCTATCAGAAGCACAGTTCAAAGCTCTGGTGATTAGGAAGCTCACAGAATTGGTTGATTTTGGTTGCAAATTAGAGGAACAAATGAAGGCTACACTAAGTGAAATGAAGAAAGATGAATGGGGAACCAACAGAGATGGGAGGAAAACTGGGACTCAAGTCAATGGAGTGGACCAGAAGGAAGAAAGAAACAACCAAACAAAAATCGAGGAAGAAACAAGAATTCGAAAAAATGAGGAGAGGCTTAGGAACCTCCAGGACATCTTGAAACATCCCAACATCCGAATTATAGGGATACCAGAAGGGGAAGAGGAAGAGCAACAAGTGGAAAACTTATTTGAACAAATAATAAAGGAGAAATTCCCCAATTTAACAAAAGAAATAGACTTCCAGGAAGTCCAGGAAGCTCAGAGAATCCCAAAGAAGTTGGACCCGAGGAGGAACACACCAAGGCACATCATAATTACATTAGCCAAGATAAAATGAAGGAGAGAATTCTAGAAGCAGCACGGGATAAGGTGACAGTCACCTACAAAAGAGTTCCCATCAGACTGTCAGCTGATTTCTCAAAAGAGACCTTGCAGGCAAGAAGGGGCTGAAAAGAAGTATTCCAAGTCATGAAAGTCAAGGACCTACATCCAAGATTGTTCTATCCAGCAAAGCTGTCATTTAGAATGGAAGGGAAGATAAAGTGCTTCTCAGATAAAGTCAAGTTGAAGGAGCTCATCATTACCAAGCCCTTATTATATGAAATGTTAAAGGGACTTATCTAAGAAAAAGAAGATAAAACATATGAACAGTAAAAAGACAGCAAACTCACAGGTATTAACACCCAGACCTAAAACAAAAGCCAACTAAGCAAACCACTACAACAGCAGCAGAAACAGAGAAATGGAGATCACATGGAGGGTTAGCAACAGGGGAGTGGGAGGAGAGAGGGAGAAAAGGTACAGAGAATAAGTAGCATTGATGGTGGGTAGAAAATAGACAGGGGGAGGGCAAGAATAGTGTGGGAAAAGTAGAAGCTAAAGAACTTATGACACATGGATATGAACTAAAGGGGGAAATGTGGGTGGGAGGGGGTTGATGGGGGAGAAATGGGACAACTGTAATAGCATAATCAATAAAATATAATTAAAAAAAGAAATGGTTGACCCATTTTTTTAAGCAGCTTATTGGTCAGTTTGCCCTTAAACATGCTCAGTAGTAAGTTTGTGTTTAACTTTTGACCATTAGGGGTGTGTGTGTGTGTGTGTGTGTGTGTGTGTGCGCGTGCGCGCGCATCTGTTTGTTTCACAGGCTGCTCTTGCAGTCCAAGGAAGGCGTTTTGCTGCTGTCTCATTCAGCTAGTTCCTAGTAGTTTGGATTTTTTCTTTTGGATCACTATTTAGAAGCCTTATCCCTTCCCTTGGCAGGCACACAGTCTTCCAGACTTCTAGGGATCTATGTAATTTTATTTTTTAAGGTGACTTCTTGGACTATCTTCTGGGTTAGAGTCAATTCTTGTTTGGCTAGTGTTTGGTCAGAGGTTATGCTCTGGCCCCTTGGCAGAAAAAGGCTTCTACCACTTGTCAGCTGATTTGTGCACAGCTTTAGGAATGTTTTCAAGTCCGTACCACATCCTTTAATTCTAATTTATTCACTCATTAACAATAGAAAAGGCATGCATTATTCATTTTATGTATATACACATATGCATGTATATATAGTGCACTATATACACACATATACACATGTTATATATCAATATCAATATGTATATCTATCTATATGTATATGTATACATATATATTGCACTACAAGTTTCAGGAACTACTATAAATGCAGGGATGCAGCAATGAATGAGAAAGGCAACTATCCTGTCCTTATGGATCTAGCATTTTAGTGGAGAAGAAAACCAGTAATGAAAGAACTTCTATGAAGGAAAGATTTTTAAAATTAATTTTTAAATGAGGAAAGGTCTGTAGGAAAACTCTTACCTTGTAATCTGAGCTTCTAGAGAAAGGCAATAGTTTTCTTCATTTCTTCAGCCCCTAATAAAATAACAAAATATAGTTCTGTTTTACTAGATGTTTAAAAGAAAACTATAGAGAGGGTGATGAATGGTAACTAGACTTAGTGTGCTAATCATTTCTCAGTGCATACAAACATCGAATCATTATGTTGTAATATAATGCTACTTCAATAATAATAAATAAATAAAATAAAATACCAGAGATAGGAACATCATCCTTTCCTTGTACTGAGGAATTTTTTTTAGCCTGTTTGCTGTTTCACACAATAATCAACTAAATTTTTATTGTTGCTTATTTGGTTTTAACAAAGAAAACTGATATTATCTTATACATTGAGAATTACTATTGGTTTATTTACATACTAGTTCAGGGCTTCGTCCTCATTCTTTCCAAGAGTAAAAAACAAAGACAAACAAGCAAACAATAACGCAGCATGCTAACGTTCTTGAGAACAAATGGCAGATAGAAGCATAGAAAAGGTAGCTAAGTAACTCCAGTTCATTTTTATAGGGATCTATGAAGCCTTTGAATGATCTGGCAAGCACACGTAAGGCAAACACAAGAAGGGCCTAGGGCTAGACACCCCCAAACCCTGTTTAGTCTGGGTTAGAAATTGTCATCCAGAAAAATGCCATCATCTGAGACTTTAATGTTTTTATTATCATTATTTTAATTTTTCAATTATAGTTTACTTTCAGTATTACATTATATTGGTTTCAGGTATACAGCACAGTGATTAGACAATCACATACTTTACAAACTGTGCCCTGGGCACCATACATAGTTACCACAATATTATTGACTACATACCCGGTCTGTGCTTTACAACCACATGACTATTCTCTAACCACAGAATTGTACTTCCTGATGCCTTCACCTCTTTCACTGAGTTCCCCAACGTCCTTCCCATCTGTCAATCACTGGTTTAGTCATTGTGTCTATGAATCTGTTTCAATTTTATTTATTGATTTATTTTGTTCTTTAGATTTCACATACTCATAATATCATGAGTCATTTGTCTTTCTCTCACTAACTTATTTCACTCATCATAATAGCCTGTAGGTGGAACCCTGATCTTGACTTTCCCATCCATCCCCTAACTTTGCATATTACATATAGACACATTAAGTTGCTATGCCCTCAGTGTGTACTTCTCCATGTAGGAGAAAGAATCTTAAATGTTACATTAATAACTCTGATCAAAATTATTTCTATGTGACTTATGGAATGTTATCCTCTGAACTATTATATTGTAATGTAGTAAAGAGCAAGGCCAGGTCTATATACTTCACCTGTGTGCACCCAGTACCTGAATAAGTGCCTAGCATTTATTTATTCATTTGGCATATATTTATTCTTTTTCCTGCTTTTTCAGGAACTGTCAGAGTGAGCAAGTTATTTTCTCAATAAATATTGGAAGAATTATATTTATTTAAATGAAGGCCATAAATCAAAACTATACTATATCAAGAATGATTGGAAACCTAAATAAATGTAAGGCATGATTCATGTCATTCTAGACTTTATACTTTAATTTGAAATGTAAATTATTCACAGCAAACACTTGAGAGTCAATTACCCTCAATACACCATCAAGTGAAAGATATAGCGCAAACTGCATTCCTTGTGCTGAGCCTGAGAAGAGTAATCATTTCTTCCCATGCAACTCACTCCAACAAGCTTACCACATGACACAAATAAGCAAATAAAGCAATCTGTAGAAGGGAATAATTTTCAATGAATTTTCTTTTTCAGATTGAGTCCACAGCTGGCAAGTTTTATATTTTGATAATATTGCTAAATTTTGCATCTGCTTACATATGCTTCTCTGCACCTTTTTATACACAGAGCATTCATTACCCTTAGGCATACAAACAATGTCATAGCAATAACAGTAGTCCTACTTAATCGTATACTGCATTACACTGAAGAAGCCTTGGGCAAAGACTTGGCCCCTTGAGCATGGCAGGTGAAGCCCCTTTCATTCATCATCACAAGCTGAATATCCCAAATGGGTCAGCTCCATAAGAACTCATGCCAAAGGTAACTACAGACACTTGTATCTTCAGCAGCATAATTTGCTTTTATGCAATAATTACAACAGAGGGAACCAGAGATGAACATGTGGCTAGATAAATAATCAGTATAAAACCACCATAAATATAGGAGTAATATCTTAAAAATTATTTCAAGCAGACAGTTTGCTGCAGGAAATAATGTCAAAGAATAACATTGCTCTGACATTGTTTATGTGATCTAAAGTATACAAATACACCAGTGATTAAAGGGATATTTCTATTATTTATTAAGGACGATATATCATTTGCAACTCACTTAACTTACATATTTCATGAAAAATTCACAAGCAGCAACAATTTTACCTTAAGCTGGAATTAATCACTTTGTGAATAAGCTCAATGTGTATAAAGTGTGTTTGAGGCTTATTATTTGACTAATTAAAATATAAAGCATTTTTTAGTTAACATTCTATGTAGTACACCCAATGGTAGATAATTCTGAAATATTTCATTTCATACAACTGTACATTTATTTGACTTCATCCCTTACATATTAATTTTCTTTGAGAAAGGTGGAGGTTTGAATACTTAGGGTCTTGCCCTGCATCACATTTTTTATCTACTCAGTGACTGACAAACTGAAATACCTTTGGGTTTACAACTCACATAGCATAAGGCTTCATGCATATCGTAATTTTTCTCATCTGATTTTTATCTCATATACACAAAGGGAACTTAAAATATCAGAAATAAAACATGCATACATATTGGTTTACTTCATAAACACATTTGGGATCACACACACATGTTCTACATGTGATGTGCACACGCACAAGGGGACGGAGCTCCCCTCTCATCAGGAAGCCCTGGGTCTGTAACCAGTGCACACTGGGACTCAGAGACGGAATCGCAGCTCCGTGTGGGTGGTTCAAGCTGACTTCTGTTCACATGGCTTCAAACTTTTCCACTTAAAAAGATCAAGTAAAACTTTAGACTACTTCTCTTTTGGGGATATCATGATCAACTGGCCCGAACCTCCAGTCTCTGAGAATCAGACTAGTATTTTTCCAAGGTCAAAAGCATTTGACTGTTTATTACATACATTACATTCTTAAATAAAACCCCCTCACATAACATTTTTGCATAAATCTTACAATATGTCAACTTACAAATAATTATGAGGCATACTAGTAACAAAACTATATTTTTCTTTATTAATAATTTTGTAACAAACATGTCCCCATCGTATAATGCAGATAATAGTTTTAACTCTTGAGACTCTTGTACAGGCCCTGGCCAGGTGGCTCAGCTGGCTCAGCTGGTCAAAGCATGGTCCGGGTGCCCCCAGTTTGCAAGTTGGATCTTCAGTCAGGGCACATACAAGAAGCCACCAATGAACGCACAAATGAGCGGAACCACGAATCTCTCTTTCCCTCTCTCTCTCTGCCCCATCAATAACATAATTTTATAAAGATTCTTGTCCTGTAAAAAAGCTTAACAAAGATATATATGTGTATATATATAATAAAAAGCTTAACAAAGATGTATATATTCACACATATATGTGTATATGCACCAAAGTTGCAAATTGGATCTTCAGTCAGGGAACGTACGAGAAGCAACCAACGCATACATAAATAAGTGGAACCGTGAACCAATCTCTCTCCCTCTCTCTCCCCCCCTCTTTCTCTCCCCATCAATAAAATAATTTCATAAAGATTCTTGTACTGTAAAAAAGTTTAACAAAGGTGTATATACATAGATATAGATATATAATAAAAACTCAAAAAGGTGTAACCGAGGGCTGTAATGACTGAGTACTTCTATGATACATTATAAATAACAAGAGAATTCCTGAGAGCATGTGAGGGGGTGGGGGAAGCTGATGGGGGTGGTGGGGGGTTAGGTGTGGAGTTGGGAGTAGGTCTCTTCAGACACACTTATTAGTCATATCTGGCAAACAGAAAATGTCTAGTGAAAAAAGTAAATTTCTTCAAGGAGCTGTTAACAAAATAATAGAGATTTAAAAGAAAAGTTGTGACTGGGAAGTTGTCTGGTGAGAGTAGGGAGGGAAGGACAAGAGAATAAGTTTTGGGGATTTGTGGGAGAAAAGGAAAAGCTTCACAACATTAAATATTTATCTTTGCCTCTGAGTTACCTTAATAGATAATGAGATATCTTTATTTCCATTTTCTTTCTCAATTCTTTATACTTGAATTATATCTATACAGCTGTAGACAACATTTACATACCACTCCAATAGCACATTTATCCCCCTATTCCTTAGTTTTAATGTTACACTTATTCATACTCAACATTTACCATCTATCCTTATGCCACAGGTTTTCCTGTGATTTTTGGTTATATAAAGCTGATTTCACTGTAGATTGTTTTGTAATATTAGTTTACATTTCTTTCCTAATTATTGTCCTATTTTTCTGGTATGCCTCTATCATTTAGATAATTTTTTTCTTTTTTCTTACAACAGTTTGGTATTAGCAATTATTTTATGTTATTCCTGTTTAAGTGAGTTTGCTGGGTGGGAGCTGAGGGGTGTGTCTGTGTCTGTGACTATTTACACATCACATCATTTAAAACACCTGTGTTGGTGCAGCCTCGTCCACTGTTCCGAGGTCTGTGTCCTCTGACATAGTTTTCGTCTTTTTTTTTTCCTAACCACCAGTGATTCTGCCTACTGAAGTTGGATTCCGCCTCCAGCAGATTTTTTTCAATACAGTCCTCAGTCTGAAAGTTTATCTTGGTGGGTCTTTCTGAAGCCAGCAGGACTCTTGTTGTGCCCCTGCAGTCTTTTCCACACCGGCCCCACACTGGCCCCAAGTCGCGGTAATCCAACCGCTCACAGTTTCACCACTTGTTCTCAGAGTCACTTCCTGAATTTTGCTTGACCTGCTCATTTTTTGTGATTTTGCTTATTTGTTATTTAAAAGAACTTCCGATTCATTTTCATAATGTTATTAAAATGTCTAAAGGGTATAACAATGTATAACTGAATGTTCTTATTATTTTTGATTGTAAGCTTGTACTTAGCTTTTTTTTTTTTTAGCAGATATTCTGGTGGTTCCTTCACCCTTTGTGTTCCTTAAGGGCCAGGGACACCATATTCTGAGGATGGTTTAACCACCTATCCAGCATTCATAAGGATTTTCCATTGGCATCCCACCTTTTGGAAATGCTTATAAATCACTGTACTCCATTTTTTATTTCCAGATGATTTTAATGGGGGAATGATCTTAATGATTCTTCCTACATCCTTAGAACTCAGCAATAAATTAAAATGGATGATCATTTTTGTCCCATTTCCCTCTAATGGAAGGCTTGTAAATCTATAGAGTGTGCTAATTGCCTTATAATTGCTTTTTCACTTTGTTTCTTTTACTAGATCATTTAACAACATGTGGCTTAATTGTATTTGAGTGGATACATAAAGAAATTCATATAATAAGCCACATGGTTTATCATACTTATCGGTCACTGAAATTCTGTTACTGACTCACCCAAAGCACTAAATGAGGTTAAATAGATTTCACTGAATTTCTAACTGTTGTTTAACTGTGACAGAATCCCTGTGTTCTTTCATGACTTTTGAAAGAGCTTTCATTATGAGTCCTATATTGGTCTATATTAAAAGCTATTTTGTTTCAATTCAATTTTGCAATAGTTTAATCCACTTTAAACTAATTGACTTTATTGTCAATTGTGTAGCTCCATATCCTCATCAGCATTTGGTGTCAGTGTTTTCTATTTTGTCAATTCTAACAGGTGTGTAGTGGTATCTCATGGTTTTGCTTTGCAATTCCCTAAGGAGATGATAAAGAGCATCTTTTCATGTGCTTATATGCCATCTGTATATTTTATTTAGTGAGAGGGTTATCTTTTGTTTATTTTTAAATGTTTTTTTTGTTTTCTAATTGTTGAGATTTTGGATAAATGTACACTATCAAATGTGTCATTTGCAAAATTTCTTCTCAGTTTTTGGCTTGTCTTCTCCTTCTCTGACTAGTGTCTTCTGCATAGCCAAAGTGTTTACATTCAGTGAAGCCCTACCTATCATTTTTTTCTTTCATAGAATGTGCTTTGGATATTACATCTGAAAATTCATTACTAAGCCCAAAGTCACCTAGATTTTTCTCCTAAGTTATCTCCTAGAAGTTTTACTGTTTTGTCATTTACTTTTAGGTCTGTGATGTATTTTGAAATAAATTTTGTGAAAGATGAAATTTCTGTGCCTAGATTCATTTTTTTGCATTGTTGATGTCCAGTTTTTCCAGCAGTGTTTGTGATCTATAAATATACATTTTCTACAAATAACTACCATATTAATGCTTTTAAGTAGTTTATTTGGAAAATTGTAGTACTAAGCTTATTTCTTCTTTTGATTTTTGAAAGCATTGAGATATGTAATCACATCAAGAAAGGTTTTAATTAAAGTTATTCAAACTATAAAATAGTTTAATCTGAGTTTCAGTAAATTTTATGTTGCAAAAAAAACATGCCTTCTATATTTCAAATTGTGCTTCCTAGCTAATAGTGTTTTTTGTGGGGGCTCATCTTCAGTTAAGCATTTTGTGACGTGTAACATGTGGAGTTGAAATATGTTCTTTACTGCACTGAACCTTTTTTTATTCCTAAATTGGGTACATTATAAGACATATAAATGTATAGAATTATATGAAAAGTGTTACTGAAAATACCACCTTGTATTTGGTTATGCCAGGAAATTAAATACTTTCTTTTCCCAAACTTCATTATTCTAACTAGTGGACTGAAATAATTGCTCCCATCCCTTGGGTCCAATAAAACAATTTAGCTCTTTAATGGGTCTTGTTAGATTTGAAGATCAGTGCCTTTTTGGAATATACACATTTTTGCTGGGTGGTGTGCTACCTGCTGAGTCATCAGCACAGAACCCAGAGGTTAATTTCCTTCCTACTAAATGAAGCAGATAATCAGACATTGGAGGATGGTTCCTACACTGTAAATAAGTCTTGACAAGCTGAGAGAGAGCCCAATGCATTACTCAGTCCCATCCATGCCATCTGTCCACCAATTAAGTCAAAGTAAGGATGTTAATTTGTTACATTCCTAAAGCTATACTGACAAGCCCACATAGACATTTTAACTGGCAATGGATAACTGAAACACTTTACTAATATTCCACTGAGTCATGGGTTATAGTTTTTGTAAACTTATTTTCCAGTAACCAATATGTGAAGGGTATTTTTGGTCAAGCGTAAAACTAATGACTACCCGAGCACATGTATCACAAACCATTACACAAAGGAATTTTTCTAAAAAGTCTGTGAGAAGTTATATCAACTTTATGACATAAGTTTATATCATTTTTATGGAAAACAAATTATACAGATGAATTGAGATTGCTATGAAATGACCAAGAAATTGTATTTATGAAATACTCTTATTGCCTCCAAAGAAATATGTGTCACAAACTTGAACTAGGAGACTGCAAAGGTTTGTCTCCCAGTAGAGAGGGAAAACATCTGGACGGTAGAAAGAGAAAGATCCTGTTCGTGTCCCTGGGAAGAAGTCCGCGATGGGTTATAGGAGAAAGTCATGACCACAGGAAGGTTAGCTTTTCTCATAGATTAAAAATCAATGTACAGCTGAGCACATGGATATATTTTTGAATAACTGGGTAACATGTTGGTATAAGGTTTTTTAAATTGTATTTATTTACTTAATTATTTTAATTGTATTTCCCCATTACCATTTATCCCCCTTATACCCCACAATCACCACACCATTTTCTGTGCCCAGGAATCCTTTCTCCTCAATCCCTCCACCCCCTGTCCCCCCATAGCTACTTAACTTACATTCTTACGACAAGGTGACATTAATAAAAAATGTCATTATATGAAAAGTCTTTGATGACATTTTTATACAATGAATATGATAGCTGGTGAGATATGCTTTTATTTCTTCCTTATAATACCTTTATATCTCTACCTCACTGTTGTAACTTTTCTGGAAATATGTAGTCAAGATACATAATGGTTTATTCTTTATGCCCTTATTCCAAATAAACAGGGGTGCATCTAATAAGGCTACTTCATGTAAAGGATCTCTTGCAGTTATAATGGAAAGCAAGTGAAAACTTACCTACAGATGTGTTTGGAGAGTAGGTCTGATGGCTAAGGCATGCCAAACAAGTCTTTTTCAATATATCATATTTCACCTAATGCCTACAAAACCCAGTTTTTTGCTTTCCTAGTAATGAGTTATTGATCTAGACAGGCCATATATTATTACCTCCATTTTACAGATGAGTCAACTGAGACTCAGAAAACTGGCCGGATTTTCCCATGATAACATCATTTTGGCTTTGAATCTGATCCCTTTCTCTTTGCTTAGTTTTGTATATCAAACAATGGATGCCTGGGCTTATATGAACCTAAATAAATCTCATAACATGCATCAATTTTTGTATGCATTATGTTAAGACACCAATCGAGACCTGTGATTCCATCCTAAGATCTGTCCCTATTTTAAAGTTGCACCTTATAGTAAGACAAATAATATTCTCAAGAGTTTTAACATATTTCAGGATAAAAGAGACATTCAATTTTTTATTGTCATTCAATTATAGTTGTCCCCATTTCCCCCCATTTCTCTCCCCTGCCCTATCCAACCCCCACCTTCCACATTCAATCTCTTGCCCCAGCTCAGTTATATCCCTTCGTTTGTCTTTGTCCATGGGTCCTTTATACATGTTCCCTGACTTAACCTTTCCTCTTCTTTCCCCTGTTATCTCTCTTCCCTCTCTCCTCTAGTCACTGTCAGTCTGTTCCTCATTTCCAGAGACTTTTAATTTTTAGTTATTCTAACCATCACCACTATCACCTAATGTTGAATGGTGGAAGGACTGTATCTACCTTGAGTCAGCACTAACCACATCTGAGATATGACTAGAGCTGGAGTGAGAATTAACTCTATATTGCTGTCTGAAAACACCAAGGGAAATCCAGAAAACAATGCACTCCTTTACTAGCCTTATATTCCCTCATCAGCTTTTCTTTTGAAGTTGTAAGGAAGGTAGAACATTAGGAGGTTCATAGAGCTGATTCCAGAAATAGCTGATAGTGGGTCAGAGTATAATATGCAGGTTAAATCACAATTAGCCAGACTCCGCATGAGAAATAAGGTGAGCAAGAGTGTGAGGAAAAAAATCAGTGGATCTTTATAACTCACTTAGTCCGAAACTAGTAGTCAGAGTTCAGATCTGAGGTAGAAATGGGTTTAAGAAGCTAGACATTAGGTAAGTTAGATGTGTTAACTGTAGAGGGTTAGACATGCCTTCTGCTCCTTATTTAAATTAATAGTGTAAGAAAATAATATAAAATAAAATTCCAGTAATTCTATTTCATAGAAATTGAGAGGGCAGTGATCATGAGAGTTTTAAGGAACAATTTTCTAGAATAGACAGTTCCGTGACTTGCCCTATAGAAATATTTCAGAAACATTTTGATTCATATGCCTTTTCTTCAGAACTTCCATTTACTCACTCCTGTAGGAATGACTACTAAAATGTAAATCCTGTGCTTAGTTCCCCAACAATCCTAAACATGACCCTTGTGTTGTATAGCATGTCAATTACAATACAATAGCCAATGAAGAAAAATGTTAATGACAATGATATGATATCAGTGAAATTTACAGGACAGTCACTTGGAGGATTAAGTGATCCAAAGCAATTTACACTTTTCCTTCCTCATGTGTTCTTGTTTTTAACTATCTGCAGAGCTTTAGGGGCAGTCAAGAAAGATTTATTCCTATAATTTATTTCAAACTGTTAATATATCTTTGTCAAGACATAACAAGAACCTGAACTGAAGCTGGTTTTATGAACAAAGCCATGTTCTTGTCATGCTATATTTTACTGTTAATATGTAACAGTTTAATGAAGATACAGTTTTCTTTTTTTGCCAGATCAATGATTTACTACTTTTGTACTGTATCTTTGTGGGCTGTATTTCATTTGATTGCTTTTGGATGCTAGGTCATGAAGGGGCTATTCAGAAGGATAAGGTGGCCTCCAATCTGGAGCAACAGGAGGAGGCCCTGATATCACATTGTAATCATCCCTTTAGTTTTTATTAAATATTTACCCTAAAGTTCACCTAAAATAGCAATATTATTTTAATACAAATAAAATATATTTTTGGAAATATTCCAAAGATGATTACTGGAAAAATGTAACTGAAGTCCTTTTAAGAAAAGTATATATGGATTTCGAAAAGCATAGACTTAAAATCACAGACATACTAGAAGCATATGATATAATTATATATAGTTTTACTTTTTATTGTATATTTTGGTGTTTGAAACTATTCTACACTGTGCATATATCATTATATTTATAAACAGAAAATCCATTATGTAAGCACACAACATTTTCATTTATAAAAACCAGAGTTTTACTATTAAATTTTTTAAAATTATTTCATTATTTTGAATATCTTTTGAAATAAACTGTACAATGTGTGTTTAGAAGTTTGGTGGGCCCCAAAGATAAAGAAAGCACCCACTTTATTATATTATTATATTATTTTTGATAAATGTTATATTATTCTAGTAAATATGAACTTATTTTGTATGATATTTTTCTCCATCAATAGATTACAAATTTCTTGAATCCAAGGAATTATAATATGGTACTTCTAATTTGTTTTCCAAAAGATCCTAACATTCTTGATCTACTGCCTGAAGTAGATATTCACTAGCTGGGTTGCCTTGGGTAAATTACTTAATCCTTCTTAGCATGTTTGCTTTGTTAAACAGAAAAATTAGTACAATGAACATACTGACCTAACATAGAAGTACAGTTCAGTGAAGCTGAATGAATGAGATATGCATTATGTATAAAGTACAGTGTCAGATATAAGGATTCAAGTAATTATAACCATAAAGATTATTTACTGATATATAATTTTATAGCTATTTTTAAAATTGAGATATAACTGACACATAACATAGTGTAAGCTTAAGGTATACAATGTATTGATTTGATACAATTATATACTGCAATATGATTACTACTTTAGGGTTAGCTAACGCCTCCATTGTGTCACCTAATTATGATTTCTTCTTTTGTGGTGAGAATATTTAAGATCAGATCTGTAGCAACTTTGAGGTACATAAAACAGTATTGTTGACTATAATCCCCATCTGTGCATCTGATCTCCAGCACTTATCCATCCTTTAGTTGCAATTTTTGTGGCTTTTAATCAACATATCCCCCTTTACCCACTCCCCAGCCTCTGGTAATCACCACTCCACACTCTGTTTCTTTGTCTGGCTTTTATATTCTGCATATAAGTAGTCTCATGCAGTGTTTATCTTTATCTGACTTATCTCACTCAGCATAATGCCCTCAAGATCCATCTACGTTGACATAATGGCAGGGTTTCTTTTTTTATGGCTGAATAATATCTAATTCACATCTATCTATCTATCTACCATTTATCTATCGACATGTCTTCTTTACCCATCAACGCACTGATGGACGCCAGGCTGTTTCCATGCCATGCCATTGTGAATAATGTTGCAATGGACAGTGGAGTGCAGGTCTCTTTGGACATCCTGTCTTCATTTCCTTTGGATACATACCTGGAAGTGGAATTGCCAGATCATACGGTATTTCTATTTTTAACTTTCAAAGCAGGTGACAGCAAACTATAATTCTCTGATAAAAATTGAACCTTCATGTGTTTTAATAGTTTTGTTAGAATTCAATCACACCTGTTTATTTGATACATCAGTGTCTGCTTTCATAGCACTCCTGCAGAGTTGAGTAAATGTAACAAAGTTCATTAGTCCCTCAAAGCCTAAAACATTCACTCTCTGGCCCTTTACAGAACAAATTTGCTGACTCCCAGTCTTAGAATACACAGTCAACCCCCCTAGCTTGGCTCACATGACTCATGATCTACTTGCAATTTGATGTTATGCCCATTCTCATAAACACAATGTTCTGTTGTCATACATGAAGTGTGCATCCCAATATTCTCATGCCCTGCAGGTCAGAAATAATTTTCATACTCCTGTTATCCAGGATTCTCTCCCATCTTCTCACTTTTCATATGCTTACAGCACAGTCTTGTCTTTCTAATCTTTTTTCAATGAAACCTATTTTTGAGTTTTTTCTTCCTCCCATGAACTGTGATAAATGCCTGTCTTCCATGTATCCTTGGTTTGCTGTGTGTGAGCTTATTCATTCAGCATGTCCATAATGGACCACTGCGTTATAGCTACTGTGCTCAACAGTGTAACTAGAAATACTTACAACAGGTGCATCCCATGTCCTCAAAAGATTACTTGTGCTGAAGTTGACAATATTTCTCATTATTTATGAGAGTGTCTTATATAATATATCTCAAATGGTTGCTTTGTTGTGAATATTAAATTAATCAATGTATGTAACATGCTTAGGACAGTGTCTAATACAGGATAAGCACTCAATAATATAACAGCAAGCTCTTAATAAGCAATTCTATGTTCCAGACATCATAAAGAACAGTAAACACATAATAAATCACCATGTCAGAGACATCATCTTTGTACACATTTTGGAGGTAAGTGAATTAAGACACAACAACATTAAGAGTTCTCAGCATGACACTGCTAGTGAACAGCAGAGCTGGGTTCTGAATCAAGCAGTCTGTTTCAAGAATCCACATGCTAATCACTATACTACTAGACTGCCTTTCATAATGGTCAGCTACTATTATTTTAGCATATGTAAGTGGGTCCTGGCACATAGAAGGCATTAATGTTGAGTTAGCCAAAAGTTCACATTGTTTTTTCCATGAAATAAAGAACACATTTTTCATTTTCACCAATAACTATAATTTGGATATTTTGAGTATGTTGGCTATCTCCCATATGGTATAACATTGACTGCTCTCAATTAATGCCTCGTTTTCTTCACTATCAACTTCAACTTATCTACCTGACTGTGGAGCATTGTCCAGTGAGAAATCGCCAGCATGAAACTTCACAAGCCACTTTTGACATGTTCAGTCAGTCGCAGCACGTTCTCCACCCATACACTGCACAAATTTCTTTTCCTGTGTTTCACTGCATTTTATTTATCTTGAAAAAAATAACACATAATATGATGAAAATGTTGCATATTTTCTTCCATCTTCAATAGTAAAGTGGCCAATTTTGTTAAGATTTTTTAATGCACACTAATATGACAGCTGTCACAATGCATATAACAAAACTGTTTCAAATGAAGTGAAAGACAACTAAGCTCTACTAGAATCACCTCACAGAAAAAAAAAAAACTTCATGGTCAACCCAATATATATTCATAAAATGTTATCAATGGAATAAATAAATAAAGCTACAGAAATACAAGTTGTATAAAATATGAATTTTAAAATGTTGTTTCTAAAACTGAAAATTTTTCATGTGGCTGGGATCCAGGATGAATTAAATAGCTTGCGAAAAGGAAAGTAAAAAATATTCAATCAATATTTAAACGTTGAGTCAGTGGTTCCTAAATATGGATCATTACCAGAAACACCAGAAGTGATGTTTTAGAAATACAGTACCCTGTATTCAAACACTGACTTATTGATACATGTTGCCTGAGCCTGAGACCCATGGATGTAGTAATATATGAAAAACAAAAGCAAGCAAGCAAACAAAAACAACAAAAGGACACTCAGAGCTGTCAGACTGATGGTGCACATTTAAGAATAACTTCATTAATGTCATGACCGACCTTGCAGTACATACTAATAATAGGAAAAACAAGCTATCAATATATCTATCCCTATAACAAAGATACACTCCCCCCCCCCCAAAAAAAAAATAGTTCGGTGGGAGGCAAATGGAAAAGACACACACAGCACTCAAGGAATCTTTAGCCTCTGATTCTAGAATCCAGGTAAAAAACAGCCCAAGAACACTGTAACAGCTACAGAGTGAAAAGTCATTAGCACACCAGGTACAGAGGAGGGTTAGAGCCAAATTCACTGTGTGAAACTGTTAAGTAAGGCATCTCCAAACAAAGAATGAGAAAAAGGAAGACTTGCTTTTACATACTAATAGATACACATATACTTTCATCCTATCTCCAAAAGCCTATTGATATTTATTTAACTACATGTGGAACAGTTATATTAAGTGATAATATTGACTACTAAAGAAGTTTCATGAAATTCCAATGAATCAATTACATACTACCACCTCCTTGGAACATACTGCTACCTCCTTGGAACATAGGGAAGCAATAATAAAAATAACTGCCCTGGCTGGTGTGGCTCAGTGGATTGAGTGCCGGCCTGCAAACTAAAGAGTTGCTGGCTCGGTCCCCAATCAGGGCACATGCTTCAGTTGTGGGCCAGGTCCCTAGTAGGGGGCACATGAGAGGCAATCACACCTTGATGTTTCTCTTCCTCTCTTTCTTCCTCCCTTTCCTTCTCTCTAAAAAGTAAATAAATAATATCTTTTAAAAAATTGCCACACATACTCATATATTTAGAAACCTAAAAATCACAATTTAAGGAATGATGTCACTGAAGAGTGGAATAGTTTTCTACTGCCTTCACCTCAAAGAACATTGATTTTGACAATCACTCCTAGATGAGAGTACCTCTGTGGAAGTCCAGGAGTTTAGCAGACAAGTTCTAGCACATTTTTACAGGAAAAAAAATCAAATCTGAGAGTGGATAAATTTCATAGAGTAAGAGAAATAATTTTGCTCTACTTATATCACCCCTTCCCCAGGACAGCCTATCAGGGCCAAGAAAGACCTTCTCAGCCCAGGATTTCTCGGGTGGGAAGTGAAAGCACTTGAGTGAGTGCCTGGCTTCTCTAGCTGTGTGGGGCACTGCAAAAAGGCCAACTTATTTCTTATTCTATCTAGAATACTGAGATGTGCTTTATGCCTGAGAGGTAAGGAGAGGCAGGGAGAATAGCACCCAGGGCTCTTGGAGAGCATCAGTGGGATACAGATCCCATTAATTATTTCATGGACTTCATCAGGAAGTTTGCATATGAGCTAGCAAGACTGAATCTTCAATAATTATAAAATCTCAACATATTAATAATGAGAAAGGAGATTGAATCTGTAAACAAAAATTTCCAAATAAAGTAAAGCCCAGGACCTGGTAGCTCCATGCAAACATTTAAAGAGTTATTACCAATTCTTCTCAAAATTCTTCATGTATTTGAAGAGGAAGGAATATTTATCATATACCATGATCAAATTGTATTTATCCTTCAGATGCAAGAATGATTCTACATATGCAAATCAATACATGTAAAATACCACATTAGCATAATAAAAATAAAAATTATATGATCATGTTAATGGATATAGAAAAAGTATTTGACATAATTCAATATCCTTTGTCATAAAAATTATCAATTGAAGAAAAGTACCTCGATGTATTAAAAATGAGGCCACAGTTAACATCATGCTCAATGGGGGAAAAGGTGAGTTTTTTCTTTAAGATCAGAAACAGTACACAGTGCTCATGTTGACACTTCTTTTCAGTATGGTACTGTAAATTCTGCCCAGAGCATTTAGGCAAGTGGGGAAAAAGGTATCCAAATTGATTGAAAATGTAGAAGTAAAACTGTCTCTGCAGATGACATAACCCATATATAAAAAAAACCTAAACATTCCACAAAAATCTGGTAGAATGTGTGTGGGGGGGCTCCACCCCCAGAGCTTGAGAATAAGTCTACCAAGACATGATCTGCTTGGGGAGGAAATGTAGCCCATCTCTCAAAGGAGAAGGACCAGCAGCCTGTTTCTCAGTGGGCTTTTATTAGGTTTATTTGCACAGGAATACAGGTAAAGCTCATCAATCATTGTCAGGCAGTAATGATCAAACAATAAATAACATTCAAAGAACTCTGAGGGCTTACTCTGAGCCAGGGTCAGATAGCTAAAGGGCCATAAAGCTTTGGGAAACAAACTTATTTTATGCTTGGACCTCAGAAAATTGAGGGCATTCTTAGAAAAGCAGGTTTCAAGGGATTTTATGCATTCTTTCTTAGGCCTGATCACCCCAGGGAACTGCTCGTTTCAGCACAGGGCCACCCCCACCTCCAGCATTGTTTCAGGCTTAAGTCAGGCAGGGGAAGTAAGGCAACCAAGAGATTAGGAGACTTCTCCCAGACAGAATGAGGACTCAGGCTATGTCAAAGCTGAGGGGCAAGGGTCCATCACCCCCTTTTTCTATAGCCCCCCAAGTCCTTCCCTGAGGGTCCCTTTGAGAGCATGCCTGTCTTAGGTCATCCCTCCCTTGAGGAATCTTACCTGTCATTGGCTAACCAATCATCGCCTGGGCGGGCCCAAGCAGGGTGAAGTAAATAGGGCAGAGGGGACACCCCTGCTGGGAAGATAAGCTTTGTCTCCTTAGGGGCTTACAGTCCCAAGGCCTTTTACTCAGCCTTAGCCATGGGGGTTATAGCTTCTGAATCCAGGCAGGGTGGTTCCCAACAGTGGAATGAATCAACAAATTCAGTAAAGTTTCAGGGTACCTCATTGATGTATAAGTCAGTTGCATTTCTATACACTAACAACAAACTATTGCAAATAGAAATTATAAAAACAATCCATTTACAATATCATCAATAACAATATAATACTTAGTAGTAAATTCCACTAAGGTGGTGAAAAACTTGTACACTGGAAACGGTAGGACACTGATGAAAATTTGAAGAAGACACAAACATGTGGAGATGCTGGTGAAAGACTAGGTGGAAACAGGGAGCAGGCAGCCATCTGCAGGCCAAGAAGAGTGGCCTCAAAAGAAACAAAACATGCTGACACCTAGATATTGGATTTTTACCTTTCAAACTGCGAAAAACAGATTTCTGTTGTTTAAGCCACCCAGTCTGTGTTAGTTTGTTAAGACAGCCTTAGCAAATTAACACAGCAACAAAACAAGAAAGACATACCCTGATCCCTGCTTCTTTTCAACATTATATGAGATGCTGTAAGTTATATGTTTTAGGAATGAAAAGAAACCAGTTAATACTTAGTATTGGTTCAATTGGCTTAGCACACATAAGTAAAATCTAATGGGAACTGTGGGTAAACATTACGACACATTGTCAGGACCCATGGCAGACTACTTAAAGATATTCTACAACGGCATTTTGACTATTTTGAATTAGTTACTTGAGAACCTTCCAATGCAAAAGGAACAATCTGACCTCCCTGTCTTCCTAAAAGCAAGATATAAATATCCCAGGTGAAAGGTGCACTTCTTATGCTTGGAGACACCCCATATCATTAGAGTTGAGGAAACCAGACCAACAAGTCTGTATAAACAAACCATGTTGCTTCCTATTAATTTACTATTCAAACCAAATCTTTGTTTAGATTCCTGACTAATGAAAACCCAAACCTTGCTTATATTCCTTTCTAATGAGCATTAACTTTTTTGTTCTGTTAATGTCATCACAAATGTATTGTTTCATTATCTAAAAAGTATGACATGCAGTGGGTTTATCATTTCTCTGAGTATCATCTATGATTCTTCCATGCAGAAATATCAAATTGTTTTTTTCCCCTGTTAATCTGGTTTTGTGTCTATTTTATTATCAGTTCAGCCAAATGAACTTAAGGGTGAAGTCAGCAGAATTTTCCCCCCTCTCTGACAGTTTTGGTGAGCCAACCAGGAGGATTCACCAGCTGGCAACAGCTTTTCCTGAGCTGACCACAGCTAAGAGACCTGGGGACATCTGACCAAATGGTCAGCAAACACGTGAGCTTTCTTACCTTGTCAGCCTTCCAAAATCTCTATCTGCAGGGTATTGTATAAAAATAAAGTTGTGAAAATTTTATTATCTTTCTCTAATTTTATATTAGCAGGAAAAATAGCTGTGAAGCTAGCTACTTGGGCCTAGTAACTCTGATGTAAATTTGATAAGAGTGTTTTTTTTTTCTTTACTTGGAAATACTTTTCCTCCCAGAATAATTTCACTAGAAATTAAAGGCTTTCATGTATGTATTTGAAGCTATTAAAAAGTAAAAGGGGGGCAACTGTATAGAAAAGAAGAAAGATATGTTTTAGTTTAAAAAAGATGTATAAGATAAAAATGCATTTTGTTAATGACAATGAAAATAATTTTATCTAAACTAGAACTATGTACACAAAGGGCTAAAAATTGAATTGGTATTACAATCACTATAAAATTAAGATTTAATATCAATGATATATAAAACCAAAGTTTGTTTTTTCATTTGCTAAAGTTACAAAATTATATTAGAGTTTGGTCTACTTTTGATAATGGATTATTAAAGGCTTTACTTTTAAAGTAACCTTTCTAGAAAATAAAGATTTCATCTTACTGCTTGTACTTCACACGGTCTTCGTTAGATATTAATATCTGAAAAAGTTAAATTTTATTTACAGACATTAAACCTGTATTTGCCTAAAAGTCTGTGTCACCATGGTTAAGTGCATAACTAAGTGCTGTTTCACAGTGACCTATAATTCTGTATGACCAAGTGTTTTAAAACTTGATATTTTAATTTATAGTATTTTAATTTATAATTTTTGACAAATTTCCCCAAATCAAATTCTAAATGAAGTATTATTGACCTGAAAATAACTTTGGGGTCTCTCAGAGGGCCCATGAAACACCTCAAAATCTGTTATCTCACTCTATAAAGGAGAAATAGTAAATATATTAGCCTTATTTTTTAAATTATTTTATTGTTGTTCAACTACAGTTGGTCTGCATATATCCCCTACCATTCCTCCCCCACCCCAGCCCTCCCCACCTCCCTCCCATCTCCACCCCCCCTAGTTTTTGTCCATGTGTCTTTTATACTTGCTCCTCTAAACCCTTCCCCCTTTCCCCTGAAATTCCCTCCCCTCTCCCCTCTGGTGACTGTCAGCCTGTTCTCAATTTCAGTGTCTTTAGTTATATTATACTTGTTTGTTTTGTTGATTAGGTTCCTGTTAAAGGTGAGATCATATGGTATTTGTCTTTCACTGCCTGGCTTATTTCACTTAGCATGATGCTCTCCAGTTCCATCCATGCTGTCACAAAGGGTAGGAGTTCCTTTCTTTCTGCTGCATAGAATTCCATTGTGTAAATGTACCATAGTTTCTTGATCCATTCATTTATTGATGGGCACCTAGGTTGCTTCCAACACTTGGCTATTGTAAATTGTGCTGCTATGAACATTGGGGTGCATAGGTTCTTTTGGATTGGTGTTTCAAGGTTCTTAGGATATAATCCTAGCAGTGTACTTGCTGGGTCAAAAGGGAGATCCATTTTTAGTTTTCTTAGAAAATTCCATACTGCTTTCCATAGTGATTGTACCAGTCTGCAATCCCATCAACAGTGCACTACAACCTCTCCAACATTTGTTGTTTGTTGCTTTATTTATGATGGACATTCTGACTGGTATGAAGTGGTATCTCATTGTGGTTTTAATTTGCATCTCTCTGATGGCTAGTGATATTGAGCATCTTTTCATGTGGCTCTGGATCCTCTGTATGTCCTCCTTGGAGAAGTGTCTGTTCAAGTCCTTTGCCCATTTTTTAATCGGGTTGCTTATCTTCTTAGAGTGGAGCTGTATAAGTTCTTTATATATTTTGGAGATTAAAACCTTGTCTGAGGTATCATTGGCAACTATGTTTTCCCATATAGTTGGTTCTCTTTTTATTTTAATACTGTTTTCTTTAGCCATGCAGAAGATTTTTATATTGATGAGATCCCATTTGTTTATTCTTTCCTTTATATCCCTTGCTTTAGGGGACATATCAGTAAAAATGTTACTGCATGGAATATATGAGATTTTTCTGCCTATGTTCTCTTCTAGGACTTTAATGGTGTCACAGATTATATTTAAATCTTTTATCTACCTTAAATTTATTTTTGTGTATGGTGTAAGTTGGTGCTCAAGTTTCATTTTTTTGCACGTAGCTGTCCAGTTCTCCCAACACCACTTGTTGAAGAGACTATTTTTACTCCACTTTATGCTGCTGCCCCCTTTGTTGAATATTATTTCTGGGTTCCCTATTCTGTTCCATTGGTCCATGTTTTGGTTTTTGTGCCAGTACCAGGCTGTTTTGAATACAGTGGCCTTGTAATACAGTTTGGTGTCAGGTATTGTGATCCCTCCTACTTTGCTCTTCTTTCTCAAAATTGCTGCAGCTATTTGAGGTCGTTTCTTGTTCCATATAAATTTTTGAAGTGTTTGTTCTATGTCTGTGAAATATGTTATTGGTACTTTAATAGGTAATGCATTGAATGTGTAAATTGCTTTGGGTAGTATGGACATTTTGATGATGTTAATTCCTCCAAACCATGAACATGGTATATGTTTCCATTTGTTTGTGTCTTCCTTGATTTCTTTCTTCAGCATTGTATACTTTTCTGAGTATCTATCTTTTACTTCCTTGGTTAGGTTTATTCCTAGGTATTTTATTTTTCTTTTTGCTATATCAAATGGGGTTTTTTCCTTGACTTCTACTTCTGCTCTTTCATTGTTGGTATACAAAAATGCCTTTGATTTCTGGATATTGTCTTGCATACAGCTGTTTGGCCAAATTCATTTAGTAGGTTGAGAAGCTTTTTGGCCAAGTCTATAGGATTTCCTATGTACACCATGATGTTATCTGCAAACAATGATAGCTTTGTTTCCTCTTTTCCAATTTGGATGCCATTTATTTCCTTTTCTTGTCTAATTGCTGTGGCTAAGACTTCCAATACTATATTGCATAGAAGTGGTGAAAGTGGACAACCTTATCTTGTTCCTGATCTTAGTGGAAAAGATTTCAGTTTTTGCCCATTGAGTATGATGTTGGCTGTAGGTCTCTCATACATGGCCTTGATAATGTTGAGGAATGCTCCCTCTATTCCCACTTTGCAGAGTGTTTTTATCATAAATGGGTGCTGTTCCTTATCAAATGCTTTTTCTGCATCTATTGATATGATCATGTGATTTTTGTTTTTGCTTTTGTTTATGTGATGTATTATATTTACTGATTTGCGAATGTTGAACCAACCTTGCATACCTGGATGAATCCCGCTTGGTCATGGTGTATGATCTTTTTATTGTATTGTTGGATGTGGTTTGCCAATATTTTGTTGAGGATTTTAGCGTCGATGTTCATCAGCGATATTGGTCTGAAGTTTTCTTTCTTTGTTGTGTCTTTATCTGGTTTTGGGATAAGGATGATACTGGCTTCATAAAAAGAGTTTGGGAGTCTTCCATCATTTTGGGTTTTTTCAAAAAGTCTGTGAAGGATTGGGGTTAGTTCTTCCTTAAAGGCTTTGTAAAATTCTCCTGTGAAACCATCTGGTCCTGGGCTTTTGTGTGTTGGGAGTTTTTTGATTACTGCTTCTATTTCATCTGCTGTTACTGGTCAGTTCAGGCTTTCTGCTTCTTCCTCATTGAGTTTTGGGAGATTATATTTTTCTAGAAACTTGTCCATTTCACATAGGTTTTCAAATTTCTTGGCATATAGTTCTTCATGGTAATTTCTTACAATCCTTTGTATTTCTGTGGTGTCAGTTGCAATCTCTCCTCTCTCCTTTCTGATTGTGTTTATTTGGGTCCTCTCTCTGTTTTTCTTGATGAGCCTGCTTAAAGGCCTGTCAATTTTGTTTATCTTTTCAAAGAACCAGCTCCTGGATTCATTGATCCTTAGAATTGTACTTTTAGTCTCTATGTCATTTAAATCTGCTCTGATCTTGGTTATTTCCTTCCTTCTACTTGCTCTGAACTGTCTTTGCTTTTGATCCTCCAGTTCTTGTAGTCGTAGAGTTAAATTGTTTGTTTGAGATGTTTCTATCTTTTTTAGGTAGGCCTGTATCGCTATGAACTTCCCTCTGAGAATGTCCTTTGCTGTGTCCCGTAAGTTTTGGGTTGTTGTGAGTTCATTTTTGTTTGTTTCCAGAAACTTTTTGATTTCCTCCCTAATTTCATTCTTGACCCATTCATTGATTAATAGCATGCTATTCAATCTTCATGATTTTGAAGATTTTGGGTTTTTCCCCTTGAGGTTGGTTTCTAGTTTCAGTCCCTTGTGGTTGGAGAAAATGCTTGATATGATTTCAATTTTCTTGAATTAGTTAAGGCTTGTTTTGTGTCCTATCATGTGGTCTATCTTTCAAAATGTTCCATGTGCATTTGAAAAGAATGTGTAATTATTTTCTTAGGGATGAAGGGCTCTATATATATCAGTTAAGTCCATTTCATCTAGAGTGTTGTTCAATGCCATAATATCTTTGTTGATATTTTCTTTGGAAGATCTGTCCATTTTTGACAGTGGGGTATTAAAATCCCCTCCTATAATTATGTTGCTATTGATATCTTTCTGGAAGTCCTCTAAGATTTTCTTTATATATTTAGGTGCTCCTATGTTGGGTGCATATATGTTTATGTCTTCTTGCTGGATTCTTCCCTTTAGTATTATGAAGTGACCTTCTGGGTCTCTCTTTATGGCTCTTCTTTTGAATTCTATTTTGTCTGATATGAGTATTGCTACCCTGGCTTTTTTTTTTTTCCTGTCCATTTGTTTGGAAAATTTGTTTCCAGCCCTTCACTTTGAGTCTGTGTAGGTCTTTTGTCCTGAGGGGGGTCTCTTGTAGGCAGCATATGTGTGGGTCATGCTTTCTTATCCATTCAGCTATTCTATGCCTTATGATTGCAGCATTTAATCCATTTACATTTAAGTTTATTATTGATAGGTACTTATTCATTGCCATTTTCATACCTGTGTTCCCCTCTTCTGCTCTCTCTTTTCCTTCCTTTCCTTAAAGCAGTCCTTTTAGCATCTCTTGCAGAACTGTTTTGGTAGAGGTGTATTCTTTTAGACTTCTTTTGTCTGGGAAGCTCCTTATTTGGCCTTCTATCTTCACTGAAAGCCTTGCTCGCTAAAGTTGTGTTGGTTGCAGGCCTTTGGTTCTCATTACTTGGAATATTTCTTGCCATTCTCTTCTGGCTTGGAGCATTTCCATTGAGAAGTCAGCTGCTAAACTTATCAGGGCTCTCTTGTATGTTACTTCCTTTTTCTCCCTTGCAGCCTTTAAGATTCTCTCTTTGTCTTGGAATGTTGCCATTTTAATTATGATGTGTCTTGAAGTGGGCCTCTTTGGCTTCCTCTTGATTGGGACTCTTTGTGTTTCCTGGATTTGTGTTACTTTTTCTCTTATCAGATTAGGGAAGTTTTCCATCATTACTTTTTCAAATAGTTTTTCCATCCCTTGCTCTTCTTCTTCTCCTTCTGGTATCCCTATTACATGGATATTATTACATTTCATATTGTCTTGTATTTCTCTTAAACCATCTTCATTCTTTCTGAGCCTCTTTTCTTTTTCTTGCTCTTTCTGGATGCTTTTTTCTACTTGGTCCTCCAACTCGCTGATCCGATCTTCTGCTTCATCAATTCTGCTTTTCATTCCTTCTGCTGTGTTCTTTAGTTCAGAAATTGTATTCTTCATTTTCTCTTGGCCCTTGTTGATAGTTTCTATTGCCTTTTTCATGTTGATATAGTTTGCAATGAGTTCATCGTAGCTTCCCTGTAGTTTCTGGTAGCTCATTGAGAGCTCATGGAGCTTCCTGACAACCATTTGTTTGAACTCAAAATCTGATAGTTGAGTTGCCTCCATTTCATTTAGCATTCTTTCTGGGGCTTCCTCTTTTCCTTTCATTTGAGGATTGTTTCTTTGTCTTCCCATTGTTTGTGAGACTCTTCTTGTTGGCCTCAGCTTCTTAAATTGATCTGTTCTGGCTCCCTGTGTTTATGGTGTGAACTTCTGTGGTAGAATACGTGTGAGATCCAGTGGTGCTGTCTCCTTGGGGTATCCTGGTGTTCACAGCTTCCACTGTCTCAGCTGTTGAAATGCCCCTTCTTTGGGACCAAGTTTGTTTTTTTCACAGATCCAGGGTTTTTTTTGTTTTGTTTTTGTCTCCTCATTGTTATTTAAAAAGAGAAAAGAGGAAGAAAAATGAAAAGAGAATAAAGAAAAGAAGAAAGAAAAAGAAAAGAAAAAAGAGGAAGGAAGAATAGATAAAACTGGGAGAAAAGGAAAAAGGAATAAAACCAGAAAGAAGTAATGAGAAGCAAAAGGAGTTGAGGGGTAAAAAAAAAGATAAAAATAATGAAAAAATAATAAAATAATAAAACCAACAAACCAAAACCAAAACCAAAATAAACCCCCCCCCCCCAAAAAAAAAAAAACAAAACAACCCTTGCCCTTTTCTATCTTTACAAGCTGGGTTTTCTGGTCTTGCTGGCTGCAACAGCCGAGGGGTGATGGTTTCGCTTTTCTTCCTGTTCAGCACTCAGTTATCTTTGGGCTACTTTCCTCAGAGTTAGTGCGGGGCCTCTCCACGCAGGGCCTCTCCACACAAGGCCTCAGGTGTATGTTCTGAGCCTCCTGGGGAGCATGCACTTCCCCAAGTTTACGGGTGTGAGCTCTGATCTCCTACGAGGTGTGCGCCTACCCAAGTTGTGCGCGCAGGCGCCTATGATCTCACAGCTGCTTGTAGTATTCCATTGTGTAAATGTACCATAGTTTTTTGATTCATTCATTTACTGATGGGCACTTAGGTTGCTTCCAGCACTTGGCTATTGCATAATAGGATTATTTACACATTAAATTATATGGGACAATCTGTCAACTAAAGTAGTATTAAGCCTTCTTTATGTCATGTCTATATAGAGAAATAAATGTTCTGAAATTATATTAAATCCTAAAATTATGATATAGGCTAATAAGGATATCAGTCATAATTCTGGTCACTATCTTAAAGTGCATACTTCAGAAATTACTGCCTTCCCTTGTTAATTGTACAAAGTCAGATTGCTAAGCATGCTATTTAAAGTCTTTTGTCACTTACAGTTATTTTTTTTTGCTTTGACACTCTTAACAGAAATGATTCATCTTCAATGACTCATAAAAAGAAATCTGAATATATGTTTCTGGTAACTTTAAGATTGTAAAATTAAACTGGGTAAAAATTCACAAAACTAAGAAAAAGTGAATTCATAAAACTGTTATTATTTACATAGACTCTAAATATGCTTTTTGGAGTCTGTCCTGTTGTTGGTACAATTTAAAACTCCCATGGACTTTTTACTTTTGCAGGTACTCTGATTGCTAATGGGCATATAATTGTTGCCCTAATTCAAGCTATTTACTCCCTTCCTAAATTTGTTATTATTCACTGTTCAGCCCCTACTAAGGAGACTGATAACATATCTTTTAAAATGACAGTGCTAACAAAGCTCAAAATGAACCCCCTTGTCCATTTCTGTACCCAAATTTTAAACCTGTATTTTTTGTCCCTGACCAATATTATTAACTACCAGGAAATGTCCATGATCCACAAAAAACAATAAGATACAGAATTGTGACAAATAATTGTCAGATGAATTATACATTGGGCTAAATGGACTTCTCGTAGCTCCTTTTCTTTAGACTTTTTGGCTTGTACTTCTATCTGACCAAGCGGTACGTATATGCATATAGAAGATAGTTAAGCAACTAAAAGATTATTGGTTTTCTTCTGGCATTCACAAAATTTCTGACCATTTTCCCCCACTGTACTACTCATGGTCTCACCAAAATTTTGGAAGAAATAAATATACCCCAGTAAGTTCTCCCAGGCCCACATTGTCCCTTGTGACACTCCAAATGGGTTTCATAGACTTGCCCACTGATTTTGGCTATTCTTACTATTTGGTTACTAGCTGCATGTTTAGTGAATAGACTGAATATTATCCAACTAGATGTGCTGATGCCAGAAATGTGGTATAAAATTAATAGCTGAGAATATTCCATATTTTGGCATTCCTTTATGGACTAAATCAGACTAGAGAACTCATTTTTATAGAAGAGATAAACAAGCTGCTTATGAAACTATGGGGTATTCATTAAAATATCATACCCTATACCATCCTCAATAATCAGGGCAAATGGAACATTTTGTAAAATAACTTTCAAGAAACTACATTTAAATGGCCAGAAACTTTGATGTTGGTTCTCCTAAATATATGGAGCACTCCAAAAAGGAGACATAGGCATAGATCAATCCAATACCTACTGGCATCTCTAAGCCTTCCATTCCTGGATAACATAAAAATTAGAGAAACTTAAGTGAACAATTTGGTATTATTACTAACTATATATAAGAACTAACAAGCATAACTGAAGCGTAGTGCCCACAGGTAAAAGAACTATATCTTCCACCAATTGACAAGCCTTGCCACCCTTTTCCACCAGAAGACTGATGTCTTCAATGTTTTTTAAAAGAAAACATGTGCTCTAACCTCACTATAAAGGACCATTTAAGGTATTGCTAATCACTTGTACTGCCATGAGAATTTTAAAAAAAGTCCTCCTGGATCCAAGTAAGTCATAGACCCAGACCATCACTCTAAAGTCAGGTGGGAGGTGGTTCCCACAGGGACCTTAAACTAAGAATTTCTAGGTCCAATTCCCAGGCCTGAGAAGCAGGCAATACCACAATGTAGACCATTTTTTCCCCAAAATCATTGATCAGGAATGTGGCATGATCTCAATTGTTAATTTATTTGCCATAGCTGTGTCATCAGCACATCTTGTCAGAAAGCATTCAGCCCATCCACTGAACATGCAGATGATATCCAAACAGTGAGAATAGTCTAAAGTTAGGGGCAAGCCTATGAAATCCATTTGGAGTGCCTCAAGGGGTAGTGTGGGCCTAGAAGGGCTTTTTGCATATATTAATTATATATGAAGCAATTTCCCCTAATATATTAATCAGTTATTAGAAGGATGACTAGAGATTAATTGTCTTTCTGTCCTACTTTCTCTCTGTAAATTTCTACTGTGGTCTCTTTTTCAACCTGAGTCTTGCTCTAATTAACCCTCTCTTTTTCAAGAGGTTGGGTACAGATCAAATACCCTCTTGGGTCAATTTACCAAATCCTGGCTACATTAACTAATCAAGCTGGTTGTTGGATATGAATGCAAAAGAATATAAACTAGTCTTCATTTCTGACGATGTAAACCCCTGGTGGACTAGGTACAGAAAATAAGTGAATGACAGGGTATATCCCCAAGACAAATGTCACTCTGTCTCCTATTCTAGTGAGTCATCTGGGGCTGTAGAAAACTGCACAAAGGCTCAATGACTGCTCCTTATGCAGATGAGACAGGTAAAAATCTCTCCCTTTGCATTATAACAGATACAACACAGGAATTTACCAGGATAATATTTCAATCAAACTCTATGGTTTAATTCCTCAGAGGACACCTTCAGACATCTTAAGGAGATTAAAAATAACTCTAGTGCTACCCTTTCCTTGGCACAAACATCCACCAAATTTCCAAATGTTTTGGATGGATTAAAAGCTACCCTTATACAATGTGGAATATTGTAGCTGCTCCCCTGTTATGCTGACCAATACCATAGACTACATAAGGATGGGACTTACATGGCCAGGCTATAGAACCAAGTTTATAGCTGCCAAAACCAACCAGAGTACAAGACTTCTATACTGGGTTTTTTGCAATCTGCCTGACAGGAGCATATGGAAATTGGAGGTATATAGATACTAATATAAATCATGAGATGCTTCAGATCCTGGGAAATACAGCTTCCACTTTGACATTGTCTGCAAATCACACTGGTCTTTCGTTGTATATGACCAAAAAAATTGTGTGTGTGTATACACACACACACACACACACACACACACACACACACACACACACAGTTTCTCCCTAAATGGTCAGAATAATATGCATCCAGATACTTACCTCCATCTATTACCAAAACACTCCAACTAAGTGTGAGTCAAATTACAAATTATAAAATTGTTCATGAAGTTCTGATACATAAACATGCCAGTCAAGAAGTTATAGAATCCTCCTGTGTATCAAAACTTCAAGTTCTTTTCAATATTGAAAGTCTTATCAATGAGCACTGAGCTTATGAATTGGAAAGAGTGATCCTAAATCTCTCCATGGTAATAGAAAAAGAGTTCAATACCATTATGCTAACTTTGAGAATACTGCAGACAGAAGGTAACAGCTGAGCCTCTGCTATAATCCAAAATTAAACTTAGAAACACTGGTTGCCCACCTAGGAAGAGCTTCCACAATCATCAGTGAAAAATGTTGATTCTATGTAAACAAAATGGGACAAGTGGAATTTAAATTAAATCTATTAAGGAAGCTACCAAAATGAGACAAAGAAATATTCCCCAAATGAAAGAACAGAAGAAAACTCCAGAAAATGAACTAAACAAAATGGAGACAAGCAATTTACTAAATACAGAGTTCAAAACACTGGTTATAAGGATGCTCAGGGAACTCCATGAAAACCTCAACAGTATAAACAAGGACCAGTCAGAAATGAAGGATACAGCAACAGACATGAAGAGTAATTTTCAAAGAATCAATAGTATAGTAGGTGAAGCCAAGAATCAGATCAGCTCTTTGGAATATAAGGAAGCATAAAACATCCCATCAGAACAGCAAAGAGAATAAAGAATCCAAAAAATGATGATAGTGTAAGAAACCTCTGGGATAACTTCAAGCATATCAACATTTGTACAATGGGATTGCTGGAACATGAAGCAAGAGGGAAAGAAATTGAAAGCCTATTTGAAAAAAAAAATAATGACAGAAAGCTTTTTTAACCTGGTGAAGGAAGTAAACATAAAGGTTCAGGAGGTGCAAGGGGTCCCAAACTAGATGAACCCAAAAAGGCCCACACCAAGACACATCATAAGTAAATTGCAAAGGTTAAAGATGAAGAGAGAATCTTAAAAGCAGTAGAGGGAACAGTTAGTTACCTACAAGTGAGCTCCCATAAGACTATCAGCTGATTTCTCAATGGAAACTTTGCAGGCCAGAAGGGATTGGGAAGAAGTATTCATAGTGATGAAAAATAAGGACCTACAACAAAGATTGCTTTGAAAAGTTATTCTTTATAATTAATGGACAGATAGAGAGCTTCCCAGACAAAAAATAGCTAAAGGAATTCATCACTAGCAAACCAGTATTATATGAAATGTTAAGGGTTTTTTTAATAAGAAAAAAAAATTAAAAAATGTGAACAATGAAATGACAATAATACATATCTGTCAACAATTGAATCTAAAGAAAATCCTAAAAATAAATGAACAAGCAGAAGAGAAACAGACTCATAGACATAGAGAACATTTTGATGGTTCATAGATGGCAGAGGTTTTGAGGGCACAAGTGAAGTAGTTGAAGGGATTAAGAAGTACAAATTAGTTATTACAGAATAGTCATGGGGATGTAAAGTAGTACAGCATAGGGGAATATAGTCAATAATGTGTGAATAGCTATGTATGGTGTCAGACATGTGTAAAATTTATTGGGATGATATTTAGTAAATTATATACCTAATCATTAAGGGGTGCACTTGAAACTAACATAATATTGTATATGAACTATAACTGAAAAATTAAAATATGTTTTAAATAAAAATGGGAAAATATATTGAAATAAACAATTAATATTTTCATCAAAAAGGTTTTTTATTGGATTGATCTATTCCCAAGGGATGAGAGACTGGTTTAATGGGATATGAGGAATGTGCTCTGGTTTTATTTCTGTTTGTTCATCCTCCTTCTAATTTATGTTCTTTTTCCTCTTTGCAGATATCTTACCACTCAGCTTCTAACTGGCTTTCTCTTTCTCTGCCCAGCTTTTAACATGTGAAACTTCAGGGAAGTTTCAGAAGAGAGAACTGTCAGACTTAGAGCAGTTTACCCCAATATATCCCACAATGACATATTGATTATTGTGAATCAAAATTACTTAAAAAAACTGCCAGTGCAAAAAGAACGCTCTGACTTCTATGTCCACCTAAAAGCAGGAGATAAATCTCCCATGTGAAAGATATTCTCCTTGTACCTGGAGACACCCACTTATCGCCAGTTTTAAAGAACCCAGAGTTGGAAATGTTGTATAAGCTCCCTTGGTGCCTTTGTCAATTTACTACCCAAGCCCAAACTGTGTTCAGATTCTTCACTAATGAATATTCAAACTTTGCTTAGATTTTTTTTTACTAAGGAACACTAACTTCTTTTGTCCTGCCAATTTTTTCACAAATTATTTTTTTATATTCTGAATAACTATAAAATGCTGCCTGGTTTCATTTCTCTTGGCATCACTTATCATTTTCCCATGTACACACATTATTTTTTCCTGTTGATCTGGTTTTGTGTCAATTTCATTATTAGTCTAGCCAAAAGATGTTAAGAAGGGTAGAAGGCAGGAATACCTCCCTTTCCAACATCTTGCCTCAAGTATATTAATCTTTGATGTAAACAATAGAATAGAAAATCAGAGTGGAAACAATAAAAATGAATTAGTTAAAATAGAAAGTACCTTTTAAAACAAATTGTTTAGAGATTAGCATTTCAGTCAGAGGCTGCATAATTTTTCATTTACATGTTGTCTCTAATAGTGAGACTTTAGAGTATTATGTGTTGCAGATGCATACACATGTCAAAAATTGGATTCTCCCATTGCATTTTCTACATTGGGGGTAAATGAGAACATTACATGCTTAATTCACCTTTTTATAGTGTTAAAGACTTTCAATTATTATCTTTTTAAAAGACACAGATTTATATTTTGGAAATCTTTTTACTTTTTTCATAATATTTCATTTAACTGAGGTTTCATAAGTCTCCTTGCTGATTCAATTATGAATGGGCAATGGGGATTGTTTTCTTATTTACATTTGAACTTCTTTCTGAACCCGCCCCTGTCTTGTAGACTATTAAATATGGTGGAATAAGTGAATACATCACCTATACAATCTACTAGCATAAATCAATGCTCCTATAAAGTGACTGTTACTACTTTAAAAGTGGGTTTAATAACCTATCCTGTTATTAAATCTATAGAAGAAACAGTTAATCATGTGTAATGAGTTTATTTTATAAATTAAGCTATGAAGAACCATTATATTAATTCAGTTGTATATAGCACACTATTAGTCAGCAGATTATCTGCTGTAATTTTTTACTCATACCAAATATATAGATATTGTCTTTTTATCCTAAACATATGTGGTTATGTTCCAGTTACTGTTATTTTCAGAGAACAGAAGCATTTGGCAACCCAAAGGAGGTTAAGAGTCCTCAAGAGAGCACCTGAGTGTTCTTTGAGAGTTAGGCAATCCTCAGTTCCTGTGGCAGCAAGCATTTCTAAATGCTTAAAGCTCATCTCTTGGGAATTGTGTCAAGTTGTCAGCTGCAACAATTACATTAGGAAAAAAAGAATGAAAAGGTGGAGGCAGAACTCATCTATAAACATAACAGAAAACAGGAAAAATTAATAAAATAAAGAACTAAGAAGCTGTCAGTCTCTTGGAAATGCTTTAGATTTAAAAAATTTAAAGTATGCTACTATAAAAATAAATAAAATACATAAAATATGCTACTATACTAACAGATAAGTGTAAGACATCATAATTGACTAAAATAAATCAAACTGAATAACATTAAAAATCATACAAATCAACACTTGTAGGATTTAAATTTATAGATTTAAAAGCTTAATTTAGAAATAATGAAGTTTGAAAATTAATGAGAAATATTGATATGGCCAATATAAGAAGTTTCAAAATAAACAGAAAGATAAATTCAAGTGAGAAGATGGGAGGAAATAATATCAATAAAGGAAGAAAAATATAATGCAGCAATGTTCAACAAAATTACAGGTTGGTTATTTGCAGAAGTTTATTCAGTAAAGTAGAAAATTGTTACATGAAAACTGAGATATTAATGTATAATCTTTTAAAATATAAAACCATTACTTTAATATAAGTAGAAAATGAATATGTGTAAATATCTTATGCAAATCACTAATTAATAAGGGAGTCACTAGGATGTTGAAACTTTCCAAAGTGTTTTTGAGAAGCTATGTATGTATAGACAATTTAATATAGGGATTTTAGGATAAGATTTCTGGCAACTGTCTCATAGGACATAAACTGCAAACTTTATCTTTCCCACAAGACAAATTATTTGTATCTCTACCAGACTGAAATCTACAAGTTAGACAGTGACTCCACGGAATTGCAAAATAGCCCATTCAATATACAATCCATAAAAGGTGCATGCCTAACAACTGAAAGAACATTAATTTCTTTTATATATTTTCAAGTTTCATAAAATTTCCCAACAAAGATAAGGTAGAAAATCACCCTTTGAAAATTTATTTGCCTCTAAATACACAAAACTACGACTGATGACCTAGAGAAACTATTTCATATGTGCACGAGAAGGCATATATAACTACATTCTTTGCAACATTGTTGGCTTTAAAGCAAACAGAAAGAAATTAAGTGGCCTCAGCAGAAGAATAGATAATTTATGGTATTTTCACAAATGAATAATAGCTACATATACAAAAAATATAAGTTTTGAAAAAAGAATGCTTAATTAAAAATAAAAGCTGCAGGGTAGTGTGAACATCATGGTAGCATTCAAATAAATTGCTAAATGCATAAAAATGCACTTACAGATTCATGAATATTTGAAAAATATATGAAAATATTCATAAGAATGATAAATACAGACATCACATGCCAGGTATCTTTAGAGAGAAAACAGAGAAAATGGATGACAAACAATAGGAGACCTCAACCTTATCTGTGGTCTATATTGGTTTAGTTTTTGAAAAGAAAAAAGGTGTTCATAAACATATATAGAATCTTGCTAAGATTTAATAGAATTAGATTATGAGAACATGTATGTTTCATATTATTCCCTATTCCCATCTTGCTAAAAAATGAACAATTAGTAAATAAAACTAAATAGGCACTTAGGATTTCTGTGTGAGAAAAATTGATTTAGAAAATATAGAGACAACAGTCTCTATTGTAAGTATAAAAATCTAAAATTGTAAGTACAAAAAATTTATGTTAAAATATTTATTTAGAAAGTTTGATTCCAACTGCAAAAAATTAACCTGAAGTTATGACGTAATATGGATAAACCAGAAAATGAATTTTTTTTGTTAAAATTAGGTAGAAAAACCTAAGAAAAAAGATTTTAAATTCATGTACCTCAATTTTCTTGCCTGTAAGAGAGATAATTAAATGGGTCTTGGCCCAGGCAGGTTTTGTATGGTTTACATGTGATAAGAAGAGGATAGTCATGTGTAAATATTTCATGTGGCTAAATATATTATTGGAATCTTATGAACATTATGGTGTTTAAATAACTTGGTTGATTACCTCAATTGTGAGAATTACTGTTTATCTATGTCTATATCTATACTATATCCATTTATTTATATTCATACCTATACTTATATAACTACCTTCATTTTTATTTGAGGTAGATTTAATACAATAAGTACCTTTCATTTGACTTAAACTATCTGATTTGTTTAAATATTTTATATACTTTTCATTGCCTTCAAAATTTAGGTTTTGCTAACTTGTAACATTTTTTATTACTTTATTGTTGTTCAGTTACAGTTGTCTGCATTTTCTCCCCACCCTTCCCCCTCATCCCAGCCAAACCCACCTCCTCCCTTGCTTCCCCCAGCCTTGGTTTTGTCTATGTGTCGTTTATAGTAGTTCCTGAAAACCCTTCTCCTCTCTGTCCCCTACCCACTCCTCTCTGGCTATTGTTAGATTGTTCTTGTAACATTTAAATTAAATATCTTCATAACTACCTATGTAACTTTAAATTAAATTAAATCTTAACTTTTTTAGTTTCTGGCTATTAAATTATGTATACACAGTACACATGCACTTATTACATTGTATAAACAATCTCAAATGGGCTCTGAGTTGTCTCTAGAACAAACTAAGAGTAGAATCCATGGAATGCAGAGCAATATATATATATATATATATATATATATATGCAGAGCAATATATATATTGCAGAGCAACATATATATGTTCTGCATATATATTCTGTATATATATTCTAATATATATCTGAATATATGTATATATGTACATATTCAGACCAAAGAAATCTTTGAAAGAGAAATAGTTCTAGATTACAGTTATAGTTTATTTTATTTAAAAAAATATATTGTATTGATTATGTTATTACAGTTCTTCCATTTTTTCTCTCTTTTATTCCCCTCCACTGTGCATTCCCCCACCCTAGTTCATGTCCACGGGTCATATATATAAGTTCTTTGGATTCTCCACTTCCAATATTATTCTTAACCTCCCCTTGTCTATTTTGTACCTACCATTTATACTTCTTATTCCCTGCATCTTTTTCCCATTCTCCCCCCTCCTCTCACTGCTGGTAACCATCCTTGTGATCTCCATTTCTGCAATTATGTTCCTGTTCTAGTTGTTGGCTTAGTTTTTTTTTAGGGTCAGTTGTTGATAGTTGTGAGTTTGTTATCATTTTACTGTTCATATTTTTGATCATCTTCTTTTTCTTATATAAGTCCCTTTAATGCAATATAATGTCATATAATAAGGGCTGGTGATGATGAACTCCTTGAACTTGACCTTATCTGGGAAGTACTTTATCTTCCCTTACATTCTCAATGATAGCTTTGCTGGATAGAGTAATCTTGCATGTAAGTCCTTGCCTTTCTTGACTTTGAATACTTCTTTCCAGCCCCTTCTTGCCTGCAAGGTTTCTTTTGAGAAATCAGCTGATAGTCTTACAGGGACTCCTTTGTAGGTAACTGTCTCTTTTTCTCTTGCTACTTTTAAGATTTTCTCCTTATCTTTAATATTGGGTAATATAATTATGATGTGCCGTGGTGTGTGCTTCCTTGGGTCCAACTTCTTTGGGGTTCTCTGAGCTTCCTGGATTGCTGAAAGTCTATTTCCTTTGCCAGATTGGGGAATTTCTCCTTCATTATTTGTTCAAATACATTTTCAATTCCTTGCTCTTCCTCTTCTTCCGGCACCCCTATGATTTGGATGTTGGAATGTTTGAAGTTGTCCCAGAGACTCATAAGCCTGTCCTCATTGTTTTTTGAATTCTTGTTTCTTCATTCTGTTCTAGTTGAATGTTTATTTCTTTCTTCTGCTCCAAATTGTTGATTTGAGTCCTGTTTCCCTTAATGTCATTGTTGGTTCCCTGTACATTTTCTTTTATTTCACTTTGTATAACCTTAATTTCTTCCTCTATTTTGTGACTGTACTCAACCATTTCTGTGAGCATCCTGATGACCAGTGTTTTGAACTCTGCATCTGATAGGTTGGCTGTCTCTTTATTGCTTAGTTCTATTTTTGGTTCTTTGATCTATTCTTTTATTGGGGCTATATATTTTTTTTATCTTGGCTTGCCTGTTACTTTGTAAGAGGCAGAGCCTTAGGTAATTGCCAGGGTGGGAATCCCACATCTCTGCATTGTGGCACTATCTGTAGGGGAGGGGTCAGAGATGGAACAATGCCACTTGCTTGGCTTTCAGCTGGCTTTTGGTCACTTCCCTTGCTACCCACAGCAAATTGGGACTTTCTAGGGCTGATTCCCAGGCGAGTGCTTTTGTGTATGTTGTAGGATTGTGGGTCTTTCCAATGAATGCTCCTGTGAGGCTGGGAGTTTCTCCTGCTGCCTCAACCCCCACAGATTTTTACAGTCAAAGGTTTTGAGGCTTTTTCCCCCTGTGCTAGAACCCTGGGTTGTGCAGTCTGTCTTTCTCCTCAGTTGTTCCTCCCAGTTTATTTGCAAGCAAATGTGGGACTGCTTGGTGCACCAGCCACCACCTAGCATGCTCTGCCAGTCACAGCCTGGCCCACCCTGGTCCTCCAGCCACCACCTTGCTGCGAATCCTCTTCACCATGGCTACCCATCTCTGCTCCTTCTACTGGTCTGGATGACTATTTCTTCTTTAACTCCCTGGTTGTTGGACTTGTATACAGTTCGATTTTCTGTAAGTTCTATTTTTTTAATTTTTAAATTTACTGTCCTTCTTTTGGTTGTGCAAGGAGGCAAAGTGTATCTAACTATGCCTCCTACAGTTCTAGTTTAAAATGAGGTAAAAGGGATAGCAGGCACATGATTTTATATGTTTTTAAAGATAAGACATTTCTTTATCAGGAAAATTAGAAGACTAATATAGTTTTCAAAGACTTTTCATTGTGATTTTCAAATAAACGTAATCCACTGCCCATTTTACTGTATTCATTTTCAATAACTTCTGTCTCTTCCACTAGAAATAAACAAATTTCCTAAGTAGCTATTTTTAATTTTGAATTGTGATTGATCGTGAACAACAAAAATAACAACAGCAAGGGATTTTGATTAAAGCAGGTATAATAATTATTTGCTCATCTAAATGTTAGATTCCAAATTACTGGAATTATACCCCTTTGCTACAAATGAGATAATTCCATTTTCATCTCTATTAAGGTTCTCTTTTGACTCCTATTACATCATAAAACCTTTTCTTTCTATCTTCTTGACTATTTATTTTTAGCCTCACTAACCAATGTTTGTATTCCCTTCCTATAAATGTTATGTAGGGGTTCAGTAAGTATTTTTCCAATAAACAAATTTTAAATAAAAGTACCAATAGCTGAACAAATCATCATATTCTCAAAAAAGACATACAGATGGCAAAAAGACATATGAAAAGATGTTCAACATCATTAATTCAACTATGAGATATCACCTCCTTTCATCTTTTATACCTGTTTCTCTCATATTTTAATGTCATTAATAGTATATCAATTTGCCCAAAATGCAGCAAATACTTATTGAACTTTTGTCATGGAATTATTCTATTATATACAGAGCAAAAGAATAAAAAATGTGATTGTTGCCTTGTGCAAGTCTTATTTTAGAATGGGAAATATAACAAACTAAATATATATACTAAACAGTATATATTCTAATAACTTAAATGAGTTAAATATATTCCTAAATATATATTTTAACAGGTTGCTATAGTCTTTGCTTTTGCCCTGTGCTTCAACTTTATGAAAGAAATCATGCTATTTGCATGAGAATGTTAATAAAGAATGTGTGGTCAAAAAAGATATGGACACTTACATATTTAGTACTTTGTTTAAATTTATTTTATAAAACCATTCCTTTATTTAGGCAACAAAAATATTTTGTTTGTGTGCCAATGAATAGCCTTGTATCACACATAAAAGCAACCCACAAATGTTTGTTGAATGAACCTGGATCAATAGCTGACAATGTACACATGAAAATGAGTCTCTGAAAGGTACAATATTTCCAAAGTACAATCAAATTCAGTTATGCTTCAATTACTGCAATCCCTTAGTGATCTAATTAGAAAATTATCATTAAATTTCATAATGTAAAGGAAAATAAGATGAAAAGACTAGTAGAAACATCTTCTGAAGATTTTGTTTTGCTTTTCACATTTCTGCATCCTTTTTTTCCTTCCAATTGTTTTGTGTCATTTATTTCTCCTGCCATTCCAGGTTAGCTTAAATGTGATCTACATGATTATTCACTAACTTAATTGAAAATCACTTGAATACAATACCCCCTACTCTTCCAATTTCCTCACACTTGATGAAGGATTGCTAAGTACACTATGCAAATGTGAACTCATTTCCTCAAATTTTGTAATTGCCTTTCAGGGAGATATTAAAGGTGTGAAAATTTAATCTTAAAAGATAAGTATGTAGACAGCATAGAGCAACTTGAAATGGCATTCTATAAAGATTCCGGATCTCTGTTATCTATCCTGTAATAAAACCTCCTCATTAATTCTTTATTCAAAGATTCTTCACTGGATGTATCATCTGTAGCAAGCAGTGTGTTATGTACTAATGTAAGAATAAGATAACTTAATTTTTCAAATTATTTGCACATAGATATGATACATATTTGATATATTTATCATCATCATGTATAAATAATTACCTTCTATTGTCCTGGACAGGCACCTTAGTTGGTTGGAGTATCGTCCTATACACCAAAATTTTGCAGTTTCAATCTCTGGCCAGGGCACATACTTATGTTGTGAGTTCAATCCTTGGTTGGGGTACATACGGGGATAGGGGATAACCAATTGACATTTCTCTCACATCAATCTCCCTCTCTGGCTCTGTCTTTCTTTCTCTCTTTCCTTTCCTCTCTCTGTTAAAAAAAATCAATAAATACATTCTTGGGTGAGGATTTAAAAAAACAATTAGCTTCTATTTATTTCACTTAATTTTACATTGTAAGAATTTTTATGTAATTCTGATTCCTTCCTGTAAAGAAAGAATAACATGTCCTTCTGGGCCTATCTTTGACATATTTTCCTACACACTTTTCATCATTCAAAATGCCTGAAATCCAGCTGAACAGAAGTCCTGTAACTAAGGTATAAAGAAGAAGCCACCGTTGAGACTGGCAGGTGGGGAGGAGGTGTAGAAACTCTAGCCCCACACCCACATATAGCAGATAAAAATTGGAAGAGATATCTCAGCTGCAGAGGTTCCCCGCTAAGGAGCAAGGTGGTTCCAGCCCCACACCAGAACCACTAACTCAGGGTTTCAATGCCAGTAAGAGCAATCTTCATAACTTCTGTCTGTAAAAACCAGTGGGGTTTGTGGCTAAGTAAAATGGAAGCTTCTAGAGTTCCAGAACTTACTTGGACTCACTCACTTTGAGTTCCTGTATTTAGGCAGGAGCTCTAAAAATTCCAGGGACATATGGGGAGGAAGTGAATTCTCTGGTATCAGGACAAGGGCTGGAGGGACAGCTTTCTCCCCAAGAGAAGTGCAGGCAGAGACCATTGTTCCTTGCTGAGCCCTCTCCATACATAGTGAGCAGGCTAGCACCATATGTGAGTCTCCATCAACCTGGATAAAACTCTTCACCCTACCATGGTAATTTCCAGGGAGCATGCCCCATCCAACTTGCAGGCCCACCCATGCCATTTCCAGTGGCCTTTCCATACAAATGACTTATTTTGGCTCATGCTGGGGATGGGCGGTCTTCAAATCTCTGAAACATGAAGTACATGTCCCCTGCATAACCTATACCTATACCTCTGGCTAAGTGGCCCCAGGCCCAGCATTAGTGGTAGCCAGCCTTGGTTTGCACATTGGTCTCTCCAGGGTCTCTCCAAGCCCAGCACAAGTAGCAACCATCTGAAATCTTTCTGTAGCTCATACTGAGTGGCCACAGGCAGGGCTTAGGCAGTGTCTGACCTTGCACCTCCTGGGAGGTCTCAGAGCCAGTGCATCCTATGGACAGCTTCAGGCCTCACCTAATTACAATCCAAACTCATGAAGGTATCCATGAATCACACATTCAAGCAGAAAATTCAATGGTATTAAAGCACTGCTGAAGCAACTCCTTCACATTAGCTCCTCTGCTGTAGTTGCAATTGGTCCTTGCAGCCAACTAGCCTGTAGGTCAATCTCTCCCAGTAATGTGCCAACAGCAATCAAAACTAAGCTACGACAGGACAGTGCACACAGCCTAAGTAAGTGCACAAGTGCATCTGGAGTGCCCAGCATGGGTGACCAGGGAGGTACTAATAAGCCACTGGGCCTTATAGTACACCTACTACACAAGGCCAATCTATCAAGTCCAGGAGATGTAGCAGCTCTACTTAATAGAAAGAAACTAACATGAGGTTGTAGCCAACATGTGGAGACAAAAAAAAAAACAGATCCCAAATGAAAGAACAGGAGAAATCTCCAGAAAAAGAAATTAATGACATAGATGCAAGTGAACTATTAGGTACAGAGTTCAAAACAATGGTTATAAGGATGCTTAAGGAAATCCATGAGAATTTCAATAGCATTAAAAAGGACATGGAAACTGTAAAGCAGAACCAGTCAGAAATAAAGGACACACTAACTGAAATGAAGACTAAATTACAGGGAGTCAACAGTAGATGAAGCAGAGAATCAAATTAATGATTTGGAATATAAGAAGGCAGAAAACACCCAATCAGAACATCAAAAAGAAAAAATAATCTAAAAAATGAAGATAATATAAGGAGCCTCTGGGACAACTTCAAGGCTACCAACATTTGTATCATGGTGGGGGGTGCTGACAGGAGAAGAGAGAGGGCAAGAAATTAAAAACCTGTTTGAAAAATAATGACAGAAAGCTTCCCTATCTTTGGGAAAGAAATAGACATACAAATCCTGGAAGTGCAGAGAACTGCAAACAAGGTGAATTCAAAGAGACCTACACCAAGACACATCAAAATTAAAATGTGAAAGGTTAAAAATAACGAGAGACTCTTATAAGCAGTGAGAGAAAAGCAATTAGTTCCTTACAAGGGGGCTCCCATAAGACTGTCAGTTTATTTCTTTTTTAAAATTACTTTTTATTTTTTATTTAATTGTTACATTCTGTAACAATTAAGTTATTGGGATATAATGTATGGCATAGGAAATATAGCCAATTATATTCTAGTAACTATGTATGGTGTCAAATTGGTAAGAGATTTATCAGAATAATCATGTAGTAAATTATATAATATCTAATCATTGAGGTTTATATCTGAAGCTAACATAAGAGCAAAGCTATCATTTAGAATGGAAAAGCAGATAAATTTTTCCTAGATGAGAAAAATCTAAAGGAGTTCGTCACCATGAAACCAGTATTACAAAAAAAATGTTAAAGGGTCTTCTTTAAGAAGAAAAAAAAGATAAAATATGAATAATAAAATGGCAATAAATATATATCTATCAACAATTACTTTAAATGCAAATGGATTAAATGTTCCAATCAAAAGGCAACCAGTGACTGAATGGACAACAAAACAAGACTCATATGCTCCCTACAAGAGATTCACTTCAAATCAACAGATACGCACAAACTGAAAGTAAAAGAATTAGAAAGGAGATTTCATGAAAGTGGAAACAAATCCAAACAAGCTGGGGTAGCAATACCTATACAAGAGAAACCAGACTTTAAAACAAATGCTTTAATAGGAGATAAAGAAGGACCCAGAAGATCCACTTCTGAGTATGTACCCCAAACCCCCAGCACACTAAACTGAGGGGATGCGTACATTCGCATGTTTATTGCAGCATTGTTTTCAATGGTGTTTCCATGGTGGCATTTCCATGGCATGTCTGCTCTTTCATTTAACTTACAGCATCAATATATTGCTTTTCAAACTGATTTTCTTTTATAAGCCTATAATCGGGTCATTTTTTTTGTTGTTTATAAATACCAAGAACAACATTAAACAAGGTTAGCATTACTTTCAGTGGTGAAAAAAAAATTGAAAACTCAAAAAGAAAACAGTCTATTGCCCATGTGTTTACCTTTTTTCTTTCCTCATCCTGTTTTTAGCTTCCTCTTTTTATCCTTTACTTTCTGTTAGAAGAATTTCCTTTATCAATTAACTTAAGACATGTATGCTAGTGATAAATTCCTCCAGTTTTCTCTATTCTGAGAATTTCTTTATGTCATCTTTATTCCTGAAGTATATTTTCATGGGACACAGAACTTTCGTGTACATTTCTTTCAGCACTTGGAAAGTGTTCTGCCACTGTTTTCTGCACTCCATGGCTTCTGAGTAGAAGTTTGCTGTCCTTCTAATGACTGCTCTCCCCTCCCAGAGTTAGTGACCATTTTTCTCTGGATGCTTTCAATCATTTTTCCTCTAATTTCGCCTTCCGAAATTTGATTATAATGTTTATCAGCGTATACTTTTTCAGATCGGTCTTCTTAGGAGTGCTCACCTTCTTGAATCTGTAAGCTCATGTCTTCTGCCAAATTTGGGAAACTTTTAACTATTATTCCTTTGAATGCTTTTTCAGACTCACAATCTTTCTCTGCCCCTAGGATGTAATAAATCCTTTATTAATGTCCTGCATATTTCTGAGTCTGTGTTTATTTTTTAATTTACAGGGTCTAGTAGAAGTAACACCTGCTTGAGTGTGGTTGGTAGGGTAATAATATGGATGCAATAGTTTATAGTTTTAATTTAAACATTTCACCTAAAATGTCATATGGTATGCTTGAGTGTGACATGATTATGTTACAGAATCACATGCTTATGATTTTGTAATAAAAATGGCATTGTTTGTGCTAGACCATGTAATGTATTTTAGCTTGTTTTCAAATTGGATAATATATATAGATTTATCATCAAATACTCTTGATTACTTTTCTCCTGTTACATACATTTTAATATTCAGTGTATGCAGTGTTTTTTATTATTTCAGGTATTGTATTTTTTTCATTTCTAAAATTTTCATTTGCTTTTTCTTATATCTCCTATTTATTGGTTGATAATTTCTTTTTTTTTTCCCAAGAGTTTTGGTAACTGTTCCTGGGACAATATTTATGATAGCTGCCTTAAAATCCATGTTAAAAAATTCTAACATCTGTGCCATTTCAGTCTTGGCATCTGTTAATTGTCATTTCTCACCTGAGTTGTGATTTTCTGGTTACTGGTATAGTGAATAATTTTCAATTCTATGCTGGAAATTTTAGGTATTATGTTACAAGACCCTTGTTCTGTTTAAATCTTCTCTTTTAATAGGCAGTGAATCTGTTTAGGTGCAGAAAGCATGTCCTGCTCCTCTTTTATGTGCTATATTTCAAACTGCAATTTAATTTTCAAAGCCTTTACTGTGCTGTTCTGATCTTCCCTGACTGTGTATCACCCAAGGACCAAGAAGGTAATCCTGCCATTCACGACAACGTGGAGTGATTTGTTTATGCATTCATTTATTCACCCGACAAGCAGTTATTTTGCAGGCACTTTTCTACATTCTGAAAATTTTAAGATGCATAAGACAAGTTATATACAAGTTACATACATAACTCCCTTGAGAAGTTTATTCACTAGTGGGCCCCATTCCACACTGCAGTTCACTTTTCACCTTCCACACAGCGAATTATGGTTAGTTCATACATAGTTCAGTTACAGTTCTCCCCAGGACCTGGAGTGCAAATGGGTAAATACTTGTCTCCAGTGCACTCTGCCTTTCATCTTCCCTCACTCACTGGTTGGAGGGAGAGACTTGGTGCCTATTTCCTGAGGGGAGAGATGGAATCTAGGTCTCCATCCACAGTCTCCATGGCCAGGTTCCATGATGTGTTTATTCATAAAAAATGAGAAATGTAATCTTTAAAATATAATAGAATGTTTCCAATATTTGGTAACAATATACAAAATGAATATTAAAATTTTTATACCAAACACTTTTTAATTATCAAAGGGGAAATGTATTAAAAACTGTATTGACCCTAAGGTACTACTCAATTATTTCTTACAAAAAAGGAAAATGAATAGCAAATAAAGAATCACTACTAAGAACTTTTGAAAAGATAACTTTATTATATAAAGACAATTTAAAATCATATTGTTATAATTTTTATTTTAATTACCATTTTAATGTTATCACAAAATACATATATTAAGAAAAACTTGAACATCTTCACACTTCAGGTGTTTAAACATCTTTTAAATAAAGAAGTTTAGAAAATTTTGAATTGAATTATTAACAATAAAAATTATAATAACTTAGTATGGTCTTCACATAATTTTATAATCTAATTTTGGTTCTTACTAATAGTCTTGGGTAAATAAACAAAGTAAAAGTGGAGACTTTTAAAAAAATTATGTATAGAATGAAATGATGAGGTGAAAGATACAGTGTAATGGGCTTCAATATCCCCAAGTCCCAGAATTATAGAGCCCTGGCACTCAGAGCTGTGTGTTCCATCGAGGAAACTGACCTCTCTCTGATAAACTCCAATTCATTTTAAGGCCAGAGACAAGTGTCAAATTTAAATACTTTAGAAACATCTAGATAATTTATAAATGTTTTATTTGAGACACTATTATATAAATTAACATTGTGTTATTCCAATGTTATAATTGTCTTATAATGTATTTATTTTTTTCATCTGACTCCCCACTAGTGAATGAACTCATTGAGGTAGTTATGTATATAACTTGTATATACCTTGTCTTAACTCATCTTAAAATTTCCAGAACATAGAAAAGTGTCTGCAGAATAACTGGCTGTTGGATGAATGAATATATGTATAAATAAATTTATTCATGTTGTCATGAATGGCAGTATAACCTTCCTTTTAAGGCTGCATATCAACTTGATCATAGGCCTATCTCACTTGTTCTCTATCCTTTAGTCTGTCAGTGAACATTTGGGTAGCTTTTATGGATTGTCTACTGCAACTGATGCTGTAAGGAAAATGAGAATGCAGGCATCTCTTTGAAAGCTAGGTTTGTAACAAAAATTTTTTTGGATATATACACAGAAGTTGGATTTCTAGGACATATGATAGTTTGATTTTTAATTTATTTGAGGAAATTCCATGCAGTTTTCAGTATCAGCTGCACCATTTTGCACCCTACCAACAGTGTACAATGGTTCCAATTTCTCCACATCCTCACAACCATTTGGTATCTTTGTTTTTTTGATAATAGCCATCCTAACAGGTATGAGATGATATCTCATTGTGGTTTTGAATTGTATTTCCCTGACGATTAATGATGTTGAGCATATTTTCATAAAACCACCCAACAAAGACAAGCTCAGGACAAGATGTCTTCACTGACGAATTCTACCAAATATGTAAAGAAAAATTAAGCCAATATTCTCAAAGTATCCCAAAGAATTTAAAAGGAAAGAATACTTCCAAACTTATTTTACAAGGCCAGCATTAACCTGATATCAAAGTCAGAGAAAGAGAATACAAGATGACTAGTGATGTTGAGCATCAGAAATAAACTCACAACTTTATATATAGCCAATTAACATTTGACAGAGGAAGCAAGCACAAACAATGGGCTAAAAATAATTTATTCAATAAGTGGTGTTGGGAAAATTAGATCTGTGCAGAAAAATGAAACCAGACCATCTTCTTATACCACACACAAGAATAAATTCAAAATGGATTAAAGACTTAAATGTTAGACCCAAAACATAAAAATCCTAGAAGAAAACATAGACAGTAAATCTTAAACATTGCTTGTGTAATATTTATTTCTGATATATCTCCTTAGGCAAGGGAAACAAAGGAAAAGATAAATAAATGGGATCACATCAAACTAAAAAGGTTTTGCACAGCAAAGGAACCCATCAACAAAATAAAGACAATCCACAGAATGGGAGAATACATTTGTTGATACATCTGATTAAAAATTTAGTTATTAACATCAGGGGTTAATAACTAAAATTTTAAAAAACTTACATGACTCAACACCAAAGAAACAAACAATCCAATTAAAAAGTAGGCAAAGGACATAGACATTTCTCCAGAGGATATATACAGATGGTATATATCTAGTAGACATATATTACCTCACACGTGTCAGAATGGCCATCATCAATAAATCAACAAATGACAAGTGCTGATGAGGATATGGAGGAAGAGGTACCCTTTTGCCCTGTTGGTAGGAATGCAGACTAGTGCAGCCACTGTGGAAAGCAGTATGGAGATACCTCAAAATATTAAAAATAAAACTGCTTTGTGACTTTGCAATTCCACTTCTGGGAGTTTATCCAAAGAAACCCGAAGCATTCATTTGAAAGGACATAAGCACCCCTATGTTCATTGCAGTGTTATTTACAATCACCAAGATACGGAATCAACCCAAGTGTCCCCCAGTAGATGAGTGGATAAAACAACTATGGGGCATTAGCATGATGGAGTACTACTTGGCAGTAAAAAAGGAGAAAATTTTACCCTTTGCCACAGTATGGATGGACCTGGAGATCATTATGCTAAGTTTAATAAGCCAGTTAGAGAAAGACAAATGCCATATGATTTTACTCATCTGTGGAATCTAATGAACCAACTGAACTAACATGCAAACTAAAGACAGACTCATAGATAGAAGCAGGCTGACTGCTCTGGGGGGTGGGTTAGAAAGTGAAGGCATTGATCAAAAAGGAAAAAAGGGCTCATGGATGTGGACAACAGGGTGATGGCTGCAGTGGGGGGTGCAATCAGGGGGATGAACGGTAATGGAAAAAATACAATTAAAAAGTAAATTGAAAAAAGAAATATAAGAAAGAAAAGCTATAGGCCAATATCTCCGATAAACATAAATGTCAAAATTACCCAAATAAAATATCAGCAAAGAAATTAAACAGCACATTTAAAGGATTATTGATATGATGAAATGGGGTTTATCCCTGGGTTGTAAGGATGGTTCAACACATGCAAATCCATTGCGGTGGTGCACTGCATAGGCAGAATAAAGGATAACAATTATACAATCATCCCAATAGATGCAAACTTTTTTTCCAAAAAAGTCAACACAATTTCATAATAAAAAGCTCTGAACAAATTGTTCGTGGAAGGAGTGTACCTCAAGATAATGAAGACCGTATATGGGAAGCTCACAACAGCATACTAAATGACCAAAAACTTAAATGCTACTGCACAGAAAAGGTGACAACCGACAGAACAAAAAGGCAGCCTATGGAATGGGTGAAAATATTGGCAAATTATATATCTGATAAGGGATTAGTGTCCAAAATACATAAATAAATGTTGTACCTCAATAACAAATAAATTATCTGATTTAAAAATGGTATAATATTTTAATAGATGTGTATACTAAGTTTATATGGCCTCTTGAATTCTCCAAGGACTTGCTTGGATCAATTGGCTAATAGCAAATGTGTTGCAAGAAAAGACTTGAAAAGTGCATATGGCTTGGGGCTTGCTCTCTCCTGCTCCTGGAAACACTACAACTGTCCTTATATGAATAAGCTCAAACAGTCTTGTTGGAGATGTGTAGTTCAATCATCTCTGTCAACTCAGAGGACCGTCAGTAGCAACTAAGAGCACCAACCAACAGAAGTGTGAGTGAAGCCACACTCTATGCATCAGCTCCCAACTGACCCACAAGCTGAACTCAGCTGCATCCGTGAGCCCAGCTGAGACCATCAGAGGAGTTTTCCACCTGAACCTGGGCTATAGTGCTGAACCACACAAATCTGAGCTAGTGTACAATTATTATTTTTTTTTAAGCTAAAAAAGCTTGAGGACTCTGTTAAATACCAAAAAAGTAGCCTATATAATACAGTAGTAATATGTTATATATTATATGTATAAATATATAACCTATATAGTATTTAACATAATGCCTATAAACTAGTAACTAACGACTCAATCTATCTTATTTATTGTTACTGCTATTTTGCCTTTATGTTCTTATACAACACAGGTGGCAAACACAAGGCCCTCCACCCTGTTTTATCTGGCCCAGCACCTTGTTTCTACCCAGCGGCAGCACTGAGCTCCTTGCCCCTACTTAAGGACTAGTTACATTTATACAGCCCTAAAATTACATTCATCCCTTTGAAGGCAACTGTGAGGCTGATGTGGCCTCTAGTGAAAACGAGTTTGATACCCCTGCTATATAATAATATCTGTGGTGGTTTTTCTTAACCACAAACTTTATGAAGATGAAAAGGGTTTACTAAAAATACCCATAGTTCTCATTCTTTAATAATATTTAGTTATTATAGGTACTATGTGTACTGTGAAAGTCACCCTATCATCCTATAGACCCCTGTATGCATGTGTTTCTATATGTGTGATTCTGTAAATATTTATATACCTACTTATATAAAAGCACATTTTTAAATACCCGTATATGTTGCACCAAAGTGAACTCTTACATAGCTAAAAGAATATTTCAATGCCGCTAGGATCCTCTTCTTCATGCTCAGCATGATTCTATTATAAAGAGACGCTCCTTTTCAAATTACCTCATTGCAGTGTTCAGCCATAGCCTCTTTCTAACCCCCAGCGATGTAAGGGTAATTAATACAGAAGGTCACCATTTTAAATCTCTACTCCTCATTGAAGTTTAAAGTGCTCATTATCAGTAGTATAATCTGAATTGTATGATGGTGCCTTGTCTTAATTTGACAGGTAGAGGGTGGCTTTCTTTAATTAGTACTAATTTAATTAGAGGTCAAATAAAAAAAAATATTTGAATTAAATCTTGACCAGTAATAAATTTATCATGGTAGATTGGGGCAAACCTAAACTCTCTATTCAAATGTAAGGTCAATGAAATTTTTATAAAAGTTAAAATTGAATTTAATTAAAAAATACCAAGGGAATTTTTCATGCCACAAAGAGTAATCAGTATATGGCAGGCAAAATATGTTCTTGTCAAAAGACTAGAATAAAATGAAAAATGATCCAGTATGGCAAATTAGTATTTTATTTAATGTTTTATTATATTTTAGTTTAAATGCATTTATTTTTATATATATGTACATTTTAAGCAGTCCTTTGAAGCCTTCAAGACCTGTTAGTAAAATTGTACTGAAGAGAAATCTGGTCATATATAATTAGAATATGTGCATTTAGGGGGAAAAATAACTGTGAATATTCTTGCAAATACCACTGACTTTTGTGGAAGAGGCTGTATTGAGAGTTTGATAGGTTTTGATCAAGGCAGCTCAGCTGTGCCACCTGAAGCTTATTCTCTGAAGCAGCTTAGAGCAGAGAAACATGTTTAAGAACTGACAAGCTTCTAGGGTACCACAAAGCAGGTAACTTAATTTGTCCTACTTATCATTTAATTATAGCATCACCACTATACTTGTTTAAAATGAAAACAATCTCAGTATTTCTAAAATGGAATTTTATGTTACAATGGTGAAATTATATTACTAGAAGTCACCTCCACAAACTTCCAAAAATATTAAATAAAGTGACCTTGGGTTGATTATACTTTGACAGCTGGAACCAAGAGACTATTTCTCAGCTTCTTGAACCATTTCAGTATGGCTAAGCTCATGCTATTCATGGTGAATTATTAGAAGTCTTACCATGTGCTCAGTTTTAAAGAAAAATGTTCATTTCAACCAGCCTCAGTACCATTGCTTTGTTTGGTTTTTATTGCATTTACCAGAGTTTGTCATCTGGAAACATATATTGCTGCAAAACTGGCAGCAAGGTATTAAGAAAAGCATGTATGAGGCAGTTTAAAGAAACTCTGAATGAAGCAAAGCTCAATCAAAGGAGGAAACATGAGACCCCACTCACTTACTACCTTAGTCTCAAGTACATAAAACTTTCATTCACAGACAGATCCTAAGACAGTGGCACATCTTACACAGACGCAAAGAAAATAACATGAATAGTTCCTTCCCATAACATTTATAGGAGTGTCTAACGTAATTCAAATATACAGGATCTGGAACAAATAACACCTCTTTTTATTACAAAATCTTTTATTACAAAATTATATGCATGTAATTCTGTAGCATACCACACAAGCACATCATATGAAATTTTAGGTGAAATGTTCAAATTAAATCTATAAATTATTACACCCATATTATTACCCTACCAACCATACTCAAGCAGGTACTAATTCTGCCAGACCCTGTATATTGAAATATATACATATATAGATATATTGTTGAAAAGGGAATGGCTTATTTACAAAAAAAATCAGCCCATATTTCAGTAAAGATACACACTAATTATGCACAGCTTCACTATTATTCAATGACATTAGGGTCACTTTTCAAGTAAGCACAATTCATTGTTTCCTTTAATATGATGTGTGGAGAAGCTATTGCCTGCTAAGCTCTGTGTAAAACACAGAAGATGCAGCAGTGAATGGAACATGAGCCAGATCCTTGTGCTGCTTATGGTTCAATACAAAGATCAAGGGAGGTTATACTTCATATGCCAAAAATAATTAGTGATGTCTAGAGTGAGAGCAATATCTCATTCCTGGCACAGTAATGTTTAGTTAAAAAGAAAAAGAAGAGGAGCAGGAGAAGAAGGGGGAAAGAAAGAATAGAAGAAAGATCTACATCTTAATTGGAGGTAGGTAAGCAAATCACTGATAACTTGATAATCCTTAGCTTCTCTCTATCTGTAAGGTGAAGAAAAATCATATTGGCCCAACCTCTCTCACTTGATTAGAGAAATTGGTGGAATTCATAACATGTTTAAACTCAAAATAAACTATATATAGATGGTATGATATTTTACAAGTGAATAGAGATGCATGTTGGCTGGCTTGGATTCATAATTTGTTTGATCAAACTTTTATTTTTTCCCTTTTATAAATAGTAAGGGACAGTTTATGCTTCTGCTAATTTTTGGAAGGGCCTGTTTCCATATTTTTATGGCTCATAAAGGCAAAAAGGTCCATGAAAAAAATGAGAACAATAAAAATTTTAGATGATCTATTTTCTCTTTGTTCTTCTGATTACAAAAGGAAAATCTAGTATTTTATGCAATGCTATGATTTGAATATGTGAGAACATTTAGATACCAGAAACATTTTTAATACACTCATTTATTCTTTCATTCATTAAATGGGTATTTATTGTAAACCTGTGTTAGTAAGTAAATGAAACTCAATATAAATTTAAGAATATTTCTTGCTATCCAGGAGTTTGTAAACAAAACCAGATGGTTTTTAGGACTTTCATTTATTTATTTGTAGAGAGAGGAAGGGAGGGAGAAAGAAAGGGAGAGCAATATCAATGTGTGTTTTCCCCGTGTGTCCCCCACTGGGGACCTGGCCCACAACCCAGGCATGTGCCCTGACTGGGAATCGAACCTGCAGCCCTTTGGTTCTCAGTCCAGTGCTCAATCCACTGAGTCATACCTGCCAGGGCCCAAACCAGATTTTTATGTCAGTCAGCCAAGGTCAAACTATGGCAATAGGGTACAGTGGTTATGATCAGAGTTCAGCACACAGACAAAAGCAACCTGAACAATCCTCCTTGGTGATAGATTAGGCACAATCTCTCACAGGTTATTTCATCTCTGTAGGACTTAAATTCCTCTAAATAAAGGATAAACACAGATGTCAAAGGAGAATAATAATAACAATATATATCTTAAAGAGTTGTCAAAATTAAATGAAGTAAGAGATGTAAAGTGCTTTATACAGTATTTGACATATACTAAGTATTTGACAAATGGTAGTTATTATTTTTATATTATGTCAAGCACATAGTTAATCTTTGTTCTTCTTTATAAAAAGAAGCACTCTTCCCAAATGAAGAATAATAAATGAAGACAAAGAAAAATTCAGGATAATGTGAAATATTAGAAATGTTACATACTTTCATTTTTATTATTTAGTCAGTAAAAACTTAGAAAATTAACACTTCTTCATTTTACTTTCTCTTCTAATAAATAGCATAATAAAATCAACTTCCCAAGGTCGTAGAAATGTGGGGAACATAAGGCAGGGAACCAGAAAACCCTTAAGAAAGAAATGACCTTTGTTTGGAAAATGCTCAAATAAATAATTTGAGGTAGTAGATGGGATGTTGAGGATGGGAATCTAACCCTTGCCCTCTCCCCAAAATTGTCTTCATGAGAATATAAGAACTTCTGTTTACTCCTGAGAAACATTTGTATTTACTTCTGAGCAGGAAGAAGAAGAAGGAGGCGGGGCAGGGAGCAAAGAACTACTGGATAGAAAAAGGTAATGGACATAACTATAGTAAAACATTTACATCACTAGCTAATGGCCTCACCCCCTTACCCATCTTTTGTTGTTTTGAAATTTTTCAGCTTCCCCAATCCCTCCCCTTCTAGCGCTGATGTCTCTGCACAATTGGGTGGCCCTTTAATTCATCCAGAGCTCTCAAGTTACCATGCCTCCATGTTGTGAGGTCATATTATGCAAAAAATAGTGGAAAACCAAAACCTAAAAAATTGTATGTGCTTGATTGGTGTATTCAATCAAGTCTAGTTTACCTAGTAACAACACCGTGCCTTGAAAAGGGTTGTTTAATCCATTCTTGCTTTGTCTTTATGTTGTCAAGTCTGTATGTTTACCTTCCTGGGGCAGCAATCCTCGTATAGAAATACTGACTTTAAAATAGTAGGGAGCATTTGTAAATATGCTTATGCTATTATAAAATGACAATTATCAACAAACTGAAATTAAGCACTTGTTTAACACTTTGGATACTAACTTGCTTGAATTTTCCTGTCATGCCAAAGTGTACTGGTAGAGATGACTCTCTCCTCTACAACAAACATCTTCATGTAGCTCAAAACTGTTTTCACAAAAAGACCATCTCTGAAAACAACCTTCCTCTTAAAATGTTACTTTTGGTCCACTCTTTTTTGCCAAGAGATACAATTAAATGGGTTATTTGAAATAGGTTATAAATTACATTATTTCCTGGCAAATATGATATTACAATTACCTATTGCATTGTAACATACCACAAACTTGGTAGCTTATAATAATGAGTCATTTTATTGTCTCACAACTTCTGTGAGTCAGCAATATAGGCAGAGTTTCTTTGGGTGGTTCTAGTTTGGGTTTCTTGTATGGCTGCAGTTAGATGTCAGCTACAACTAAGAGCTGAGGTATTCAACAGCTGTCTAGATCTCTCTCTCTCTCTCTCTCTCTCTCTCTCTCTCTCTCTCTCTCTGTTGACTTCATGTAATATAGGGACATCTCCAGGAGGTCTCCTTTTGGGAGTTAGTTTGGGCTTCCTTACATTTTCTCCTCAGAGCAGAAAGGGTGTTTATAGTTTCAGTATAATGTCTGCTATTATTTTCATTCTGAGTAGAATACAGTAAAATCAGGCAAGTATTTTTTACTGTTCTGCATATAAAAAAACACTACAGGAGGCATAGTGAAAAATCTTGAATTAGAGCTACGTAAATTTATCTACTATTATAAGAAACAAACCCTCAGTGAAGCTCTACCTTTTCTATTTGTTTAATCTTGAAAAATTTATCTAACCTCTTGCAAGTGAGGCCAAAATCTCCTCACTTGCAAATTGTGAATAAAAGTTTCTCACAGAATGGTTGTGAATATGATGCATGTCAATCTAAAAATAATATCAAGTAACAGTTGTCTAAATTTACAATGAGAAATCCAAGCTTCATGATAATGGATCATTATATATGAATTTAATAAATGAGACTCAGACAGATTAAATAATGTGACCTGCCTTATGCAGAGGCCAATTGTAAGAGTCAGTAATAAATGGGATTTTTAATGTTTCCTTATTTGTTCACTTTAAAACTTAAGTTCTTAGACTTTAGTCATACTATTTGTAATCTGGTGCCATAATAATAGGGCGGGGGAATTGGGCAAATGTTAAGGGGTCAAACTTGCAACTGGAAGGTGAGTAAGTTCTGGAGCTCTAGTGTACAACAGAGTGATTGTAATCAACAACACTGTATTACATAGGTCAAAACTGCCAAGAGATGGGACCCTAAATCTTCTCACCACTAAGAAAAGAAATGATAATTATGTAATGTGATGGAGTTGTTAGCTCAAGCTATGGTGGCTATTATATTGTAATATGTAAATCTTACAAATCTACATATTGTACACCTTAAGCTTACATATCATCAGGAGGATAACATGTTAACATATAATCTTATGTGTCAGTTACATCCCAGCAAAATCATAAGAGGGCTGGGGATGGGATATAAATCATAAATGAAGCATTCTAGTATATACTAGTCTTTAGCACCTTTAAAATATATGCACTCCCTATAATACAATATAATTGGTCAGGCCAAGTAATGAATAAATTTGACAATCTTTCAGTTATTTGGGCAAGGCTAACTAGAGCAAAACCACATAGAGATGAGCCCTGGTAACAACAAAAACAATAGCTAACAATCATTGAAAATTTTTCATGTTACTCTCCTTTAGCATTGTTACAAGAGTATTGTTTGTTTTAACTCATTGCACCACAACTTTATGAGATAGGTTACAATACTTATTCGAAGTTTGTAGATGAGGAAATGGAAACCTGCATGTGTTAAGTAATGCACTAATATCACAAAGTTAATAAGTGAGGAATATGTTTCAAGCCCAAACCATTAGTTCTAGTTCATCCTCTGAATCATTACATAACTAATTACTCCCAGACAGAATAGAAATCCTCAAGAATGAACAAGAATGAGAGGTTTTGTGTTTTTTTTTTTAAGTCTTCCAGACTCTCCTTTGGGGCACAGATTAATGACAGAATCATTCCTTATAAATTTGGAGATGGCTAACATGGTGCATTGCACTTGGCTGTGCCTGAACTACTTCACAGTGTGCTTTATCAGTGTGCATTGTAGAAATCTCACCTAATGACTAACTAGGGAGCATTCTTACTGGTTCAATTCATGTACCTTCTTTATCTGAAGTCTTCCAGTTTCCTTTTAGGCTCAAGGTTAATCTTAGGTCTCTCTCCAAATAGATGACTACAGAAAGAAAAATGAGCTTAAAATATGTGTCTAGCCAAGTTTATAAATTTAAGACTGACAATATAATGATATCAGTATTTCTCCTTGATGGTATAACTGCCTCTCAATTGCATAATTACTTTAGGGTACAGAGAACAGGTTCCCACATTAATTACAACCACAAAATATCTAGGATAGGGATGTGAATCCACACACATTCACCCATAGTATCCAGCTACTCTGTAATTGCATAAGGACATTAAAATGTTCATTCTAATGGTACAGTAGACATAGTGCTACAAATAATAAATTATTTCAGCAGGTCAGAGTGGCCAAAAATAATGATAGTAGGATAAAGTAATAGTTAAAAATTGAGAATACAAAGATTTCCTCCAGTGGCACAGAATAAAAAATGTCATTTGTTATGAAAATGGATTTTAGGACTTATGGTCAAGACAGAGGCATAGGTAGACATGCTTCACCTCCTCACACAACCATAGAAAGAATTACAACCAGATCTCAAAACTAGCATATTTTGCCATGTATAATGCTCACTTTGTTGCCCAAGTATTTGAGGGAGAAATAATAATGCACATTATACATGGATAGTACCAGAAAACCTTGTATCTGTTATTGTGTTTTATAATTATTTGTTACATAAAATTACCTGTACTATAACATGATCAAAAATAAATGCTAAAATTCCCTTATAATACAAAAAAGTATAAATAAATAAATAAATAATGAATTAAAAAAGTAAAACAAAAGATTTGTTTTCTGAAAGTTTGGGCTAAAAATGTGGGTGTGCATTATACACAGTAAAATACAGTATTAACACCCTGAGCCATCAGAAAATCGAGCTGTATGAAAGTCCAACAATCAAGGATTTAAAGGAGCCACATTCCTTTAAATGGGTAGGAAGTGTGGAGTCACAGAGACAGGCAGAGAAGCAGTGTGGCATGGCAAGGTGGTGGCAGCAAAACGGATAGTCCCACATTCACATTTGGTGGGTGAAAATTGGTAGGGATGCCTTTGGGACTAGCGATCCTGGTCCCAGGACAGACCACCCAGCCCAGGGCTCCAGCACTGGGAATATTGATCCCTGTTACCTTTGGCTGTAAAAACCAGAAGAGGTTGGGGAGGCAGAAGAAACTGCCAGATTTTCATGCTTAAAGGGCCCACATGGCCTTAGAACATATGCAAACCTACACCCTCTGGGACTCACCACCAGAGCAGCAGGAGGAAGGGTGCCGGTTGCACACAGGAAGGGGTGAAGTGACTGGAAATGGGGGGAGTTCTGGGAGAACCTCCAGATGCCAGATCGTGGTGTTGTCCCCTCTCTGAGCCCTGACACTCACCACATAGCCACAAACAGGTGAAGCAGTTGGCCCCACCCTGGCAATTGTGTGGGACCTACCTAAGTCTCTGCCCTACAAAATTTATAGGTACCTTTTCTACAATAGGCCATGCTATTAAGGAAGTAAAAGCAGCTCTACCTAATACATAGAAAGAAATACAGGGAGTCTGCCAAATTGAGGATACAAAGAAATATGGCCCAAATGAAAGAATAGAACAAAATCCCAGTAAAAGAACTAAATGAAATGGAGATAGCCAACCTATCAGATGCAGAGTTTAAAACAATGGTGATCAGGATGCTCAGAGAACTCCTTGAATACACAACTAAAAAAATAAAGGAAGAAATGAAATAAAGAAAAATCCACAAGGAACCAACAGAGAAGGGAAGGATCCAGGGATTCAAACCAATGATTTGGAATATAAGGAAGAGAAAAACATTCAAACAGAACAGAAAGATGAAACAAGAATTCAAAAACAGAATACAAAGATGGCGGCACAGTAGGAAGGAGCATATTTCCCTCCTCCCTACACACAGGAGAAAATCCTGGACAATTTACATCAGAACAGAGCAAACATCCATCAGAAACACAGCATATTTGAAATCAGGAGATCAAAAATTGTAGTGGACATTGAAAAACCAGAGGGTAAGGAGAGTACCTCAGAACAATAAGAGCCTAAGGGGCAGCGCAGACACAAGGGCCAGGACTGAGGCCTGGGCCGGTGCTCGCCCAGTTCACCACAAGATTAGGGAGGGAGCTGGGTCAACCACTCCCTCCCCAGCCAAACAAAGTTTTAGCTGCACTGGGATAAACCCAGTTGCTTGAAATCTCACAGAGAGAAGTTGGGGTCTCAGTGGCAGACAAGCTGGGGGTGTGAACACCCATGCATATCCCCAAAAAGGACAGCATACCGGAGCTTGCCTGATTGTTGGCAGCCAGCGCAATTGGGACAGCCACACACCTGAGCCCGCAGGGGAGCCTGGCACCCATGCGACAGCTGCTCACCTGAGCTCGCGGGACCTTTGGCTCCTGGTGCCATTGGGACAGCCGCGTGCCTGAGCCTGCCATTGGGGATGATTGCATGAGGATTGGTGCCTGTGTGTGACCGCAGGTGGCTGCGAGATCATAGGCACATGCATGCAACTGGGATAGGCACATGCTTCCTCAGAACATACACCTGAGGCCCTGGGTGGAGAGGCCCAGGGCTAGCTCTGAGGACAGTAGCGCAAACATAGCTGAGCGCTGAACAGGGAGAAAAGTGATACTGTCACCCCTAGGCCATTGTAGCCAGCAAGACCAGAAACACCAGCTCAGCAAGATTGAAAACAGCAAGAGTTATTGTTTTTTTTAAATTTTATTTTTTTCTTTTTTCTTGTTGCTTTTTTCTTTTTTATCTCTTTTTAAATTTTAATTTTTTTCTATTATTTTTTCATTATTTTTATCTTTTTTTACCCCTCAACGCCCTTTGCTTTGTGTATCTTCTTTCTTGCCTTATTCCTTCTTCCTTTCTTTCCAATTTTATCTCTTCTTTCTTCCTCTTTTTTCTTTTTCTTTCTTCTTTCTTCTTTTTTTCTCTTTTTCATTCTTCTTTCTTCTCTTTCCATTTTTTCCTCTGTTCTCTTTTTAAATACCCACGAGTAAGACAAAAACAAAACAAAACAAAACAAAACAACAACAACAACAAAACCAACCCTGGAACTGCGAAAAAACCAGAGATGATCCCAAGGAGGGGGCATTTCAACAGATAAGACAGTGGAACCTGTGAACACCAGGATACCTGAAGCAGACAGCACCACTGAATCTCACAGGTATTCTACCACAGAAGTTCACACTAAAAACCCAGGGAGCCAGAACAGACCAATTTAAGAAGCTAAGGCTAATAAGAAGAACCTCAAAAACAATGGGGAGACAAAGAAATAACCCCAAAATGAAAGGAAAGGAGGAAGCCCCAGAAAGAATGCTAAATGAAACAGAGGCAGCTCAACTGTCAGATTTTGAGTTCAAAACAATGGTTGTCAGGAAGCTCCAAGAGCTCTCAATGATCTACCAGAAACTACAGGGAAGCTACGATGAACTTACTGCAAACTATATCAACATGAAAAAGAAAATAGAAACTATCAACAAGGGCCAAGAGGAAATGAAGAGTACAAATTCTGAACTGAAGAACACAGTGTAAGGAATGAAAAGCAGAACTGATGAAGCAGAAGATCCAATTAGCGAGTTGGAGGAACAAGTAAAAAAAAAACACCCAGAAAGAGCAAGAAAAGGAAAAGAGGATCAAAAAGAATGAAGAGGGATTAAGAGAAATGCAAGACAATATGAAACGTAATAATATCCGAATAATAGGGATACCAGAAGGAGAAGAAGAAGAGCAAGGATAGAAAACCTATTTCAAAAAGTAACGATGGAAAACTTCCCTAATTTGATGAGAGAAAAAGTCACACAAATCCAGGAAACACAGAGAGTCCCAATCAAGAGGAACCCAAAGAAGCCCACTTCAAGACACATCACAATTAAAATGGCAAAATTCCAAGACAAAGAGAGAATCTTAAAGGCAGCAAGGGAGAAAAAGGAAGTAACATACAATGGAGCCCCGATAAGGCTAGCAGCTGACTTCTCAATGGAAATACTTCAAGCTAGAAGAGAATGGCAAGAAATATTCCAAGTAATGAGAACCAAAGGCCTGTAACCAAGACTACTTTACCCAGCAAGACTTTCAATCAAGATAGAAGGCCAAATAAGGACCTTTCCAGACAAAAGAAGTCTCAAAGAATATACCTCTACCAAACCAGTTCTGCAAGAGATGCTGAAGGGACTGTTTTAAGGAAAGGAAGGAAAAGGGAGAGAGAGAGACAGGAACATAGGTACAAAAATGGCAATGAATCAGTACCTATCAATAATAACCTTAAATGTAAATGGATTAAATGTTCCAATCAAAAGGCAAAGAATAGCTGAATGGATAAGAAAGCCGACCCACACATATGCTGCCTACAAGAGACACACCTCAGGACAAAAGACCTACACAGACTCAAAGTGAAGGGCTGGAAACAAATTTTCCAAGCAAATGGACAGGGAAAAAAAGCCGGGGTAGCAATACTCATATCAGACATAGTAGACTTCAAAAGATGAGCCATAAGGAGAGACCCAGAAGGTCACTTCATAATACTCAAGGGAAGAATCCACCAAGAAGACATAAGCATTGTAAATATATATGCACCCAACATAGGAGCAACTAAATACATAAAAAAAAAATCTTAGAGGACTTCAAGAAAGATATTGACAACAATACAATTATAGTAGGGGATTTTAACACCCCATTGTCAAAAATGGGCAGATCTTCCAAACAAAATATCAACAAAGATATTGTGGCGTTGAACAACATTCTGGATGAAACAGGCTTAACTGATATATAGAGAGCCTTTCATCCCAAAGAAACTAAATATACATTCTTTTCTAATGCACATGGAACATTTTCAAAGATAGACCACATGATAGAACACAAAACAAGCCTCAACAAATTCAAGAAAATTGAAATCATACCAAGCATTTTCTCTGACCAAAAGGGACTGAAACTAGAAACCAACCCCAAGGGGAAAAACCCAAAAGCCTCAAAATCATGGAGATTGAATAGCATGTTATTAAACAATGAATGGGTCAAGTATAAAATTAGGGAAGAAATAAAAAAGTTTCTGGAAACAAACAAAAATGAACTCACAATGACCCAAAACTTATGGGACACAGAAAAGGCAGTCCTCAGAGGGAAGTTCAGAGCAATATAGGACTACCTAAAAAAGATAGAAACATTTCAAACAAACAACTTAACCCAACACCTATAAGAACTTGAGGAACAACAAAAAAGACAGCCCAGAGCAAGTAGAAGGAAGGAAATAACCAAGATCAAAGCAGAATTAAATGACATAGAGACTAAAAGCACAATTCTAAGGATCAATGAATCCAGGAGCTGGTTCTTTGAAAAGATAAACAAAATTGACAAGCATTTAAGCAGGGTCATCAAGAAAAACAGAGAGAGGACCCAAATAAACACAATCAGAAAGGAAAGAGGAGAGATTACAACTGACACTACAGAAATACAAAGGATTGTAAGAAATTACTATGAAGAACTGTATGCCAAGAAATTTGAAAACCTATGTGAAATGGACAAGTTTCTAGAAAAATATAATCTCCCAAAACTCAATGAGGAAGAAGCAGAAAGCCTGAACAGACCAGTAACAGCAGATGAAATAGAAGCAGTAATCAAAAAACTCCCAACACACAAAAGCCCGGGACCAGATGGTTTCACGGGAGAATTTTAGAAAGCATTTAAAGAAGAGCTAACCCCTATCATACATAGCCTATTCCAAAAAATCCAAGAAGATGGAAAACTCCCAAACTCTTTTTTATGAAGCCAGCATCATTCTAAACCCCAAACCAGATAAAGACACAATAAAGAAAGAAAACTTTAGACCAATATCACTGATGAACATAGATACTAAAATTCTCAACAAAATATTGGCAAACTGCATCCAACAATATATTAAAAAGATCATACACCATGACCAAGTGGGATTCATTACAGGGATGCAAGGTTGGTTCAACATTTGCAAATCAGTAAATGTAATACATCACATAAACAAAAGCAAAGACAAAAATCATATGATCATATCAATAGATGCGGAAAAAGCATTCGATAAGATACAGCACCCATTTATGATAAAAACACTCAGCAAAGTGGGAATAGAGGGAGCATTCTTCAACATAATCAAGGCCATATATGAGAGACCTACAGCCAACATCATACTCAATGGGCAAAAGCTAAAATCTTTTCCACTAAGATCAGGAACAAGACAAGGTTGTCCACTTTCACCACTTCTATCCAATATAGTATTGGAAGTCTCAGCCACAGCAATTAGACAAGAAAAGGAAATAAAAGGCATCCAAATTGGAAAGGAAGAAACAAAGCTATCATTGTTTGCAGATGACATGATGGTGTACATAGAAAATCCTATAGACTCGGCCAAAAAGCTGCTCAACCTAATAAATGAATTTGGCCAAACATCAGGATACAAAGTCAATATCCAGAAATCAAAGGCATTTTTGTATACCAACAATGAAAGAGCAGAAGCAGAAGTGAAGGAAAAAATCCCATTTGATATTGCAAAAAGAAAAATAAAATACCTAGGAATAAACCTAACCAAGGAAGTGAAGGATCTATACTCAGAAAATGACACAACACTGAAGAAAGAAATCAAGGAAGAAACAAACAAATGGAAATGTATACCGTGTTCATGGATTGGAAGAATTAACATAATTAAAATGTCCATACTACCCAAAGCAATTTACAGATTCAATGCAATACCTATCAAAATACCAATGGCACATTTCACAGATATAGAACAAACACTTCAAAAATTTATATGGAATCATAAACGACTTTGAATAGCTGCAGCAATTTTGAGAAAGAAGAGCAAAGTAGGAGGGAATCACAATACCTGACACCAGACTGTATTACAAGGCCACTGTAATCAAAACAGCCTGGTACTGGCACAAAAATAGACACATGGACCAGTGGAATAGAACAGAGAGCCCAGAAATAAACCCAATTCTCTATGGTCAATTAATATTTGACAAAGGAGGCAGCAACATAAAATGGAGTAAAAGTAGCCTCTTCAACAAGTGGTGTTGGGAGAACTGGAGAGCTACATGCAAAAAAAATGAAACTCGAGCACCAGCTTACACCATACACAAAAATAAACTCATGGTAGATAAAAGATTTAAATATAAGCCGTGACACCATTAAAGTCCTAGAGGAGAACATAGGCAGGAAAATTTCAGACATTTCACGCAGCAACATTTTTACTTATATGTCCCCTAAAGCAAGGGACATAAAGGAAAGAATAAACAAATGGGATCTCATCAAAATAAAAAGCTTCTGCATGGCTAAAGAAAACAGTATTAAAATAAAAAGAGAACCAACTGTATGGAAAATATATTCACCAATGATACCTCAGACAGGGTTTAATATGCAAAATATATAAAGAACTTACACGACTCTAAGAAGACAAGCAACTCAATTAAAAAATGGGCAAAGGACATGAACAGACACTTCTCCAAGGAAGACATACAGAGGATCCAGAGACACATGAAAAGATGCTCAATATCGTTTGCTATCAGAGAGATGTAAATTAAAACCACAATGAGATACCACTTCACATCTGTCAGAATGCCCATCATAAATAAAGCAACAAACAACAAGTGTTGGAGAGATTGTGGAGAAAAGGGGACCCTAGTGCACTGTTGGTGGGTTTGCAGACTGGTACAACCACTATGTAAGACAGTATGGAATTTTCTAAGAAAACTAAAAATGGATCTACCTTTTGACCTAGCAATTCCACTGCTAGGATTATATCCTAAGAACCCTGAAACACCAATCCAAAAGAATCTATGCACCCCAATGTTCACAGCAGCACAATGTATAATAGCCAAGTGTTGGAAGCAACCTAGGTGCCCATCCAGTAAATGAATGGATCAAGAAACTATGGTACATTTACACAATGGAATTCTATGCAGCAGAAAGAAAGAAGGAGGTCCTATCCTTCTCAACAGCATGGATGGAACTGGAGAGCATTATGCTAAGTGAAATAAGCCAGGCAGTGAAAGACAAATACCATATGATCTCACCTTTAACAGGAACTTAATCAACAGAACAAATAAAGAAGCACAATATAACCAAAGACACTGAAATTGAGAACAGACTGACAGTCACCAGAGGGGAGAGGGGAGGGTATTTCGGGGGGAAAGGGGAAGGGTTTGGAGCAACAAGTATAAAGGACACATGGACAAAAACTAGCGGGGGTGGAAATGGGAGTGGGTGGGGAAGGCTGGGGCGGTGGGGTGGAATGGGAGCAAAAGACAGAAAACTGTACAAAAACCACAATTAAAATAAATTAAAAAAATAAAAAAAAATTCAAAAACATGAGAATATTCTTAGGAACCTCTGGGATACCTCCAAATGTGCCAACATCCAAATCATAGGGATGACAGAAGGAGGAGAGGAAGAAGAAGAAATTGAAAACTCATTTGAAGAAATAAGGAAAGAAATTTTCCCTAAATTGGTGAAGGAAATAGGCATATAAGTCCAAGAAGCACAGAGAGTCCCTAACAAGATGGATGCAAAGAGGACCACATCAAGACACATCATAATTAAATTGCCAAAGGTTAAAGAAAAAGAGACAGTCTTAAAAGCAGCAAGAAAAAATCAGAGTTACCTACAAAGGAGTTCCCATAAGACTGTCAGCTGATTCCTCAAAAGAAACTTTGCAGGCTAGAAGGGACTGGCAAGTATTCCAAGTGTTGAAAAGCAAGGACCTACAACCTAGATTACTCTAGCCAGCAAAACTATCATTTAGAATTGTAGGACAGATAAAGTGCCTCCCAGACAAGGTAAAGCTAAAAGAGTTCATCTTAACCAAGCCATTATTACAGGGAATGTTAAAGGGACCTATTTAGGAAAAAGAAGATCAAAACTATGAATATTAAGAAGGCAAGAAATTCACAACCATCAACAATTCAATCTAAAACGTTAAAAACAAACTAAGCAAACAACCAGAACAGGAGTGGAATCATAGGTATGGAGATCATTTGGAGGATTATCAGCCAGGAGGGGAGAATGGGGGAAATGATGCAGGGATTAAGAAGCATAATTGGTAGGAAGAAAATAGACAGGGGGATGTTAAGAATAGCGTAGGAATGGAGAAGCCAAAGAATTTACATGCACAATCCATGGATAGGAAGTAAGCGGGGGATAGCTGGAGGGAAGGGTCTACCAGGCAGAGGAGGACAAATGGGGACAAATTAGGATAACTGTAATAGCATAATCAATAAAATATAATTAAAAAATAAAAATAAAAAGTGAAGTGAAAAAGGTTAAAAAATGTTCCTTTTCTCTGTCAGCACTGTAGGTATAGTAATGCTCATCAAAAAATAAAACTTGTTCCTCTGTAACAAAATAAAGAAAAGAAAGGAAAAGAAAATGGAGTATAAATATGAATTTAGTGCCTTAGAACAGAATAAGTAAAATACTTCTACATAATCTATCTTTATCCATTCCTCCCATATTACCTAAAATTCCTTTAGGGAATTAGCAATTGAAATCCCAAATGTCAGTAATAATTGAATGAAACATACGTAATAGTGATTTTTTTTAACTCTTAGAAACCAAAACCTTTTTTTAAAATTTTTGCTACAGAGAATATTTGCTTTGAAAAATTATAAAACAATGGATTTTGGAGCCATAAGTTTTCACAAATTACTTATTTTGAACATAAAAAATAAAAGAGCTGATAATCTTTAATTGATTTAAACATTAGAGGAATTTGAGAAGTACATGAGTATATATGAACAATAATAAAAGACGAATTTACATTTTACATGGAAATCTAAATAAGAGAAATAAATCTTCTATGAGAGCTGATGTATCCTAAAGTTAATACTATTTGGGTGTTGTTAAATATTTGAACAGATGTCTGAAAAGTTTTGCAGTATTTCCACTTTTGTCAAATGTAAAAAAATTAACACCCAATTCAAAAATTCCCTCTATCCACCTTTATTTGCTGTTCATAGTCATATTATTAGAACAACTTTGACTAATTGACTCTTACTTCATCAACTTCTACTTTTTTCTTTGACAGAGTGAGGTGTTCTTAAATCAAAGAGTGCATTCTTGAACTTTCAAAGCATACATCCACAATAATCAACTCTTTTTATTATTGTTCAGTTACAGTTGTCCCCATTTTTCCCGTTTCTCTCCCCTGTCCCATCCAACCCCTGCTCCCAAAGTCAATCCCAACCCCATTGTCCTTAACTATGGGTCCTTTGTATATGTTCCATGACTTTCCCTTTCCCATTTTTACCCCATTATCCCCCTCCTCCCTCCCCTTGGGTCACTGTCAGTTTGTTCTTTATTTCCATGTCTCTGGCCCCAGTTTGCTCATTTGTTTGATTTGTTTATTAGGTTCCACTTATAGGTGAGATAATATGGTATTTGTCTTTCACCACCTGGCTTATTTCACTTAGCATAACACTCACCAGTTCCATCCATACTGTAATGAAGGGTAAGAGTTTCTTCTTTCTTCCTACTGTGCAGTATTCCATTGTATAAATGTACCACAGCTTATTGATCCACTTATGTATTGATGAAAACTTAGACTGTTTCCAGCACTTGGGTATTGTAAATAATGCTGCACAGGTTCTTTTGAATTGGTGTCACTATTGCTGATGCTAAACATAGATGCTAAAATCCTCAACAAAATATTGGCAAACTGGATCCAGCAATACATTGAAAAGATCAAGTGGGATTCATCCCTGGGATTCAAGGATGGTACAATATTCACAAAATAATAAATGTAATACAGCACATAAACAAAATGAAAAACAAAAATCACATGATCATATCAATAGATGCTGAAAATGCATTTGATAAAGTACAGTACCCATTTGTGATAAAAAAACACTCAGCAAAGTGGAGTAGAGGGAGCACACCTCAACCTAATACTGGCCATATATGAGAGACCTACAGCCAACATCATACTCAATGAGCAAAAACTAAAAGCTTTCCCACTAAGATCAGGAACTAGACAAGGGTGTCCACTTTTACTACTTCTACACAAATTAATCCACTTTTAATTGAGTATACAAGAGAAAGTAGTTCTGTTTCGTTGACAATTTATTAAGTATACTGTTATGACAATGTGCTCTAACAACAATAATATACAACAAATGCTAAAAAAACCCAACTCTATAATCGCATCTGTTTTATAATTGAACCTTACCCAAAGAGAGTCTGTCCTTAACCCTTGGCTTCCCAAGGCCTGGGAAGACTCTTGTTTATAGGGTGGTGTTGAAAAAGTCAGAAAATAACAATGTGGTTTAGGAGGGAGACTTAAAGTCACATGATATCAGCTAAACTTCCAGAGGGCTTAGAGACTGAGGTTGATGACTACATGGCCAGTTAACCAGGTTTATGAGATCCAACCCCAGAAAGGACTCTGGACACCCAGACTGAGATGAACTTCCCTGCTTGGAAAACCTTCCTGAAGATCATTACGCATTAATGCTGGGAATGCACTGCTGTGTGATTCAATGGTGAGAGGACAACTGGAAACTCCACAATTGGAACTTTTCTAGACTCTGCCCACATATCCCTTTTCTTGGGTGATTTTAATCTGTTTCCTGTAATTTTTTTTCTTTCTAGTATATTTTAAAATTAAATTTATTGGGTTGAAATTGGTTAATAAAATTACATAGGTTTCAAGTGTACAATTCTATGATACATAATCTGTATATTGCGCTGTGTCCCCACCACCTAAAGTCAAATCTTGTGTCATGATATATTTGACCCCTTTTACCCTTTACTGTCTTCTACCCGCTTCCCTCTGGTAGCCATACTGTTGTTTGTGTCTATGAGTTTTTGTTTGCTTGCTTTTTTTTATTTGTTGATTTGTTGCTTTCAGTTTTATATCCCACATATGAGTGAAATTGCATGGTTCTTAACTTTTTCTGCATGAATCATTTTTTCTCAGCATGATATTCTCAAGATCCATCCAAGTTGTCACAAATGGCAGTATTTTATCTTTTCTTATTGCAGAATGGTATTCCATTGTCTATAACTGTGAGTATAATAGCTTTCAATAAGTTTTGTGAGTCCTTATAGTAAATTATGGAAGCTGGGATTTTGGAAACCCACTGAACTTTCAACTGGTATCAGAAAAAAGGGTAATTTTATGGACTATACTTTCTCAAATTCTGCAACCCCCTACATACAAAGGATCAAAAAATACTTTCATTAAATATTTTTTGTTATGCCAGTGCAACCTTCCAGGGAAATCCCTGTCACTGAGTGACTATAAAAATTCTCTTTGAAAGAATGTACATATAGCCAAGGAATGGAAGAAATGGCCTTTCCATTTCTCTTTGATTCCATTAACTGAAGCCGTATGGAGATTATTTTTAAGATACTATGAGCATTATGCTAAGTGAATAAATAAACCAGGAGGTAAGGGACAAATACCATATGATCTCACCTTTAACTGGAACATAATCAACAACAAAAAAAGCAAAACAATATAACCAGAGACATTGGAATTAAGAACAATTTATCAATAGCCAGAGGGGAGCAGGGAAGGGGCAGTGGGGAGAAGGATTTTCAGGAACTACTATAAAGGACACATGGACAAAACCAAGGGGAAGGGTGGAAGCAAGGGAGGGAGGGGGATTTAGCTGGGTTGGGGGACAGAGGTGGGAAGAAAATACAGACAACTGTAATTGAACAACAATAAAATTAAAAAATAAAAAAAATACAGAGATCACCATAATTTAAACAAAAACATATTAAGTCCTAATATAGATATATAATAAAACTATAATAAAAAGAAAAGTGTAGATAATATAATTTTGCCATTAAGGAATTTATAAAAATTTCACATGATGTGTCATGTACAAAATACCTGTAATTCCAGACATAAACATAAGGCATAAGGTATGCCTTATCGATAAATTCTTATCAATACTTAGCTCTTAGCTTTTACCTTTTTCATGATAGCCATTCTAACAGCATGAAGTGATATCTCTTTGTGGTTTTGATTTGCATTTCCCTGATGATTAGTGATATTAAACACCTTTTCATAAACCTTTGACCATTTATATGTCTTCTTTGGAAAAATGTCTGTTTAGTTCCTTGGCCCCCTTTTTAATCAGATTGTTTGCTTTTTTCCTACTGAATTATATATGAGTTATTGCATATTTTGGACAGTAATCCCTTACCATATTTATGATTTGGAAATATTTTATCTTGTTCTAGATGTAGCACTTTCATTTTGTTCATAATATATTTTGGTATTCAGAAGTTTTTTCCCAAAAAAGAAAAGGCTAGGACCAGCTGGCTTCAGAAGTGGACTCTACCAAACATTAACAGATGAACTGATGTCAATCATTCTCAAACTCATCCAATTAATTGAAGAAGAGGGAACACTCGCCAACTTATTTTATAAGGTCAGCATTATCCAAATACCAAAAGCAGAAGAGGCCCTGGCTGGTGCAGCCCAGTGGATTGAGTGCAGGCCTGTGAATCAAAGGGTTGCTGGTTCAATTCCTAGTCAGGGTACATGCCTGGGTTGCCAGCCAGGTCCCAAGTAAGGGGCACACTAGAGACAACCACACATTGATGTTTCTCTTTCTTTCTTTCTGTCCCCCTTCCCCTCTCTAAAAATAAATAAATAAAATATTTGAAAAACAAAACAGATGAGGACAACACAAGAAAAGAAAATTAAAGGTCAATAATCCTGATGAACACAGATGCAAAAGTCCTCAACAAAATATTAGCAAACTGAATTCAACAATACACTTAAAAAATCATACACCGTGATCCAGTGGGATTTATTCCCAGATTCAAGTACGATTTAACCTCCACACATTAATCAATACATTACTTTAATGAAATGAAGGATAAAAATCATATGATTATCTCAATAGATATAGAAAGAGCATTTAATGAAATTTGACATTGATTCATTATAAAAACTCTCAAAAATTGAGTATAGAAAAATGTACCTCAACATAATAAAGGCCATATAAGACTTCTCCACTGCTAACATCATATCTAAAGGTAAAAAGCTTTCCTTCTAAGATCAGGAACAGGAAAAAATTACCAACTCTTACACCACTTTTTATTTAACATAGTACAGGAAGAACTAGCCAGAACAATTAGACAAGGGAAAGAAATAAAAAGCATTCAAATTGGAAAGGAAGATACAAAAATCTCTCTATTTGCATATGACATGATCTTATGTAAAGAAACCTCTAAAGACTCCACCAATAAAATATTAGAACTAACAAATGTAACATTACAGGATACAAAATCAATATGCAAAAATTAATTGTTTTCTATAATATTGAGCAATCATAAAAGAAAATCAGAAAACAAATCCATTTACAATTACATCAAGAAGAATAAAATATCTAGGAATATAATTAATCAAGGAGGTGAAAGACACTAAGAATTATAGGAAAATGATGAAAAAATTTTGGAGAACACAAAAAAAATGGAAATATAATTGTGCTATGGATTAGAAAATTAATATTGCTAAAATGTCCATATTAAGACATCCATAAACAGTTGATCTACCTGGTCAGGTAACTCAGTTGGTTAGAATATCATCCTGATTCACCAAGGTTGCCAATTCAATCCCTGGGTAGGGTATATACAAAAATCAAAGAATGAGTTCATAAGTGGCATAAGAAATTGATGGTTCTCTCTCTCCCTCCCTCCATTTCTCTCTCTCTCCCTTCCTCTCTCTAAAATCAATAAATAATAAAAAAAAAGATCTACAGATTCAGTGCAGTTGTTATAAAAATTACAAGGGCATTTTGCACAGAAACAGAAAAAAAAATCCTAACATTTATATGAAACCACAAACGACCGTGAATACCAATTCAATCTTGAAAAACAGGAACAAAGCTGGAGACATCATTTTCCTAACTTTATAGGAGGGGTGACCTCCCAAAACAGAATTTATTTAAAAAATTGTGTATTTCTTCTTACACGTTTAAACTTCAGTCACCTTCGAAGTCCTCTCCATATTGTGTAATACACATACCAAGATGTCTTTCCCACTGCTCAAACAGTTTTTGAACTCATCACTTTCAGTGCCTTTTAATGCTTCTGTCATTTTTTGTTTCACCTCTTCCACATCAGCAAAATGTTTCTCTTTGAGGACTTTTTTCATCCAGGGAAACAAACAAACAAACAAGCTACTCAGGGCAAGATCAGGTGAATAGGGGGAGTGGGACATGGGGGTCATGCCATTTTTGGTCAAAAACTGCTGAACACTCTGTGCTGTGTGGGCAGGTGGGCTCATTAATCACCCATCATGTCATGATGCGTTTCAAATGCGTTGAAAGATTTTTCAAAAGAAATTCATTGAAGCCAAACATAGCCTCTCACAACAGGGCCAGCTGGTACACTGATTACAGATGGGTTCCTAGAACACTCACCTAATGGGGGGCAGCCTGTACTACAGAGGGCCCACCTTCTGGAAGATAATTCCAGTTTTTGGGGGGTCTCCCTTCACACCATATTACAAAGCTGATTATGATCAAAACAGTATGGTATATGTATAAAAACAGACACAACAATCAATGAAACAGAATACAGTCCCCAGAAACAAACCCATGAATGTATGGTCAATTAATTTTGATAAAGAAACCAAGAATATTCAGTGGGAAAGGATAGTCTCTTTGGTAAATGATGCTGGGAAAATGATAGCCACATGCAAAAGTATGAAACTGGACCCTTTTTTTACACCATACACAAATGTCAACTCAAAATGGGTTAAAGAATTGTACACAAGACCTGAGAGCATAAAACTCCTAGAATAAAATAGAGAAGTAAGCTTCTTGCATTGGTCTTATCAATGATTTTTTGGATCTGACACCAAAAACAATAGCAACAGAAGCAAAACTAAACAAATGGGACTACATGAACTAAAAATGTCTATATGGCAAAGGGTTAAACATGCTGATAGCTAAAAATTTTACAAATAAAATGTCAGCAAGTGAACTGGAAAGGTCCATATATTCTAAATCCTCCCTGTCCTTTTAGAGAATCCAAGTGTCTCCTAATGCATTTGTTGTGTTTTTGTCTTCCACTGATAGGACTCTTATCACCCATACCTCTCAGTTTACAAAGTGGGACTATCTGTGACTGTGAAGAAACAAGCAAACAGCTTAGTGCCCAGTTATCAAGATTTGGTGTAGAAATAGCATGCTGGATTTTCTTGGGAAATAAACCTCTCAGCACCTGGGGATGTTGATAGTCACAATAGCCTGTTCTCTACGGGACACTGGGTCCTCTTCCACGGGAGAACATAATGTTTACTCATTATCTTCCTGATGCTGTATTTTTCCTTCCTTATCTCTCTTTTAATATTTCTTCCCAAATAGTTGATCACTTTTTTCTGCATTACCTATCCCTATTTCCCACATCCATGAAATTATCTTTCTGGATACGCTCTCAGGTCTGTCTATGTTTTTATATTAGCGTATTAGCCTTCTGTAGCTGCTGGCAAAGTTCCTAGAAATATGGCTTATTAATCTCCCTAAAAAACCCTAAGTTGAAAGAGGGATTTTCCTATTAGAGCAGGTTGCAGCCTCCATAGTAATGTTGTATTTTGAATTTAGCTATTATCCACACACACCCATTTTGTGAATGTGTTATACATGTCTTCCTTGTCAGATTAACCAGTACAGTACTGTGAAATAAGAGGCCCTACACTACCTTTCCTCAATGCCTTATATTAGGCCTCACTTGGCTAAATGGAGGGAAACAAATGAATAAACAAAAGCTAAGTTTCCTGTAATTTCTCCAAACAAGGAAGAATCCATAGATTGAGATTTATTCCCTCTCCAGATATTGTGATATTGTATATCTACCTAATTTTTTTTTTAAAGTTCCTATCTGGTAACTATACCATGGAATGCTCATTAATGTCCTTTATAGTTTTAGTCATTAGGGCACAGCAAAACCTGTGAAATCATAAGGAGAAATCAAGAGGTCAAATTTGAAGCAGCCTTGGCCTTTCTCCATGCAGACAGACAGCTGTAGTAGGTCAATTACTGTTCTAAAATAGAAAGAACTCATTTAAATCTTTCTTTGAAAAGGCAAAAAAAAAAAAAAAATTCTGTTCATTATCTATAGACACCATGTCAGAACTTCAAGAAAGAATTGGGTGCAAATGATCACTCATCAATAATTACTTTCTCTTTACTATTTCATATATGGATAAGATAATTCCCTGATGAAATTTAGTGTATTTGATAAGTTTCGAGCACCAGAGTATGCATTGTCATGCAACGAGCAGATTAGAAGTGACCTTAGAATCAATCTCACTCTGATTTAGCTCAATGATGAACTACTTGGAACTAGGAGTTCTGCTTCTCCAGGGTGGGTTTCATTTAAATATAGTTTCCCACTAGGCTCATGGATTTATTCCCCCTAAAAAGGAAAATAAATTGAATCTGATTGTAACTTTCTGCTGACCCCAAGTTCTACAGGAGTTTAGCAGTTGGCTTACCTATTAACTCTTGGCCAGTGGTTTGTGCAAAGAAATATGTTTGTAGGTCAATGATAAGATTGTAGGTGCTCTTGCTTAGGGTAGATACAGAATCTTTCCTCAGGAAGAGAACCCACAGTGTGTGCAGAAGAGTGCCCAGGTCCAGTAAAAATCGCTGTGGGGATGACAGTAGCATTACTCATCTGTCTTATTACCTAATTTCAGCATTCATCTACAGCACTTCCTTCATTTTATTTTTTCCTCCAAATCTTAAATGAATAATAATCACATCGTTAAATACTCATTTAAAACTTCCGTATCAAATGGAAGAGCTGAGCTGAGAATTGCATTTACAGATTTACCTGAAATTCAGGAAGGTAAAATTTTGTGACAAAATTCAACTATTGCTTAGGATGTATTAAATACTTATTCCTAGACTACCAGATAATTTAGCAATCCATACAAGATTCTTCTCAATCTGGCCCATCCTATCTCTCCAGCCCAGTTTCCTACCATTGACCTATTCTTCAGTCTTTCCAGATTTCTCAAACTTTGTTGAATAAATCAATTCCCTTGACTACTGTAACTACTTGTCTATGTTATTTCTTCTTTCTAGTCTGGGAAAACAACCCACTTAGTTTTTAAACTCTATCTCAAAACCGACTTTGTAAAATTATGTTTCCAAGTATATCTCATAAGCCACTCCACTCTCTGAACTATAAACACTCTTGCTTCTTGTGCTTATAGCATTTGGCTTATTGTGTTATAATTTTCCTTTATATATTCATTATATTAGATGATATAAAATCTCCTTGAATGAAGTCCCTTATTTAACTGTGAATCTCCCAAACCTATGCCTAAAATATTTCAATAAAAAATGTTGAATGGATAACAAAATGACTACTCTTCCAAATGTTGAAAACTCCTAGTGGTGTTTAGATGCAGAAGGAACCCTTCACACAGTAGAAAATAAATTAAGGCTGCTGACTTGGGATCCTCTATGTGGAAGAGCAAAAGTTGTGAAATTTTAACTCATGTCTTATTTCAGATATTTTCCAGCTATTTCCCTCCTCTCAGACAATATATATCAAGGCCTTGGCAATTCTGATTAATATTAAAATAAAATATATCATTATACAAATAAACCTACTGAAAAAATCTAAACAACCTTTGGATTGTTCAGATGTCTGACACCATTTATTAACATAAAAAACTGAATACTTCATTTTTATTTTTAACCAAAATATGCAAACTTTTAAAAAATACATAAAATTTAAGCATTTTTATCACTAACTTTATTTTTACCAACCAATTTATTTTTACCAATAAATTCAAATTATTGAATTTATTGAAGTAACGTTGGTTAATAAAATTATATAGAATTTTAGGTGTACAATTTTGGACTACATCATCTATAGATTGTATTGTGTGTTCATCACCCCAGATCAAGTCTCCTTCCATCACCCTTTACTCTCTTCTGCTCTCTCCATTCCACTTTTCCTCTGGTAATCACCATACAATTGTGTGCGTCCATGAGGTCTTTTCTGTTAACCCCTTCACATTTTTTACCCAGCCCCCTAAACCCCCCCATGATTGAGTGGGATTTATTGGGGATGCAAGGTTGGTACAACATTCACAAATCAATAAATGTGATGCACCACATATACAAAATAAAGGATTAAAAAAACATCATGAAGCACTTGAAAAAATTCAGCAGCAGTTTATGAAGAAAACTCTCACTAAACTGGGAGTAGAGAGAACACATTTCAACATAATAAGATCATATATGACAAACCCACAGTCAACATCATACTCAACCATCAAAAGCTACAAGCATTTCCTTTAAGACTAGGAACAAGATAGAATGTCTGCTTTCACCACACTTATTCAGCACAGCACTGGAAGTTCTAGCCACAGCAATCAGACAAGAAGAAGAAATAAAAGACATCACAACTGGAAAGGAAAAAGTAAAATTGTCATTATTTGCAGATGACAAGATACTGTATATAGAGAACCCTACAGATTCCATCAAAAAACTCCTAGAACTTGATAAATTAATTTGGTAAAGTAGCAGGATACAACATAAATATCCAGGAATCAGTTGCATTTTTACACACAAATTGATTAATGTAATATATCACATTAATAAAAAAGATAAAAATCATATGATCTTATCAATACATGCATAAAAATATTTGATAAGATAAAACAACCATTTATGATTAAAACATTTAATAAAATGGGTGTCAAAGGAAAAGACCTCAACATAACACAGGCTATATATGACAAACCATCAGCCAATATCATACTCAATGGTAAAAAATTGAAAGATTTTTCTCTAAAATCAGGAACAAGAGTGCCCTCTCTTACCACTCTTATTCAATAGTTCTAGAAGTCCTAGCCAGAACAATCAGAGAAGAGAAAGACATAAAAAGCATCAAAATTAGGAAGAAGGAAGGAAAAGCATCACTTTTTGAAGATGGCATTATTCTGTATATAGAAAATCCTAAAGGCTATTAGAAATGATAAATGAATACAGCAAAGTTACAGGATACAAAGTCAATGGACAAAACTCCACTGTCTTTCTATATACTAACAATTAACATTCAGAAAAAAAAAGTGGAAATCACTACAGTCCTCCACTCTACCAGCTGAGCTATCAAAGGGAGCAATTTTATGGAATTTCATCAAAAAACTAAAGATGGAGCTACCTTTGATCCAGTGATACCATTGCTGGGACTATACACTGAGAACCTGAAACACCAATTCAAAAGAACATATGCACCCCAATGTTCACAGCAGCATTATATTTATAATAGCCAAGTGCTGGATACAGCCTAAGAGCCCATCAGTAAATGAGTGGATCAAACAACAAATATTTCAAAAATTTGTATGGAACCATAAACAACCTTGAATAGCATCAGCAATTTTGAAAAAGAAGAACAAAGTTGGAGGGATCACAATACCTGATATCAAACTATATTACAAGGCCAATATAATCAAAACAGTCTGGTATTAGCATGAGAATAGACATACAGATCAATGGAACAGAATAGAGAGCCCATAAACAAACCCAAATCTCTATGGTCAATTAATATTTGACAAAGGGGGCAGGAGAATACAACTGGATAAAAATAGGCTCTTCAATAAATGGTGTTGGGAGATATGAACAGCTACATGCATAAAAAGTGAAACTAGACCACCAACTTACACCATATACCAAAATAAACTCAAGATGGATGAAAGATTTAAATATAAACTGTGACATCATAAAAGTCCTCGATGAAAAATTAGGCAGGAAAATTTCAGATATCCCACACAGCAATATTTTCACTGATACATTCCCTAGGGCAAGACTATAAAGGAAAGGATAAACAAATGGAACTACATCAAATTAGAAAGCATCTGCATGGCTAAAGAAAACATCATCAAAAGAACCAACCATGTGGGAAAACTTATTAGCCAATGATACATCAGACAAGGGTTTAATCTTCAAAATATATAAAGAATGACTCACATGAGTCCACTCCAGCAAGACAAAAAATCCAATTAAAAAAAATGGGCAATGGACCTGAACAGACATTTGTCCAAGGAGGACATACAAAGGGCCCACAGACACATGAAAAAATGCTCAACATCACTAGCTATCAGAAAGATGCAAATTAAAACTACAATGAGATACCACTTCACACCAGTCAGAATGACCATCGTTAACATATCAATAAACAACATGTGCTGGTGAGGTTGTGGGGAAAAAGGAAACCTAGTACTCTGTTGGTGGGAATGCAGACTGGTGTAGCCACTGTGGAAAACAGTATGGAATTTCCTGAAAATCTAAAAATGGAACTGCCTTTTGTTCCAGTGATTCCACTGCCAAAACTATAACCTAAGAACCCTGAAACACCAATTCAGAAGAACCTGTGCACCCCTATATTCATAGCAGCATTATTTACAATAGCCAGGTGCTGGAAACAGCCTAAGTGCTTATCAGTAAATGAGTGGATCAAAACTGTGGTATGTTTACACAATGGAATACTATGCTGCAGGAAAAAGAACTTCTACCCTTGGTGACAGCATGGATGGAACTGTAGAGCATTATGCTAAGTGAAATAAGCCAGGTGGCAAGAGACATATACCATGTGATCTCACCTATAAGAGGAATGCAACAAACAATATAAACAAATGAGCAAAATAAAATTAGAGGCATGGAAACAAGGGACAGACCAACAGCAGCCAGAGGGGAGGGGGGAACCAGATAATGGGGGAAAGAAGGGGAAGGGTCCTCAAAGAACATGTATAAAGGACCCATGGTAATGTGCAACAGGGTGGGGATTGACTGTGGGAGGAGTGAACGGGGTAGGGGAGAGCAACAGGGGAAAAATTGGGACAACTGTAATTGAACAAAAAGAAATTAATAAATGAAAATAACAATATACCATTATTAAAAAAGAAATGGTAAAAACAATTATTTTTGCATTTGCAACCAAAAGAATAAAATATCTAAGAATAAAGTTCACAAAGGATGTCAAGGACCTATATATAGTGAAACTACAAAGCACTATTAAAAAAGATTGAAAAAGGTACAATGAAATGGAAAGATATTCCCAGTTCATAGACTGGAAGAGTCAACATAGTTTAAAAGGCCATTTATCACCCAAAGCAATATACAGACTTAATGTAATCCTTATCAAAACCCCAATGTCATTTTTTATTTCAGGGCAACCTCTTAGGGGCCGAGGCTTTATTAATATTGAGCTGTGTTGACACTAGTGGGGAATCTTGTGGGGGAAACCACCCTGTGTCCGTGTCCCCGCTGTGTGCAGGTTAGGGCAAAAGTCAATAAATCAGGTCTCTTTGGCCTTCAAGAGACAACTGGACATTCAGAAAACAAATGAGGAAATCAACACAATTCAAATAGTGACAAATTCTGGGAATTTATTGGTGGCCTCTGGAGAAATTTCTTCCTTGATTTGTCAGTACTGAAAGCAGAGGCTAGCTAGAATGGTACCAATTATAACTCTAGATACTACTTAATGAACACTCACTGTGTTCTAGGCATCTTTCTAAGAGGTTTCCAATACGTTTTCTCTTTTTTTAGTTTTTATTTTTAAGTATATTTTATTGATAGTGCTATTACAGTTGTCCCATTTTTTCCCTCCTCTTTATCCTCCTCCACCCTGCACCTCCCATCCCTCCAGCTTCTCCCCCTCCATATACCTTAGTTCATATCCATGTGTTGTACATATAAATTCTTTGGCTTCTCTATTTCCTATGCTATTCTTAACCCCCCACTGTATATTTTGTACCTACAAATTATGCTTCTTATTCCCTGTACTTTTTCTCTCATTCTCCTCCCACCCGCTCCCTGCTGATAAGCCTCTTTGTGATCTCTGTATCTGTAATTCTGTTCCTGTTGTAGTTGTTTGCTTAGTTCATTTTTGTTTTTTGTTTTATAACTTTAGTGGTTGAGAGCTTGTTGTCATTTTACTGTTCATATTTTTTATCTTTTTCTTTTTCTTAAATAAGTCCCTTTAACTTTTCATATAAAAAGGCCTTGCTGGTGATGAAACCCTTTAACTTGACCTTATCTGGGAAGCACTTTATCTGCCCTTCCATTCTAAATAATAGCTTTGGTGAATAGGGTAGTCTTGGATGTAGGTCTTTGCCTTTCATGGCTTGGAATACTTCTTTCCAGCCCCTTGCCTGTAAGGTCTCTTTTAAGAAACCAACTGATAGTCTTATGGAAACTCCTTTGTAGGTAACTATCTCCTTTTCTCTTGCTGCTTTTAAGATTCTCTCCTTATCTTTAATCTTGAATAATTTAATTATGATGTGTCTATAATGTGTCTTGGTGTTCTTCCTTGGGTCCAACTTCTTTGGAGCTCTCTGAGCTTCCTGGAGTTCCATGTCTATTTACTTTGTCAAATTGAGAAAATTTTGCTTCATTATTTTTTCAAATGAGTTTTCAATTTCTTGCTCTTCCTCTTCTCTTTCTGGCACCTCTATCATTTGGATGTTGGAATGTTTAAAGTTGTCCCAGAAGTTCCTTAGCCTCTTCTCTTTTTTTTTTTTTTTTGAATTCTTATTTCCTCATTCTGTTCCAGTTGAATGTCTATTTCTTCCTTCTTTTACAAATCATTGATTTGAGTCCTGCTTTCCTTCCCTTCACTATTAGTTTCCTGTATATTATCTTTTTTAACACTTTAATTTTATTTATTTATTTTTATTTTTTAAAAGATTTTATTTAATTTATTTATTTTTAGAGAGGGGAAGGGAGGGAGAAAGAGAGAGAGAGAAACATAAATGTGTGGTTGCCTCTCACGTTTCCCCACACTGGGGACCTGGCCTGCAAGCCAGGCATGTACCCTGACTCAGAATCGAACCTGCGACCCTTTGGTTCACAGTCCTTGCTCAATCCACTGAGCTATGCCAGCCAGGGCTATTTTCTTTATTTCACTTTGTATAGCCTTCACTTCTTCCTTTATTTTGCATCTGAACTCAATCATTTCTGTGAGCATCCTGACTATCAGTGTTTTGAACTCTGCATCTGATAGGTTGGCTATCTCATCACTTAGTTGTTTTTCTGGAGTTTTGATCTGTTCTTTCATTTGGGCCATATATCTTTGTCTCAGTGCACCTGTTACATTGTAAGGAGAGGAGTCTTAAGTATTTGCCAGGGTGGGGCAACCTACTTCACTGTGTTGTGGCACTGTATGTGGGGGAGGGGTCAGAGAGGGAACATTGACTCTTGCTTGACTCTCACTCCACTTTCAGTCACTTCCCCTGATACCCATATGTGAACTGGACCCTTCTGGTATGGATTCCTGGGTGGGTTGGTTTGTGTATATTCTAGGATCCCATTGGCCCCTCCAATAGACTCTCCTATAAGACTGGGAGTTTCTCCCACTGCCACACCCCCCTGAGATTTTTACAGCCCAAGGTTTTGAGACTTTATTTCCCTATGCTGGAACCCTGGGTTCTGTGGTCTGTCTCACTCCCCAGTTGTTCCTCTTGTTTATCCACACATGAATGTGGGACTACATAGTCCACCAGCTGCCACCTCACCCACATAGTCTGCCCACTGCCATCTGCCACATGTCCTATCTGTCCTGGTTGTCTGTCTCAACCAGTCTGGATGAATGTTTCTTCTTTAATTCCTTGGTTGTCAGACTTACATACAGTTTAGTTTTCTGGCAGTTTTGGTTGTTTTTTTGTTTGTTTGTTTGTTTATTTTTAAATTGGTTATTGTCCTTCTTTTTGTTGTGCAAGAAAGCAAAGCATATCTACCTACACCTCCATTTTGGCTGGAAGTTCCCAATGCCATTTTTTAAAGAAATAGGACAAAAAACTCATCAGATTTGTATGGAAACACAAAAGACCTTGAAGAGACAAAACAACACTGATTAAAAAGTGAAGCTGAATGTATCATATTACCTGGCTTCAAATTATACTATAGAGCAACAATAATCAAACAACATGGTCTTAACAGAAAATCAGACACACAAACCAATGGAACAGATTTCAGAGCCCAGACATAAAACCGCATCTATATGGGGAAATAATTTTTGACAAAGGAGCCAAAAACACACAATGGAAAAAAGAAAGTGTCTTCAATAAATAGTGCTGGGAAAATTGTGAAGCCACATACAAAAAAAAAAAAAAAAAAAAAAAAAAAAAAAAAAAAAAAAAAAAAAAAAAAAAAAAAAAAAAAAAAAAAAAAAAAAAAAAAAAAAAAAAAAAAAAGAAAGAAAGAAAGAAAGAAAGAAAGAAAGAAAGAAAGAAAGAAAGAAAGAAACTAGAAACAGTTTGTCCCCATATACAAAACTTAATTTAAATGGATCAAAGACCTAAATATAAGGTCTGAAACAATAAATTGCATAGAAGTAAACATATAAAACTAAACTTATGGACCTTGGTTGTAGAGAACATGTTATACATTGATCTCAAAGGCAAGGGGAATAAAGGCAAAAATAATGAATGAGACTATAACAAACTAAAAATAAAAGCTTCTGTACAACAGAAGAAACTTGACAACAAAACAAATGACAACCATTTGAATGGGAGATGATATTTGCAAACAGCTGCAAAAAGAGGCTAATATCCAAAATAAATAAAGAACTCATAGAACTCAATACCAACAAACAATCTAATTAACAAATGGACAGAGAACCTGAACAGACACCTCTCCCAAGAAGGCATACAAATGAACAACAGATACATGAAAAGATGCTCAACTTCACTAGCTACTATGGAAATCCAAATCATTATCAACTCACAGCTGTTGGGATGGGTATTATCAACAAGACAATAGCAAGTGTTGGAGGGGTTATGGAGAGAAAGGAACCCTCATCACCGCTGGTGGGAATGTAAACTGGTGCAGCCACTATGGAAAGCAGTATGGAGGTTCCTCAAAAATTACGAATAGAGTTACCATATAACTTAGCAATCCCTCTTCTTGGTATCTACCTGAAAAACTTGAAACCATTTACTTACAAAGATATATGCACCCCTATGTTCATTACAGTATTATTCATGGTGGCCAAGACATGGAGAGAAACAAAGTGTCTTTTAATATGGAACTGGATAAAGAATATGTGGCACATATATACAATGGTATAACAGCCATTTGTTGAAATAGAGCCATTTGTGACAACATGGACGAACCTTGAGAATGTATGACAAATGAAATAAGTAAAGCAGGAAAAGCTATGACCCATATGATTTCACTGACATGTGGGATATAAAACCAAAAACTCAGAAAAACAACACACAACAGTGTGGTGGCTACCAGAGGGAAGGGGGTGGAATGTTTGTGGGGAGTGTAGAGGGCCAAATATACGGTGACGGAAGATAGTTTGACTTTGGGTGGGGGTGGGGGTATACAATGCAAGTATTGACCATGTCAAATAGAAATGTACACTTGAAACCTATATGATTCTATTAACCTTTGTTACCCCAATAAGTTTAATTAAAATTAATAAACAGACAAACAGATAATAGTAAAATTGTACCAATAATACATTTAAGGACTCTATCATTTGCTGGAATGGAAACTTTAGGGTTGTTAATTAGGTTGTGAAAACAAATCAATATTTTATATATACTGTATTTTATGTGAATTAAAGTTCTAAATCTTTGTGGAAAGATATAGTGTAAATGTTCAAAATCTTGGTTTCCTAGTTATCTATCCTGCCTGTGATCATTCATTTCTCTCAAGTCAGAGTTTAGGAGTTAATAATTTTGTTAAAAAGCTTACTGGATTGAGTATTTCTACAGAACATATAAAATGTTCAAAGTTTTTTTTTTTTTTTAATTTAACAACAGATACAAAAGTCTTCAGTATAGTACAATTCCCAAAGACAAGAAAGTACGCAAATGAGAGAGTTCTGTCTCCCCAGCAGCTGTGACTCAGCCCCTGCGCACAGATGGAACGTGCTGGCAGTGCGTGTGCAGTGCACCATGGGCGGCTTTTTACGTATGCTGTATGCAGCCTCCCAGAGATATTTTCACTCTGGGAAGCATGAACTGAAATTTTCTGACCCATGTGTATTAATAATCAAGGTCTTAAAATCGTGGTAATATAATTTTGGGCAAATGCTTCCCTTTTCTTGCTCTATTTTCAAAGCATATGAAGGAAATAGTGGTGTGGATTCTCAGAGAAATAAACATATGAGACAGTTTTGAACAAGTGCAGATTCATAAACTTACATTTTATACCTGCCTGACATAAGACATACAGGTTCAGTCAGGGGCCCAGTAACTTGTTTTAATAAAATGATAATAAAACTACCTTCTTTATGATAAGAGTACCTTGTTCTCCAATATTTTGAGTTCAAATTGCAAAATTATAACCCTTACTCTCTGGCTAAAACTGGTAAATTTGATGTACAGAAATACTCATGTCCAAATTTATCTGCTTTCTTAAATTTTCATGGATATGAACTAGCATATTTATCAGACTCAAAGAGGACAAAAAAGACACTTTTATTGAGAATTCTATTTCTTGAAAACCCATACTGATTTTCTAGGCTATAGTACACCCCAAATATATAATCTGGGTAGTACTGGGATGTTTTGTTCTCCTGAGGTGAAAACTATTATCTTTTTGGTGGCCCAGGGCTATAGCCTTACCATGCAACTTAAAGTGACATGATACTTAGCATAGTGCAAGAACGGTCCCGTCTTATTTGTTCACAAATTTTAGACTAGAGGCATTGCTGTAGTGGTGTTTTGGCAACTGTTTAACAGCCAGCTCTGTGGGAATTTTTTAAATTCCTAATTTGTGGCATTTGTCAATTTTCATGGCCTACATATTCTTACACTGTTGATTTCAAGCTAACAAACAAGTGAAACAACTTGCAAAAATCGTAAAAATTTAGCAATTTGCTCTTGTGATTGAGTACATACTAGTTCTAGCACACTACTGTATTGCCATCACTTAAGACTTCATGCAATAGTCCATCTTTAATAACATAATTTTAAATCAAACTGGTGCTATAAAGAACATCTTCTGAGAGCAAGACATTTAATTTGGCCCAGTATTAATATTAACCAATATTAATAAAACATTGGTTTCTTCATTTCACATAAATGATTATTTAAAGCTCTAAGAATATGTCATTTGTAAGTCTATTGAGTTTTTAAGGTGTTTTAGTATCTGGCAATGACTTTTATCTACATTTTACATGAGCAGACCTTTTAATAAAAATAGATAAATAATGAATTCCTTTGTAATCACTACAAATTATGGACTCTGTAAGAGTGTAGACATTTTGAGAGCAGGATCCAGAACAGATTCACCTCTGTAATCTAGTAGGTATTTAACATGTTTTTAAAAGTGGTTCATTCAATCAATTCATTCAATTTTGAGTAAATGAGTAACTGAAGGAATGGCTAAAAATTGATTTTTGTTCTGTAGCGTTCTAATAAGCAATGTCATGATAAGGAATAAGAGTATATTATTTACATAATAAATCTGAAATAACTGAATTTTTGTTTCATTATTCTGATATCAAAAAACAAACCATCTCTGATCTTCTATTTGTTTTAAAAATGAAGAATAATTTGAAGTCTGTAGACACTGCAGTGGGAAAGACATGTGCAAATAGAATTTGGACAGACTAAGTTCTTATTGATTTAATAATTACACCTTTGTTACAGTAGGTGGAATTGAAGGTCTCCACACTAATGCTGTTTGATGAAGAACAATGGGAAAGTAGACATAACATTGCTATATAGTAGTATATCTTTCAGCCTTTCGCATACAAGTTATTCTAGTAAAAATTTGGTGAGCTATGCACATAATTAGACATCCCTGCTGTCACAATGAATCACCTTTATGAACACGCTGATGCACCCTGACACGGGGAGCTCAAGCTGGCTGGCTTGCCTCTAAATAAGAATCTGCTGACTAATTCACATAAACTGCTCTTGCATTTCTAATAGGTCAGAGGCTCCCTTTTAAAAAGCAGCTGCTGAAAATATGCCCTTATTTCAGATATTGCTTTTCAATGGAGGAAATTTGAAAATCTTGGAAGGAACTTATTTTCGTAGTGGCTATCATTTACTTTCATGGAGTGGGGCACAGAGATGGGGTGGGTAGAAATGCTTAAGATCCTTGGGCAAACAAACAGCATATTCCTCTAGGATGACAAACAATCCAATTAAAAAATGGGCAAAAGACCTGAATAGACACTTCTCCAAAGAGGACATACAGAGGACCCAGAGACACATGAAAAAATACTCAACATCACTAGCCAACAGACAGATGCCAGTGAAAACCACAATGAGATGTCATCTCACACCTGTCAGAATGGCCATCATATAAATCAACAAACAACAAGTGCGGACAAGGAGGAGGGGAAAAGGGAGCCCGAGTACACTGTTGGTGGGAACGCAGACTGGTGCAGCCACTGTGGAAAACAGTATGGGAATTTCCTCAGAAAACTAAAAATGGAACTGCCTTTGAACTTAGCAATTCCACTCCTGAAGAATCCCAACATACCAATTCAAAAGAATTAATTCAACCCATGTTTGTAGTAGCACTATTTACAATAGCCAAGAATTGGAAATAGCCTAAGCACCCATCAGTAGCTGAGTGGATAAAAAAACTGTGGTACATTTCCTCAATGGAACACTACACAGCAGGAGAAAGGCGTTCCTACTTTTGGAAACAGCATGGATGGAACTGGAAAATATTATGCTAAGTGAATTAAGCCTGTCGGTGAAGGAAAAGTCCATATGATCTCACTTAGCAGAGGAACCTAATGAACAAAATTAACAAATCAGCTACATATAAAACCAGAAGCATGGAATTATGGAATAGACTGACAGCTGTAAGAAGGAAGGGCGGGGGTGGGGAATGATTGAAAGGAGGTGAAAGGACTAGTCAAAGAACATATATAATGGCTCCATGGGCATGAAAAATGGTGTGGGGACAGAGTATGAAAGAGGGAGGCAGGCTGGGTGGAGGGAAGGGAAGGGGAGAAAAGTGGAACAACTGTAATAGCATAAACAATAAAATATTTAAAAAACAAACAAGAAACAGTATATTCCTGCTCAGGAAGTAATTGCCCTGCCCCAAATGTAGATGGCATCTGTGGTAGCCATCCTCTAAGCTGAGCTCCAGAGATCCCCACCTCATGGTATTCACACACTTGTATATCCCCACCCCACATCATACCAGGACTGATCTGTATGCTCAATAAAATATTACAGAAGAGATGGTATCCTACTTCTAAGATTAAGTTATAAAAAATACTGCCTTCTGTCTTGGTTTCATATTCTTTTTCTGGAGGATGCCAGTTGTCCTGTCATAGAGTATTCAGGCTGCCTAAGGAGGAGTCCGTTGTCAAGAAACTAATATGACTCTAGCCAACAGCCAATGTGGAGCTGAGGTCCGCCATCAGCAGTGTGAGTGAACTGAGAAGACTACCTTCTGGTCCCAGTTGAGCATTCACCTGAGTGTAGTACTGACCCTTTGGTTCATTGCATTTTCATGAGAGGCCCGGAGCCAAAACCACTCTTGTTAAGCTATTCCCAGATTTCTGACCCAGAAAAGCTGTGTGAGATAATAAAGGTGTTTTTTTTAAAGCTGATAAATGTTGAGGTAATTTGTTACACAATGTCAGATAACTAATATAAATGTTCCTGTTGAGAAAGTTTGGTGGCAAATATTTTATTGATTTATCTGAAAAATCCCTATATATGAAAAATCAGTCTAACTGTATTCTATATAAAAATGAAAATGCTTTCTTCTAACAAGTAAAATTTTGATTCTTTTAGTGTGGTCTTATCTTTAGCATAGTTTAGAAATGTTATCATGGAATATTTTATAGGCTATGTTTCTTAATCATGCTGCAATATTTTATAAAGTATATATACTATATATCATTTTTGAAATATTAACTTTCATGTATGCTATCTGGATTAATTATTAGATATTTTCAAAGTGTTAATTGTCAATTTCCCAAATACTCAGTTTGATATATTTTCATTGATGCTATAAATTGTCATGGATTAGATGTTTAAAACTAATTGAATTGCTGGTTGGACAAGGGAATGTTGAGTATGAAACCATTCTACCTTATATAGACCTTAAAGTCATCTGTTTAGTGTTAAATAAGTGGTTGAAGACTATCACCTATGTTTAAAAACATCTCTTTTTCCTTTATCCTATTAAATATGTATGTATAATTTCATATGATGTTGATAACTGCATTGATTAAAATGAGATTTGCCCTGGCTGGTGTGGCTCAGTGGATTGAGCACCGGCCTGCAACCAAAAACAAAGGTTGCCTGTTTGATTCCACGTCAGGGCACATGCCTGGGGTGCAGGCCAGGTCAACTGTGCAGGGCACTTAACAGGCCACCACACATTGATATTTCTCTCCCTCTCTCCCTCCCTTCCCTTCTCTCTAAATAAAATATTTAAAAAAATGAGATTTATGGTGATGAAAGTGAAGAATTTTTCTGCATTTAGCATATCTTTTTCAGGTCAGTAGCATGAAAAGAGACACACTAATCTGTGTGTAAGTGTTTTTCTCTGTAATTTTGAAATGTAGAAATTTACATGGCCGATTTTGTAGTTCAACTTTACTTTTACTCTTTGAATCAATCTTGTCCTGGCTGATTCTACTGAAAAAATAGGAAAGAAGAGATTATTGAAAATTAAAAAAATAAAGAGGGAGAGACTTACAAATAAACGATGGAAGAATTGGTATAATAAGGTTACAATAACCTTTATTATACTATAAATAATTGTATTTAACAGCTTAGATTCTCATCTATGAACATTGGCCAGCACAATGTAATTTTTTAAATTGTTGATAATATAAAGTCTTATCTTGACATACATGGCTGTATGGGTATTAATTCTGATGTCATGACACTGATTCAAAAACAGAATACAATTCCCAAATCAGTTTGAGTTATAGGATTAAAATCCCTAATGGTTTAAAACAGCAACAATTTACTGATTACTCTATGTCAGGCCCTGTTGCAGGCACTGGTGACAGTAACAATGAACTAAGAATAAAAATGTCCCTGTCCTGATTAATGCATTCTAGTGTGATAACATAGTCAACAAATAGATAAGCATACAAAATACTGGGGGTATCAGGTGGTATGAGTGGTTTGGTATCTCCCAAAAATTCACATTCATTCATAACCTTGGGATATGATCTTATTTGGAAACAGAATCATTGCAGATGTAACTAAATAAAGATGAAGATATACTGACTTAGGTTTGGCCCCAAATCCAGTGACATCTCTCTAGATAATGATGTGGAGAGAGATTGAAGTGCCGCGTTTACAAGCTAAAGAACATCAGGGATCACCAAGAGCTACCAGAAACTAAGAATAAAAGAAGGATTTTCCCTTAGAGCCTCCAGAGAGAGCATGGCCCCGCTGACAACTTGTTTTCATAATTCTAGCCTCTAGAACAGTGAGAGATTTTTTTTTTTTTTTCTTTAAGGCACCCAGTTTGTACTACTTTGTTAAGCCATCCCTAAGAACAAACACAAGTGATCGTGGGTACTGCGGAGCAAGACAAAGCAGGGAATGTGGTTGGAGAACTCCAGGCTAAGGGAGCACTGCTATTTTACACAGTGTAGGAAAAAGGGCTCAGTGATGAGGTAACATTGGGTGAAATTATTATATTTGTCTTCATAAAAATGGGCATTAAACATCCATGGGTGTATGAAGGCCATTTTATTTTCCATTAATGATAAGGGTCATTTGAGGAGACAGTAACACAGTCAGGTCAGATTTCTTATGTAATGTCTTGACTTCTGAGTCATTTCAATTATATAGAATGCAAGCAAAAATGTAAATAAATTATTAAATATATAATATTTAAAAATAGTTACTGAAAACATATATTTTTATATCAAAAGAGATTTAGCCTGATAAAGTGGGATTATATGCTAGTTTAACAAATTTCATCTTGTATACAGGACAATAAAACAAACAAGCAAAAAAAAAAAAAACAAATCTAGAGAAAAGAAGCAAAGCCTGTGCAAATCTTTTCTAGTGAGAAGAGATCATGAATAATAAGGATGCAATGATAAAGACAATGATAAAGTAGCTACTGCCTATTTAGTGCAGACATGAATAACTCTGCACCCAGGTAGAGCCTGAGAACAATGCTTGATTAAAATAACATACATAATTTTTAATTGATTCACCCATTCTTTCCTTACTTTCTTCATTCATTCAAAAACTCTCTGGAAAATGTCTAATATATACTACCTTATAATACAGAAGTTTATGGTCATGGGCTCACTAGATAAAGACTTGTACAAGAGAGATTGGGATACTATGCTATGTGCTTTATTATTTGGTAAGTTTATGGTGTCATGAAAAAAATAGAGAATAATCAGTGTAGACTGTATTGCTCAGGGAGTGTATCGGGAAGCATGAATTTTTGACCTGAACATCTCAGGGTATTCCAGTTAGCCTACAGAATTGTACACACACACACACACACACACCCCCTCTCTAGGTGATTTGAATGTGAAACTGGCATTGTGACTCTCTGGCTAGAATACAGTATAAACTGGAGACCTTGTGGAAGTTAATATGGAAAGCTATGTTGAGGGTAAATGGTAAATAACCTAGTGTTGCATGATGAAATACCTGAGTCCGATGTTAGCAATCTTATGCCCAGATTGTTAAACAAATTACTAATATTGATAATTCTAATTCAACTGTAAAATACTTATTTTAATACAATTAGTAAGAATCAGTTATCAAACATTTTAACTTGAGTTAAATTTCTCATTACTTCATGACAGTATTTTCTCCAATTGGGGTCTGTTGGCATATACAGGGTGGGGCAAAAGTACACTTGCATTTGTGAGTACGTAAAACACAGTTTATTCTTGTATTATTATTCATTAATTGTTGTATTATTTTCCATACAAACAACTGTAAACTTCTTTTTCCCCCACCCTGTATTTAGTTTCTTAATTCATCTTCCAAAATCTGAAAACCCTGAAAATGTGTTTTCTACTTTATTGCTTTCATTTTAGTTATAATTACAAAAAAAATACATTTTTAACATCTGGATGGCTATGCTGGAAATAAACATTACATGATTATCTGTACTTAGAATCATATTGGAACTATGTATAATTATTTCAGTTACCATGGGCTAATATAAAAAGAAAACAGACAGATATACTAAGGGGCAAATGGTGGCACAGCACAGCACAACATGAAAACACTCACGGGTTTTCTGCGGTTCGAAAGAGATGACAGGAGGAACATTGAGGCATCACACAGTCAAACATGGACTTAGGCGTGCAGAACCCAAATGAATCTGTGCTGCTAGAAGTCCCTGCATATTCACACTGTGAGAGCTATGATCATCATAAGCAAGTGACATCTCAGTCATGGTAACTGGAACCCCATTTTAATTTTGTATTTTTCTTTGCATATACTGTTATTTGCTTTGTTTTTATAATATTGAAAAGCTATGGCACACAGCATGCCTACTTTTACATAATATTGTAGTTTAAAAGCAAATATATCAACAATCATTGCTCAGGAAGGAAATTTATTTAAATACATATAACAGGTTTTTAAATTTTTAAATACCTGGTATCTATAACAGGCTTTTAAACTAATGAATACAATAAACTAATGAACAAAATAGTAGCAGAAGCTTAAATATATAAAAAGACTGACAGCTGCCAGAAAGGGGGCTGGAGGGAGGGTGGAACGGGATGAAGGATGGTGAAGGGATTAACCAGGTAACATTTTTGTGCAGCCTGCGGACACAGTAAACAACGTGGGGATTGGCTTGAGATGGGGAGAGGGGCTGGGTGGAGGTAGGGAAAAGGAAGAAAGATGAGGACATCTGTAACAACATAAACAATAAAAATAAAACAAAAGTAAATAAATAAAATAGGTTTTATATTAAAAAACATTTGTTTACAAGTAGGGAAGTAGGAAGTAATAATAAGATGATACTGAAGATTCTGAGTAGCAATCAAGCTCCATAGTTTGTTAGTTTCATAAATTTTATAAAACACTTAATTTCTATGAGAATTTTGTCTGCAATATGAAATTGAGAATACATTTCCTGCAGGGCTATACACCTAGGATTTTGTAAATATTAAATGGGATTACTTACATTTAAAAGGCCAGAAATTAATAGACGCTTGATGGACATTGTTGGCTTCCTGATAATGAAAATATGATTATTGTTGGGGCAAATCTTATAATCACTATGAAACTAATTGCAGTCTCTCTCTCCCTTACCCATCCTCCCTCTGACCTTTCCTCACTCTCTCAGGGTGTTTAACATAGTGACAAAATGGCATGCTAGGAAAACTCCCACGGCTTTAAAGCACTTACCTTCTATAACCTGCAGTCTGTGAATCTCTGGACAATACCAGGAGGGTGAAATAAGAAGGTTAGAGTTGATTGGGGAATACTCACACGAGAAGGCCGCGTGCTGGGGCAGACACCTGCGCATGGGTTTGGTCTTAATAACTTTCCATTACACACACTTCCTTTGGCACCAATGAAACAAGGTTTGATTTATTTTTGATGGATCTTCTCTACATCAGAACTCTATTGCTTTCAAAGCTGTTGCTGCAGCAACACCTGAAGTGATTTTTATCACTGCCATAAAAACATTAAATGACTTCAGGTGCCGGAGACCTTTCTCGGGTTCTGCTGTTTGATAAGTGAAGTCAGTTGTTAAAAAATGTTTTTCTGCTGCTTTAAGTTTTGACATGCCCCTTGAAAATCTATATTCTGTGCCCAACAGGATGTCAGATGCTTTGTAAATGTGGGGAAACCCTGACAGATTGAGATTTGTGAGGTATTTGTGATATTCTACATAGAATAAAAAAGACATTTAAGCAAAATTATATGACATGTGGTTATTGTTGTGTGCTGTTGTTACTTGTGTGGCTTTCGCTTGATTTAGTTGGCTTTTGTGTGGTTTTAGCAGGCAGAGTCTGTTGGTAAGGCGGTTGTGGAAGGATCACAAGTGATCACTTTTCTTACTCCCAATTTAGAGGATGAAGGCTGGTGAAAAAGGGTAGGAATAAAAATGTCCAAATTGTCAGTTATAAAAGCACTCACAAGGGATGTAAAGTACAGCATAGGCAATATCATCAATAATACTGTAATAACTGTGTGTGGTTTCAGATAATATAATAAACTGTAATAACTATGGTTTCACATGGGTACTAGACTTAACAGACTGATCACTCAATAAGATGTATAATTGTCTAACTGGTATGTTGTATACATGACTATTAATAATATAATATCGTATATCAACTGTAATTGAAAAAAGAAAACACATTTTAAAGAGGTTAATTATTAAAGAATATCCCTCACTCAGATAGTTATAACTGAACCAACTAGGTGGAGCAGTTTACATTTGACTCCGATTTTAATGTCCTTGGGCTCTGACTGTCTGGTGTCCTACTGAGGTGGAATGTACTGTCTGTCTAAATCAGGTCAACTTCTAGAGAGTGACAGTGCAGATGGGTGCCAAAGGTGGACAGTTAGAGAAAGCTGTTTATGCCACACAAGACTTGTCAGAGTCAACTGTGACCGCATTGCAAGCTCAGATGTGAGATGCTGAAAGCTAATATTTAAAGGATCTATCCAGAATGGAATTAAACAATCAACTTAGTGTTAGCAGCAACTTTCTCAGAAGATGGAATATCTGTTTCTCTTTCAACACATAAATGCTACTTAGAAGTCTTCGGCTTTTCACAAATAATTATAATTATTTCTTAGTAGTTCAATAATTTTAAAAGGGAACATAAGATGAGTAATTAAAAAATTATATTGTAGTACATGCGTCTGCCTTCATCTGCCTGTTTTCTACTCTCAAATCCTCAACTCTAAAAGCTGACTAATACAAACAAAGAATCTTAGTAGCTGTGATATTTTGGTTTATCTATTTTAGAGTGATTCCTTGGGAACTTGTGTGGCAGTGTTGTTAGTGTCCAGTGTGGGTGGGTGTGCATGTGTGTGTAAGATGAAACACCAGAGCATTTGATCAGGCATGTATTAGTACATGTAAGAGGACAAGCGGGGGGAGGGGGCAGAATATTCAAAATAGGGACTGTCCTAGGAAATATAAACATAGCTAGAGATTTACCGCCATAACATAGCATGGTATATGTTAATGTGCTCATGTGTAGTTTCTAAGAGTTTTGAAATGGACTATGGAAATTTTTTTCCATTTCCGTTTGTAATAAAGCCACAGTTCTTTACATCTTCCATTTTGCTGTACTCCTTTTCCCCTGACTAGAGCACTGCACGAAAGAAAAATAGACCTAACTTCTATTATTTAAGTGATTTCTTTTCAAAGGAACTATTGGCCGAATGGCATAAGTAAGCCACAAAGTGTTAGGCAAAGCACAGCTCAGGAAATATAGCCAATAATATTATAATAATTGTGTACTGTATCAATTGAGTACTGGAAATATAAGGGGGAACTCTTTGTAAAGTGTATCATTATCCAAAGACTGTGCTGTGCACCTGAAATTAATACAAAATGATATTAAATGTAAACTGTAATTGAAGAAACAAATTTTAAATGTAAAAAAAAAAAACCCTCCATAAAACCAACAGGTCAAATAATAGAGAGATTGCTTCATTTTCCACATACAAAAACCTTTGTTGACTATTTAAAAAACTTCTAATAGTATTTAAATACTTATAAAAGAGTTATAAAGAGATACATGTTTTCTACATTAATGGACACAAACCTATAACATAGCGAGAGAGATCTTGTTAATATTCCAATGAATATCTGAGGAAGAAGGGTTCATTTCTACAGAGGAAGTGTTTAAGAGGTGTCCATTAAATCATCCCTGCCTAATGGAAATCTTCACCTAATATACTCTATGCTTTCACTGACCATTGAAATGGAATACATCATATATTGTATCAGAGCTCCTTAATAAAGTAGCCACAGAAGTTTCATCTCAGAATCTTCCCTACTAATACTTACAGAATACACTGATACTGGTAGTAAGTTACAGAAATAAGTAAAAATAAGTGACTTACAGGTATATGAATATGACCTGGCAATGACTGTTGACTATATGAGCTTGAAAAAATCTATGAGTCAGGTACACTACAGGGATTATAATTTTTATTCATCTTTTTTGTCATTATAGGTGTTTGCAAGACATAGGATGTGCAAAAAATTAAAAAAAGAGAATTTAAATTTTTAAAAACAGTAAAAAGCAAGCTAAATATTATAGCATAGTTAATCATTAATATGTAAAATGACTTGTGATACTCTCTCAGATTGCAAAGTGAAGGAGCAAAAAGAAAAATGATGCTACGGTAAGTTACTTAAACTGTAAAATAAGAAAAGAAAGAGCTAAACAAAATGGACAGGAGCAATCTATCAGAGGCAGAATTCAAAGTACTGGTTATAAGGATGCTCAAGGAACTTAGTGAGGACCTCAACAACACAAAAAAGATCAGTTATAAATGAAGGATATACTAATTGAAAAAAAGAAAAATACAGAAAAACAACAATGGATGAAGCCAAAAGTCAAATCATTGATTTGGAACATAAAGAAGCAAAAAACCACCCTCAGAACAACAAGAAGAAAAAAGAATCCAAAAAAATGAGGGTAGTATAAGCAGCCTCTGGGACAACTTTGAGAGGTCAAACATTCACATCATAGGGGTGGCAGAATGAGAAGAGAAAGAGCAAGAAAATGGAAATGTACTTGAAAAAATAGTGAAAGAAAACTTCCCTAATTTGGTGAAGAAAAAAGACATGCAAGTCTAGGCAGCGCAGAGTCCCAAACAAGATGAATGGGAAGAGGCCCACTCCAAAACACATCATAATTATAACACCAAAGATGAAAGATAAAGAAAACATCTTAAAAACATCAAGAGAATAGAAGTTTGTTACCTACAGGGGATTTCCCATAAGACTATTAGCTGATTTCTCAAAAGAAACTTTTTAAGCTAAAAGAGATTGACAAGAAACATTCCAAGTCATGAAAGGCAGGGACCTACAGCCAAGATTGCTCTACCCAGCAAAGCTGTCATTTAGAATGGAAGGGCAGATAAAGATCTTCCCAGACAAGAAAAAATTAAAGGAGTTCATCATCACCAAACCATTATTATACGAAGTGTTAAAGGGACTTATGTAAGAAAAAGAAGATCAAAACTGTGAACCATTAAATGATAGAAAATATAGATAAATCTATCAACAATTGAATCTGAAAACAAACTAAGCAAACAAGAAGAACAGAGACAGAATCATGGATATAGAAAGCCTTTTGTTGGTTGCCAGATGGGAGGGGGTTGTGGGGGAATGGGTGAGGACATGAGGGGATTAAGAAGTACAAATTGATAGTCACAGAAGGGCCATAGGGAGGTAAAGTACAGTATAGGAAATAGAGTAGCCAAAGAACTTACATGAATGACCCATGGACATGAACAATGGTGAGGAATCACAGGACAGAGTGAGGGATGCTGGGTGGAGGGGGGCAAAGAAGGAAAAATGGGACAACTGTAATAGCATAATCAATAAAATATAATTTAAAAAATTAATGAAAAAAACAACAATTAGAAAATCACCTTGCACTGATTACAATGGCTATCATCAAAAAGTTAAACTATAACTAGGGTTAACCAGGATGTGAAAAGGGAACCCTAGTACACTGTTGCTGGGAATGAAATTGGTACAACCATTATGGAAAACAGTATAGAGGTTCATCAAAAAATTCAAACTAGAATCACTATATGATCCAGCCACCTCACTTCTAGGAATATATCCAAACAAATAAAACCACTATCTCAAAAAGATAGCTACTTTCCAGTTCATTGAAACATTATTTGTGATAGCCAAAATATGGAGACAAGCTTAAGTGTCCATCAACAGATGAATGGATAAAGAAGATGTGGTATGCCTTGTACATGTACATGTGTGTCTACATGCACACACTCACACAGTGGAATATTAGTCACCCATGATAAAGAAGGAAATCCTGCCATTTGCAACAACATAGAGGAACCTGGAGTACATTTGGCTAAGTGACATAAACTAGAGAGAAAGGCATATAAAAATTTTTTTAGGAAATAGGGCTCTTACCAGACAACACAACTGCCAGTGCCTTCATCTTGGGATTCCCAAACTACAGAAGTGTGAGAAATAAATGCTTGTTGTTTAAGCAAAAACAACAACAACAACAACAAAAACCCAAAAAACAAAAAACCCATGAAAGTCAAACTCTTAATAACAGAGTAGAATGGTGGGTAGTAGGGGCTGGAAGATGAGGGGAAAGGGGAATTATTAGTCAAAAGAGACAAGCTTTCAGTTATAATATGAATAAATGCTGAAGACCAAATATACAATGTGGTGACTAGAGTTAATGATGATATATTTATACTTAAAATTTACTAAGAGGATAGATGTGAAGTGTTCTAGCAAAGAAATGCAACTGTGAGATGATTAATGTGTTATTTACCTTGATTGTGGTAATTATTTCATGATGTATACCTATATCAAAACATCAAATTGAACAACTTAAATATATACAATTTTTATTTGTCATCTATACCTCACTAAAACTGGGGGGAGGGTGAAGAAAGAAATAGAAAAGCTTCCATCAAAATAAGAATCAAATTCAAATGAAAGAAAATTATCGCTGCAAAACACCTCCAGAACTGGATAGTTTTACCAGTCTCTTCATGTCTTTCAAACATTCATCTCCATACTATGTAGATTGCTCCAGGGAAAGAGGAATATGAAAGCCTCCAATATCATTTTAGAAATATCATAAGCATACCAAGTCCTGAAAGAACTTAAAGACAAAATATTGCTTTTAAATATATATGTAAATATCTTCAGTAAAATAGTGGAAATCAACACCGGCACAAAAGAACCATCGTCAGTGGTGGGAAGACACAATGATCTGATACAACGTAAACCCTAAATATGTTTCTTCTATGATGCAGTTTCTCACCGCACCTGGAATAACTCAGAGATGCCCTCGTGTTTCAAATGAGTATTTTTATCATACATTTATAATAATGATAATATATTAGCAATAAATTTGAGACAAGATATCCTGCAGGATGATTTTCACATTGTCTACACAATGGGCCTGTTTTGATTAGAAATATTAGAAATAATTAGGTAAATTATATATTAGAAAGTATGTAATTTTTATAACTAGGAAAAAGCATTAAATATTTTCCATTGCAGTTACAATAAATTTATATTCAAGGGAAAATAATGTTAATAAGGAGAGAATGGGAATTATCTCCTAATTATAATACATTTATTGAAGACATATTTTGGTGTTCCTGGAAAAGATTCTATAATACATACATTAATATTTCTAAAAGGTAAGGCAGCTGATTCATTGAATACTATTTTAGTTATCTGGAGCAAAAATAAACTGATGTAGTGGATACTTGTCAAATAAGCCTTGGACTTTCTCCACTCTGCTCTTTGCTCAGACGGCACTGTGTATCTTTTCTCTCATATCTACTTATCAGAACTGTACCTATCTTACTGCCAAAACTCTTGGCACTACTTACCTAGCTTGACACTCACTGCTCTGGATTATAGCTATTTGTGAACATATTTCACCTCATTTTCTGACTCTTAGAAGACAAGCAGTCTCTTCTATTCCTCAGTACGTTTCTGAGCAACATAAAGCACAGCACCTGGCATTTAGCAAGTACTTGATAAGTATGTGACAAATAAGTAAGTGTTGACTTTTGTCAGGATCTTGGCTTGTTTTTCTTCCCTTCTTTCTCATTTTAAATTTCCAGTTTCCTAAAGTCTTCAGAGAACTCAGCAATCCCACTGCAGTAAAAGGATTAGAATTTGTGAGGGTCCCAGATATTGCTAAATCCCACTGCACCATACCTAGGTGTTGCACTTAAATACACTTTATTGTTCCCTTTATTTGCCTGTTTCCCACTCTGCATACTTCATTTACGTTCCATCAGAGGGAATCACTGTCAAGAAATTTTAATTTTTAAAGAAAGATATTTTCTCTATTATGTTTCTGTTTTAGCAACAGTTCTGGTAAGAGTAGACTACCCAGCACAGCAGCAGGAGTCCCAGGAACGCAGCGGCTGCGGAGTTTGGGGCTGTGTGCAGCGCCAGCTGACTGTGGGTTTCCACTGGCTTTGGTGATTCTGGCAGAAGCACTGGTGGTTTCCTCAGAGACATGGCGTCTTCTGAATATTATCTCAGCATCAATGTAGAAACCTGACTTAGTCTGTTCAGGCTGCTACAACAAAATACCACAAACTGGGTGGTTTATTAAAAAAAAAAAACAAAAACAAAAAACACAAACAAAAACCGTAAAGGTATCTCTCCAGTTCTGGAGGCTAGGAAGTCCAAGACCAAGGCCCTGGCAGATTTGGTGTCCAGTGAGAATTTGTTTCCTGGTTCATGGGAGGCTGTCCTTTATCTGAGTCCATACATGGCTGACGGGGTACAGCAGCTCTGTGTTGTCTCTTTTATAAGGCCAACAAATCCCATTTTTAAGGGCTCCACCCAGTAGGCCCCATCTCCAAATACCATAGAGATTAGGTCTCAACATATGAATTTTGGGCAAACACATTCTGTCTCTAGCAAAACCTAATATCTGGGATGTCAAAAAAGTAGGCATTGCCAAGAAAAGTTAGTGACAAATACACACTACCTAACTGAGATCAGTGAGTCTCTCGGTCTCCATCTGCGCCAGCCCTTACTTGCAGTTGGTATGTCTCTGACCTTTGCCAGCATGTATCTTCCAGCTGCCCAAAGAAGTTGCTATTGCTTCAACGCAGACAGTGTGGTCCAGAAAGAAAACTATTCAGTGTTTTCAAGAGATATGGAAGAGACCAGTTCTCAGAGATGTATACCGTAAACTGGGCTCTCATGCTAAAATTATCGTTTGAGGGTTAGGAGTGTATGGGTATTAGTAAACATTCTTATGGTCACTTTAATAGACTTTTTCTCAAACACAAACGGCATGTGTACCTTACCTGATGGTGGGGTAAAAACTATTTTTGTTTTCAGAACAAAATCCTCAAAAACAACATGTTCAGAGCAAGTTTCACATAAATATATTGGTAGCATTTCTTAATAAGAACATGTCTTCGATTTGACAATGCTGAGCAAAGTCAGAAAAAGTTCACTCTGTGGGGAGGTGAAGCAAACATTTTACTGCTGTTCCCGTCACATGATGGTTCCCATAACAGAAATATAGCGTCAATAGTGTCACAGGTGAATGATCCCTCTTGAGATCATCTCTCTTTTGTTTCCCTCCCACAGGAAAGGCTGGGAGCTGCCTTCTGGGCACACCCACCTATGCGCTATCTCTCAGGTAGCCTATTTGCTCTTTTAGCCCTGCCATCGCTTTTATACTTAAATCCTTGCACTACATTCTCTCCGCTGTTTGACCTTAGAAAGGTTCATTTTCTTCTTCTTTCTTCTCTCCCTTCCTACTTTCCTTCCTTCCATTTCTTCTTTTTTATTGAATTATGATACACATATGTATTAGTATGACATATCTCATAGATTTAAAATTCTTCTCAGAGATAAATTTAGAAACTAGGGAAAAGCAAATTAATTGAAGAACTTGATAGACAATAAATTGAATATATTGAGTTAAATTTGAGAAATTCCCATGAATTAGACACTGAGATGAGCATACAGCATACATTTCACTGTATCTCTATGATGGTGATGCTCATAATATGCTTATTTTACATGTACTTATACTGGGAAATAAATAGGCTAAGTAATTTCCCCAAAGTGATGTATTTGGTAAGTTACATAACCAAGACTCAAATATTTTGTATTTATTCATGTGAATGCATTTTCATTAATTGATAATTATAAATATTAATATATAATAAATAATTATTGATAAATGCATATATAGGGAATGAATATTTATTAAATGCTTATTATCAGACATGTGGGCTGTTGGAATTAAAGAAAAAATTTGAACCTGGCATCGCTCTTAAAAACAGTCTTTTATTACCTTTCACAGTAGGGCAAAGCTAAGTCCTAGTTGCTTTTACCTCAGTCCTATTCTGCCAAATATATTTTCTTCAGAATTTTGTTAGCAGTAGAAAAAAATAGTTATCAAATTAGCATTCCTTAAAGATAACTGAGAGTGTCTCATATTTGATTGCCCTCTGGGAATTAATGTATTTTTAGAATTTTATTTCACTATAATATCAGTCCTCACAGGGCAGTTTGCAGATCCCAGAGGTTTCCTATTACACTTTTAGAATGTCTGTAAAGTCAGAATTATTTTTATAGTAACAATATGACATCACATTACCTTTCTTCTATACTTTTGTCATTCTGTAATTTTTCATTGATGATGCAATAGCAATGGTGGAAACTTTTGATGACAAATTCACCCAAAACTAGGCAATGGCCCTGAATTATACTAATATCATCATAGTCTTCATCACCATAAACTTGCTGTAAAAAATTAAAGACTTAGTTTTACTTAAGACCATCCTTGAAGATGCAATGAAATTTATGAATTTTATGAAATCTGTGTTTGAGTACATGCCTTTTTAGCATTTTGTGTGACAAAATGAGAAGTATGCGTAAATCATCCTTGCAGTATAACGAAGTATGATGACTGATTCAAGAAAAAGCACTTGTGCAATTGATTGTGTGGCTACCAGCTGATCTAGCTGCTTTTTCCATTAAAAAAAAATAAAATAAAACACAGCAGACAACCTATGGTTGACCTGAGTTTAGTATTTGACATACATTTTCTCAACAATGTGCAAGAGCATATAACTTCAAGGAAAATATCTGACAGTATTTTTGTCAATGATCAATTTTGGGCCTTCAAGTGAAAATTAGTATTTTGAAAAACTTGTGCCAGTCCCTGAGGGCTTGAAAGCTTCCAGATACTTAAATACTTTACTGATGGGATTGGTTATATTATTTAAAAATACAACTTTTTGTTGTTGTGTAATGAAATGTGTCGAACAGATTTGCATAACTCAGTGAACCAATATTTGTCAAATAATGCCAAGATCCATGCAAAGTGCAAGACAGACCAATCAATTTTATGGAGTGAAATAAATGCACTGATTCTTTTAGACTGTTGACTTTTGCTATATCAAACAATTATGATATTTCCACTACCAACACATCTCTACTTAAGCATCTGTTTGAGGCTGGATTTTCTTTATTTACTGCAAACCATAACAATATACTCTACAGATAGAACGTAGAAGCAGATATGAGATAGCTGTCTTCTGTTAAGCCCATCATTACAGATATTTAAAGTATTTAATACAATGCCCTTCTCACTAAAGTTTTTTTGTTTGGGAAACATTTTTTATTAAAAATTACTTATGCTACAATGTAATGTTTATTATTTTATCAGTAAATATATTCCTCATTATTAATTAATAGTATGATAAATATTAATAGATACAGCCCACAAGAATAACATCTCCTTATAGTCCTTGGTAATTTTTAACCTATTTTAAGGGGTGTTGTTTCACCACCTCAGGAGGTTCCTGGGTAAAGTTTGAGACTAGGCCCTCATACGAGGAGGGCAAGGAGAGACCAAAGAAAGAGGAAAACCACTCCAGATTGGTCGGTGGCAGTTTTAATAACCATGAAAACGCACAAAGCTTGTCTTGGGTGCCATAAGACAAGTAATCTCCACAACCCCCCACTGGAAACTTACATGTTTATGTAGAGGCGTTAGTGGGGTCCAGTCCCATGTACCTCCCAGGTGGTCTCAACAACATTTTAGTCTTATAAGGTTCCTTTCTTTGAATTGGCTCTGGCTGTGGGAATGGAACATACACTCTTAGAACAAAGGGGGTGAGGAGCTTCAAACTGCCCAGATCCAGCGCGGGGGTCAACCAGACAGGTCTTCTCAATGACCGACTCCAACAAGCGGCCTTGAGATCAAAAGAGTTTCAGAATGATTCACAAAACATTTTTAAATAAGGTGATTAGTAGAGTTTAAAATTAACGTGTGCCAGGATTAGGGGTTTCCCTCAGTTTCATTAGTGTAGTTATTCTTGGGAGAAAACACTTCTCTGTGTGTCTTCACCAAATGATAGAGCACACAGATGAATGAAATGAGTGGTCACTGTTGGCTTATTGAAAGGTAACAGGTAAAATGAGTTCTAAATAGCTTCAAGGAGTAAGTAACATCCAAATTAGGAACTTTTACTTTCCTGTGGAATTTGGACCTATCTCTGCTCAGATTCATCTTCTAGCAGCTTGCTATTTCTATTTTCTCCTATTTATCCCATTTACCTGTTACTTTTTAAATATTTTTGTTTTTAAATTATTATTGTTCAGTTGCGGTTGTCTGCATTTCCCCCCATGACTCTCCCCACTCCAGCCAAACCCACCCCCCTCCCTTGCTTCCACCCTCCCCCTTGGTTTTGTCCTTGTGTCCTTTATAGTAGTTCTGAACACCCTTCTCACCACTGTCCCCTCCTCCATCCCCTCTAGTTATTGTTATAGATTGTTCTTAATTTCAATGTCTCTGGTTATATTTTGTTTGCTTTTTTCTTTTGTTGATTGATTATGTCCCAGTTAAAGGTGAGATCATATGGCATTTGTCCCTCACCACCTGGCTTATTTCCCTTAGCATAATGCTTTCCAGTTCCATCCATGCTGTTGTGAAGGGTAGGAGCTGCTTCTTTCTTTCTGCTGTGTAGTATTCCATTGTGTAAATGGACCATAGTTTTTTGATCCATTCATTTACTGATGGGCACTTAGGTTGCTTCCAGCACTTGGCTATTGTAAATTGTGCTGCTATGAACATAGGGTTGCATAGGTTCTTTTGGATTGGTGTTTCAGAACTCTTAGGATATAATCCCAGCAGTGGAATTGCTGGTCAAAAGGCAGTTCCATTTTTAGTTTTCTGAGGAAATTCCATACTGTTTCCCACTGTGGCTGCACCAGACACCTGTTACTTTTTAAATTTTATTTGCAATAGGTCTTTCCCTTCTTTCTCCTCCTCCCCCTTACCCCTCTTCTGTTTTGTTTTTCCCAACCTTACTGAAATGGTGGGCTCAGTTTAAAATAGCTTATATTCACAATCGGTCTTTTAAAGATAACATTGGACCTTTAGAGGATATTTTAATTGTATTATCTCCAAGATTATCTTGAATTTTAACCAGTCCTACTTAATAGTAGGTTAAGCAACTCAAATTGCAATAACTGCATCATGTAAGTGTTAGACAGCAATATAACCTATTCCATTTGAAGCGCGTGGTATCCAGGGTTGTCCAACTTTTTGGCATCTCTGGGCCACACTGGAAGAAGAGTTGTCTTGGGTCACACATTAAATATACAAACACTAATGAAAACTAATGAGCAAAAAAAGGTTTCAAGGAAATTGACGATTTTGTGTTGGACTGTATTCATAGCCCTCTGGCCTGCATGTGAGCCATGGACTGTGAGTTGGACAATGCTGGCAGACAAGAGACAAGAACGCTCTTCTCAGCCTGATTTATAATAGGACAAAAATGCAATTAAAAATTGGTTTCAAAATGCATTCATGTAGTAAAATCCAATGTGCCCATTAAATCTTTATAGTTAAAAATCAAAAACTATCATTTGCATGATATGCTAGTGGCAAAATAGTATGAATATTCAGAATGTATATGCATGCATAAAAAGGCACTGTCAAGGGAAGAAAATGTACTAAAACATGGTGATCTATGGTTTGAATACTTACAAATTGATAAATCTGTTGCTTTTCAAATCTGGATGAAAAGTGATAATAAATACCTCTAAAAAAGAGCAAGATACGTAACAGGATGTTTCACTGCTCAGCTCTGAAGAGTGTTCTCATCTGAAACAAAAACTGGGAAGCTAGGCTCTTGCTATCTAGTATGTCAGGGTTCCAGACTTATACTCTACAAGCTAATGTTATTTCTCTGTCAGCCTCATCTTTATTTAAAAGAAATGCTACTGTGAATCAGAATCTTCAAATCACAAATGCCATTGCTATGTGTTGGCCATTGTTTCTAAGTCTTTATATATTACTTGCTATTTTCTCCTAGTGACACAAAAGATTTTTTGCTTTTCTTTTAATATTCAGTAGTTTTTCTAGATATGTTTCATTCTTCATTCTGAAATTTTATTTTCAGGTCCAGAGTGTGCTCTATCAATTTTTGCATTCAAATCTTTAGTATTTCATGAAAGTTTATTTCTTTCAATTACCAGATACAGTATTAACTGGTCTTTACTTTAGATTTCTTCTTTAAGGCCTTATTTTATCTCCATATTCTCTATATTCAATATTTCACATTCTAATTATTTTTATCACTATATTCTTGACTTTTTACACATCTTCCTTTATACCTTCTTTTCCTCTTTAGGCATTTGTAATTTTTTTTTGTTTTTATATCTAGTCATTCCTCTATTGTTTCTATTGCAATGTTCATTTATGAAATAAAATTTCCTTTATTTCTAATCATCTCCTGAGTTCTCTCTCTGGCATTCTTTAATCTCTGTTTTTCCATCCCTTATTAGTTTTGATTCAAATCAAAGAATTTTCTCCTTAGCGTTGTGTCAGATTTTGGAAGGATTCCTAGAAGCTCAGTTTAAGCATTGTAAGGGTTAGCTTGCACCAGCCCTGTTATAATCACCAAAGCCCTTACACTTACCCTCTAACAGGGTAGGTAAAACCCTCTCAGTCGAAACTGCAGTTATTAAATCCACCTGCCATGTTTTACAACCAAGTTCTATCGTCTATGTTAGGGTTCTTCCATTCTTGGATGTGTCAGATATTAGCTTGCTTCTCTCTGGTTCTTCCTGCAAAGGCTGATAACATTACATCTTGCTGCCACTGAATTTTGGGTTATATATTTAGTTTCTCTAGTCTGATTTTATTAATATGTGAATATTCAGAAAGTCTCAATTGATTGATGCTGCCTACTGCTGATTTACCCAAATTGGCTACATATAGTTTACATTAACAGTTACTTGAAAAATAAAGATTCAAATCCTGGCATTTATGCGAGACATTTAATTTTGTAGAGACAATATATGGAAATAATTATTTTATTCAAATTCCTCTAATCATATTCAATTGACTTCTAATTATTTCTGTTGTACTCAAAGTAACAGTATTCTTTTCATTGTATAAAAAGTTTAAATGATTGTGGGCATAGGTCCTATATTTGTCTTTCCCTTGGTGAATAATATAAAGAATTGTTCCTGGCTGGAATGTCTCAGTGGGTTGGGCACCAGCCTGTGAACTGAAAGGTCATTGGTTTGGTTTCAGGTCAGGGCACATGCTGGCTTGCGGGCCAGGTCCCCAGTTATGGGAATACCAGAGGCAACCAATTGATATATCTCTCTCAAAGTGAGGTTTCTCTTCTTCCCCCTCTCTTCTACTATCTCTAAAAATTAAAAAAAAAAAAAACTCTTAAAAACAAGAATTAGTGTGAACATATTCCAGGATCAAGCATGATATACACATTTTCTATCTAACATTAGTGGATGCTGCCCAGCTCTACAAATGTTCCCTCTATGTGAACGACTTCTACACAGAACAAAACTGTTTTTCATAAAACAAGAGTCAGGGCCAGGGAGAGGGAAGAGAGAAAAGCATGACTGTTCACTGGTGACCCATAACAGTGGTACTCTGCTCCCTTTATTAGTCACTGAGAAGGCTGTCAGGGTGTTTGGGTTCACACACGATATGTAAAATTGGTGTCACTTCCCTTGATGTGCAGAAATAGAGAAATATTCACAATGATGAAAATGAACAGACACTTCTCCAAGTCGGACGTACAGAGAGCCTAGAGAACCATGAAGAAATGCTCAGCATCACTAGCCATCAGAGAGATGCAAATTAAAACCACAATGAGATACACTTCACACCAGTCAGAATGGCCATCATTAATAAGCCAACAGACAACAAGTGCTGGTGAGGTTGTGGAGAAAAGGGAACCCTAGTACACGGTTGGTGGGAATGCAGACTCATGTAGCCATTGTAGGACACCGTATGGAGTTTCCTCAGAAAACTAAAGATGGAACTGGCTTTTGATCCAGTGGTACCACTGCTGGGATTATACAATAAGAATCCTGAAACAGCAATTCAAAAGAACCTGTGCACCCCTATGTTCATACCTGTGTTTTTTACAATAGCCAAGTGCTGGAAGCAGCCTAAGTGCCCATCAGTAAATGAGTGGATCAAAAAACTGGTATGTTTACAAAATGGAATACTGTGCAGCAGAAAGAAATAAGGAGCTCCAACCCTTCAGGGCAGCATGGATGGAACTGGAGAGCATTATGCTAAGTGAACTTAACCAGGCAGTAAAAGACAAATACCATATGATCTCACCTACGGGTGGAACCTAATCAACAAAACAGACAAATGAGCAAAATGGAACCAGAGACTTGGAAAATAAAAACAAACTGACAGTGACCAGAGGGGAAGGCAGAGGGGAATAATGGGGGAAGGAAGGGGAAGGGCAAGCAACGGAATAAGAACAGAAGACTCATGGGCATGGACAATGGTGGGGACTGACTGTGGGAGTGGAGGAGCAGAGTTGGGGTGAGCATGGGGGAAAAGACAGGACAATTGTAACTGAACAACAATAAATTTTTTAAAAAAGAAAAAGATAAAATAATAAAAATAAAAATGTTATAATATTATTTTTGATATGATTTTTCAAGTAAATGGCTGCTTGTATTTTTCCTTCAACTTCTTTTTTTTTGCCCTAGGCATTTTAAAGAATATCAGCAAACAATTAACACCCTTACTTTTTCTTCTACTGTATAAGTTGTATTTTTAAAAAAGTATAAAGTGTTGTGTTTTAGAAAATTTACCTCCCCTAAAATAATCTGTATCACTTATTTGACTTAGTTCATGGTACTCTAACAAAACACCATACTGGGTCACTTATAGACAACAGAAATTTATTTCTAATAACTCTGAAGGCTGAAGTCCAAGAGATCAGGGTACCAGCAGGGCAAGGTTCTGGTTAGAGCCCTCTTCCAGATTGTAGATGGCCAATTTCTTCTTCTATCCTCATATGAAAGAAAGAGGGACAGAGAACTCGCTGGGATCCCTGTTACAAAGCTACTAATCCTGCATATGAGGGCTCTACCCTCAGGGCCTAATTACCTGCAAAGGCTCTGCTCCTAACTATGACATTGGAGGGATGTTGGGAAGACACACACATTCAATCCATAAAACCATTTCTTTCAGAAGTCAGGAAAGATACTGTAGTTTGGAGGCAGATATTATTCATTTTGTAACCTTCTAAAGACCTGTAAGTATTGCAGATATTGAGTAATAAAATGTTATGAAAGTAAAAGTATAAAAAATTTAAAGATATTATGAAGGAGGAAAAGATACAGGGAGGGAAGAAAGGAGGATATATATATATGTGTATATATATATATTATCTATCAAAATGTGCCTTGGATAACAAAAAGATACATATATTATCTTGCCAAATTCATTGAATGTTGGAGATGTTGCCTATAGTTTGGCAATTAGAACCAAAACATTTAAATGCACGCAAATTTTATTTTAAACGTGTCTCTATTTTAAATAAATTAAGCCTTACCATATCTATATCCATTGATTCTGTAATACCAACTTTCTAGAAGTTTATCTTGTGGAAATTACATAACATGTATTTAAATATGAAATTTCAATTTATTGTAACATTTTGAGATAATGGGGAAAAATAAACTATATGACCAATGATAGGGATCAATTTATATAAAAGGGCAAGAAGTATTCAATTGTGTTGTATGTGGCAATAAAACCATGTCTTAAATAATATTTAATAGCATGGTAAAAAAGATTTCTGACATTGTAACTGAGAGAAATAAAGTTCAATGAAGTTGAACTGTTTTAGGCCACATATGTGTAAAAGATGTATTGGAAATTAAATGAGATTTAATTACACATACATATGAAACAGAATTCAACTGCAAATCCTTTCTACCTACTTGTTTTTAAACTCATGAAACTTGAATTCACAATGCCCTATGGTACAAGTATATCAAATAACTGTATTTATTGTACACTTTAAATATGTACTATTATATTTGTCAATTATTCATTGATAAAGTTAAAAATACAAACAATAAAGAACTTGTTGGGAGAAATCAAACAAATACACTACTTGTCAAAATTAAATAATGCCTAAATAAAAAATTTAGCATAATGTTATTCAAATAAATATTTTATTTTATTTTTTAAATATTTTATTTATTTATTTTTAGAAAGGGGAAGAGGAGGAGAAAGAGAGGGAGAGGAACATCAGTGTGTGGTTGCCCCTCTCACACCCTCCACTGGGGACCTGGCCCATAATCCAGGCATGTGCCCTGACTAGGAATCCAACCAGTGACCCTTTGATTCACATGCTGGCACTTAATCCACTGAGCCATACCAGCCAGGGCGCAAATAAATATTTTAAATATTGCAAAATAAACTGGTTTTGACAACCTTCAGAAACAAAAAGGCCCTCTGAAGAAAATGTTTGGAGGGATAAATAGTGCTGGAAGGAGACTTGACTTGGGGTGGTAAACACATGATACGATCGATATACAGATGATGTGTTGTAGAATTGTATTCCAGAAACCTATATAATTTTATTAACCAATGTCACCCCAATAAATTCAATTAAAAAAGAAAAAATTTGGAATATAAGGTACTAACAAAAATGGCTGTTGATAATATTAGAAAGAAACCAAGTTGATTAAACAAAATTTCCACATTTTTAAAAAGATTTTATTTATTTATTTTTAGAGAGGGGAAGGGACAGAAAGAGAGGGACAGAAACATCAATGTGTGGTTGCTGCTCATGGGGTCCCTACTGGGAATCTGTCCCGCAACCCAGGCATGTGCCCTGACTGGTGATCCTTTGGCTTTCTGTCTGGCACTCGATCCACTGAGTCACACCAACCAGGGCTAAAATTTCCACATTTTTTTAATGTAATGTTATATAGTTTTAGATGAAAACTAGTAATGAAAAAGCAGAACAGATTTTCTTTCGAGTTACAACGATTCTTTGAGAATAATAAAGTCCATTACACTGGATATTAGAAAAAATACCTATGACTATGTCAACAAACAACACAAAGTGTAAAAGAAGTCCTTTATATTAAACAATTAACTTCTATTTTGATACCATTTCTTTTTATCAAAAATATTCTCTCACCTGATGTCTTTACACAATAGATATCTTGATTTAGGACTTCTGCCAGGATGACTTCAGTGTCATCCTGGAATTAAGTCTTAATTTTGTTTCACAGGTGACTTTTAAATTACAACTTGCTCACAGAAGTGCAAAGGCAGCATGTTGTTCAAACTGCGCTGGAGCGTGGTCCCGGCAGTAAAGACCAAGGTTGAAATTGCATGCCTGTGTTTCTTCTTATCCTAGTGCTATTACCTGCATTCACTTAGGTTTTATTTAGGGTAAACCTGCATCATGCTGTAACTGTGTCAATGTTCTTGATATTTTCAGTCTTCTAAGAATGTCATTTCTATCCTGATAGCTATCACAGCTTTGGACCTAAGTAATCTAATATTATGTTTTTTCAGTTTCTTCTTTGAAAGTCCAATGATATAAGAATCCTTAGGAATACTCTGAGGACTCCATGTCATTGGCATGATAATGTGATATAAAGCATTAATTCAAATCAGTGTTTGCCTATCAGCCCCCAAATATCAGAACGGAAGACATAATACTACAGTGATCTTTATTTAGTGCCATTCCACATCGCTATTTGTGCCAGTTCCTTGTTCAGGGCCTACCTGTCAGCGATACATGAATTACTCCCCAGCTAGTAAATCTCAGAACTCTCCTGGGTTTCTTAGACAAACAAAGCAAAATGATGAATCTGTAGCCCTAAGAGGTTTATTCATAAATATCCATTTTGTTTAAGGCACTTGGGTCTACTCAATGGAAGATCAGTTTTCTTCCATAAACTACTGGAAAAAGTGTTTATCTGGAAAGAAATGCAAATAGAATAATGTTCACTTGCTGATTTCCATCAAATTTCAGGATTTCCTTATGAAACTAACGGCATGGAAAAAAATTGACTTGTTTGAATAGATATTTAAAGTGAGAGCAGATATTTAAAACATCAGAACAGAGGAAATAAACCATCCCCCAACGAAAATTGAGTGATTATTGATTTTCTTTCTTAAGCTTTTTCAACCGTTAAGAAATATTCCCAGATTTTCTGGGAGAGGAATAGCTCTCATTTCTTCATATTTGAACTGAAAAATAGAGAAAGTACTGGTAGCAAGGGCCATATATTTCATGTGACTCAGATAATAGTTTTAGTAAGTGCCTTTTTCTTCAGAGATTCAAGCCCAGGCTGGGAGCAACTAAAAGCCTTTTCTCACTGACAATGTTGGAACTCATAAGGGAAATATATGCTGTCACTATGAACTTATTCCTAAGTGGGATAAAATTTTCTGACTAATATTCAGCTGCTTAAAATTCAGTTGTCTAGATACAATATTTTATGATTGCAAAGCATAAATCATGTCAGTGAGGCCGCCCTAGGTATTATTGTATTAACTATTTTCTAAGTTTTTAGAGGAGAAATACTTGTGGGAAAACTTACAGAAGACACTTTAAAAAATAGTTTCTTCTAAATCCATGCTATCTATATGTATGAGTACTCAGAAAAAACAGCTAACTTTATCATATAAAATTATTTAATTTGTATATTACATAGCACAAGTGACAGACTAGTGCTAACTAGTTCTATCCTGAGCACTTTTTCCCAAAAATACTTAACTGAATTAAAATCAGTGCATTCTTCATAAGCATTAGTTTTAAGTCTCAAGTATTAACATTTTATTTCAACTTAGGTTAACATTGATGTTTTATTTACCTTAGTCAAAAGGTTACCAAGCAAGGAAACAAAGAATCACACGTGGCTTTTATTGTGTGTGTTGAAATTACTCTACAGAATGGGGAACACGTATGAATTAAGGACCAAGAGAACCTTGCAAATATACAGCTTTGGCCTCTTGCGGATACACGGTTCTGTAGATTTTAGTTTCTTTTTCTGTGGTCAGAATATACTTTGTTGGGTGGAATAATATGAAATAGTAGCTTTGTTCTTAGATAAAAAGTATTTTATACTTGCAGAATTCTTCGTTATTCATTTGATTTCACCTCATAAGGTGAGTGACAATAGCTATTATTTTCATAAAGAAAAGGCCACTGTCAGCTTTAACTCCAGGTGCTTTATTCATGGTCACAGGGTTTATGTTCCATTATAGCACCTGCCTTAGAACATAACTGAGGAAGACATTTCAGAATTGAAATCCTCCAAATCAATTAACCACCTGTAATTCATGCTGCATCAAATCATATTTTTGGAGTATAGAAAATGCCATTACGGGTTTGCCAAAGGCCCATTGATATACACAAAAACATTTTTCAGGCTCTTGAGAAATTCCTAAGATTAACTAGCACATGGTCTTGCCCTCCAGAGGTTTACCCGTAGTAGTTTCATATGCTGGATAATAACTGGAATCACCTGAGGAGCTCATAAAAATTACTGATGCTCATCTACCAACAAGAATCCTGATTTGCCTTGCATGCCAGCTTCATTGAAAACTACTGCTCTGGAGTGTCTTAAACTTGAGCGAACACGTAAATCATGTGAGGATATGTATAATGTGAAAAATTTGAGTTTGTAGGTATGAGGTGGCTCCTGATGTTCTTCATTTCTAAGAAGCTGCCAATTGATGCTAATCAAAAAAGAAAAAAAAGTCAGAAAGATGAATACATATATGCACCAGACCATAAGATGCACCTAGGTTTTAGAGGAGGAAAATAGATAAAAAATTTTGAAGCAAAAAATATAGTAAAATATTTAATAACATAAATAACATAGGCCACCCCCCTCCACTGCATAGCGAGACAGGTAAACTACATTCGGACTATAAGATGCACCCTACTTTCCCCCAAATTTGGGGGAAGTGTGTTTTATAGTCCAAAAAATACAGTAAATGAATGCCCTAGGTTTGCATTCCAAATAAATACAAGTAAACTTACATAAAAAGTAATTAAGTCCTTTCCAAGAAGCTTCTTCATTGTCCTGTAATTGATAATTTATATCAGAATTTAAGATCACAAAGGGAAGCCTAAGTGACAAGGAAAAAGAAAAGGAAAGAAGTTGGAAAAGAAAAAGGTAAAACAAGTTTTTAAAATTATTGCAACTTAATACTAATTAAAAAAACAATTTGACATTTATCTTTAGTAAATATAAATTCAAAATTATAACTAGGTACTTACTTTAATGCAAAACAATAAACTAAGAATAAATTTTTGGATGGTATTTCTTTGATAAAATTTATGGTAGTTAATGATAGAATGGTAAATCTTTATAGTTACTTTTTATAGCTTCATATCAATTTGATCAATATTGCAAAATTATTTCATAATCCTATCAATGGATTTCTTTGATTCTTTGATTTTTCAATAGTCAAACTTTTTTCTTTTAAACATTATCCTCATTTATACAAATTTTTTCTACTTAAACTTTAATTGGTCTCATCATTGTAATTCCCATTTGCCAAAATCTTTGTTCTCTGAGACCATTTTAGCAAATTTCTAGATATCCCAAAACTTTTTAGGTATTTGCAATTTCATTGTGCAGCTGTTTTCTGTTGGCATACTTTCCTCCCCTGCTTTTAAACTTTATCCAAATCAGACAAAGAATGACCTACACATAAATTATTTGGAAAGTGAGAGTACATTTCAATGTCGAGTGAGAGAAGAAATTATTGAGAAGTGATTAATTTCATAAGTGGTCAGTTTTTGGTGAATTATTTGGTGTTATGACAACTTTTCATCTGTACACTGGTACTTATATATAATCATTTATATAATGAAGGTTTTTCTGCTCTGGACTTCCTTGTTCATAGTAACCATTCATCCAACTGCACTGTGAATCTGCTTACCGTATTAAGCCATGTGAGTAGAACTGATGCATTAAGACTCTTCCAGGTAACAGAATCTCGAGGATAAAAAAAAAAGAAGAGGATCTTGTTGGCCCAATCCGAAGATCTATTTGGATCCAACTGCCCCATGTTTGCTCTTACACAGTCAGCCCTACTTCAGAAACTGCATCTTAGCTTCCGGTCTTTGTCAATGTCTTTGCCAATGTCTTTGCGACTGGGTGAGCTTTGATCTCTCTATGGTGGATTCACACTCCACTGTACAGTGCAGGAATGCCACTGAAGGCTACTGCTACTACTGCTGGGTGAAAATGTTGGGCCAGACTTCCACCCCACCACAGGGCTCGGTGCTCTTCCACACAGTCTATGGCGGGATAGATTGGGCTGGCGACCTCACTGTCAGAGAGCTGGTAGAACCACCTGTTGGACATGCAGAGTTGACTGAATAAAGTCACCAAAAGTGTGGGCAAGGTTGAGCACTCTTTCTGGAGATCCTTTCATACTGAGCAAAAGACAGAACTGGCCACTGGACTCATCAATGGAGACTTGATTGAGTTTCCTAGACATCAGATGGTCCAAGATGCAGGAAGTATGACATTTTAGACCTTCAGTACCACGATGGCAGTGGAATGAAGTGGGAGGCCACAGCAGGCAGCCTGATCAAAGTTGTGGAGGAACTGGTGCATATCCCTTAGCCAAGGGTGTGGAGTCCCAGACCCTCCCAGAAGGCTTTGCCCTCCGGCCTCCTCTTCCCCACCACTGACTTGTTGGCCATGGGAATACTTTCCCTAAGCCAGCTGCCCCAGAAGGCACTTGTGTGGAAATGGGTATTCCTTAGAACTAAAACCAGTATACTGGACACCTGGGAATGGGCTGAAGGTGAAATAATTTTCGCCTTGGGTTTTTACCAGTCTCACATGATTCCAACCATTACCTTGAGCCACCAAGCCCTGACTGACATTGCAGTTTCTCCTTCAAGGGAGGGATTTTGTAGCTCTTTGGCAGAAAGGAAACTCTGTGTGTGTGTCTCACTCATGCATTCTCCTCTGCTATCTTTTTGTTCAGGTTGGAGGTGTGGGGACATTGTGGAGAGAAGAAAGAGGGGCCGGAAGGGCTCATTGTCTTTGAAGTGAGAACTCCCTTTTACTTTCTCCTGTTGCCTCTGAGAGCTTTGGGTCTGGAGACCTGAACACCAGGCCATGGGCTGCCTGAGTACAAAACCTGAAGATGGTGAATGACCCCAAATCGTAGCCTTTTCGTCTCTGGAGGACTGCCTTCTTCAGAGAGGAGGATGTGGGTGGACGTGAATTGGTGGTTAGTTCCTGAGTTTCACCAAATAAAGTAGAATCTAAGAAAGGTAAAAAAAGAAAGAAAGAAAGAAAGAAAGAAAGAAAGAAAGAAAGAAAGAAAGAAAGAAAGAAAGAAAGAAAGAAAGAGGGGGAGGGGAGGAGAGAAGGAGAAAAAAGGGAAGAAAAGTATAGCTAATCCCTAATGTAATCAGCTAGGCTCCCACACACCTTTGATCTGCATGTTTGCATAACTGAGCATTACCATGTGCTGCTTATCTTTTTAAAGCCTGCAGATCGTTGATCCTGAAGTTCATCCATTTCTGTGCTAAAATACTTGTACTTTTCATCTAACCTTCTATACTACACTTTCCATTTCATGATCTCAAGCATGTTCATAGCCCAAGAACATTTACCTGTCCTCTTCAAATAACCTAAATTTCTAGTTGAATCTGAAACCAGCAAGGTCTAAAAAATAGCTACATTGTTTTTATTTATTTTCTAACCAATATATGTATCTTTATGTCACTGAACCAATAATGTTATCACCTTTAAATATTGTGAAAACTAACAAGCTTATGTACTAAAGCACTTTATTTAATTTTGTAAACACAGCAGGCAGTTTATAAATGCATATCTGGAAAAAATGTACTTAGCTATACATCTCATATTCTCTTCATTGTTCTGGCTTTTGGAAAGTACATTCAGTATATGTTTGTATAACCTGGGATTTAAATTACAGAAGAGATTTATTAATAAGATATACACTAGCAATATTAAGAAATATCCCATATATTTTCAGTTCCCTAATGGGCTTGGTTTTTACTCCCACTTTAAATGAACAGGAATTAATTTTTCTAATTACTGTAAACATTTCCCTGCATCCTTATTTCTACAAAATATCAACATCATATTATACATTTGGAATGTAACAATTCCATTCTAGAATTTCAGAACAGTACAATCTTCGTTTTTGGATGCAATAATAAAAATGAACTTTTCTGAAGAAAGCAGGAAGACCAGCAATTATCTAGAGCCACGTCTAGCCCTGAAGCTCAATTTCGTAAGGTACCAGGAGTATGTACTACATAAGTAGCATTTTAATAAACCTCTACTAAAAGAAGAGTTATATACATCCACATGCAAAAACATTATGCAATGTTAAAATATTTGTTACTTTTTAAGTAATTTGCGCAATGCTTTTTTCCTTATTCTATAAGGAAGAATGTTATCCATTTAAGAATATTTATAACTTTTTTGCAAGTGCTACGTATAAGGATCAACTTTTCTGCTTTTTTCTCTTGAAATTATATTTATGAAAAGCATTCCAATTTGTCCAAATTCTATATATTTTGATTCCATGTTTTCTTTTTTAAGTAGCTGAGATGACTGCAAAAGTTTCTAAGCTCATGATTTGGGCATATTTCTATTTTATTAGCTCTTTGTCAATTATTTAAGACAAATTCACTTATCTAAATCTTGAAAGTTTTAATAATACTATGTTTAATTTTATCCATAGTTGTCATCTGAACATAACTCTTAGCTATCACTGAATAACTCAGAGAATTTTTATAACTCTGCCTTTTTGTCTCATAACTTAAAAAGATTAAATTTTGAATCCTAAACAGTCTGTTGGTTATCAGAACCCATCAACACACAGTCATTTGAATGCAATGAACTGCTTGTTGACAGAATCTCAGGAATGTCTCTTCATTAGATGGACCTGTTTGTAAGGCCTGCATTTGTTGTTAAGCTATCGATTATCTATTCGGTTCTCCATTTTTAAAATTGCAGGAGATGGATTTAGTGCCTGAGAGCCATGATTAGATTCAGAAATTGGGAGGCAGAGGGCCAGAACAGAGTTCTTACAGCAGTGAAAGTTGTCCGCTGACTCAACCAAAAGCCATCCACTGTCTTCACATGGTTTCATCCAATACCTTTTTGTTTGGGCACAAAAAGATTCGTTTCAGGTGGAGTAAGAGAATAGCTAAGTCTCTTTATTCTGTTCAACATTGTTAAGTATTAGGAAATAAAACAAGATCGTAAGAGTGATGTTTCATTTCAAACCTTTAATAATTAAAACCCTATTGTTTTCAATTTTTGTGGCTACAGTTATATTTGAACTATGTATGATCAAGTGAAAAAGTCTAGATAGATTTGTGCAATGTGTTTTCCTTTTTGTCATTCGTCTGCAGTAAAATAGGGCTAAGATTAAAATTGTTGGCAAGAGGAATATTAGTTCTTAAATGCCATTCAATATTATTGTAAGAAATACTGATGACAGTGTTAAAAAGGCTGAGTCTTAATCCCAATAACAAAATGAGTCTTTACTCAGTGGGAAACTAATCAGTAGACTTTAAAGTAATCAGTGTCTATACTCAATTAGAACATTTTAGAAGGGAAATAATAACAACAACTTTGATTTGGGCCAAGTCTGTATTAGTGAGTTTTTGAACTGAGTTTCAAGTTGTATATTGGACGATAATATCATAGGCCACTATCTTCTAGCACTGAAATCAAAACCATGTTTTGCTATTTCACATTTGCATAAAAATGAGCAGTATAGAAAATTACTTTGTACCATGCACATTTTTGAAGGTTGGAAAAGAACGCTTTCCTCAAATCCTGGCTTTTTGATAAGACCTACATTTTTTTGTTTTCTTGTTTTTGTTTTTGTTTTTGACCATGCATACGCATCCCAGTCCACTCTTCTTGGCTGCCAGGTTATATTGATGCTGCACAAACTGTTCTTGTTACATTAACAATGACTGTACTTTGTCTGGACAAACCTCGAGTTGGAGCTTATGTTTACCAAAGTAAAGATAACCAAAGATTCTTCACATTTGTCTACAAACTAACTTGGCTTATATCTACGTTTCTTTTAAATCAGAAAATTTCCCAAATTTTTACTCTCGCTTGATTGAAGCTAATATGAGTCTCACATTTTTTAAAATTGTTTTATTTTTTATTTTAATTGTTGTTCTTGTACAATTATCTGTCTTTTACTCCTGTCCCAGCCCACTGCCCCAAACCTCCCCACCTCCCACCCATATCCACCCCCCTAGTTTTTGTCCATGTGTCTTTCATACTTGTTGCTCCAAACCCTTCCCCTTTTCCCTGAAATTAAAGACCTACATTTTAATGCAATTCTAGTTATGAAAAAAAATATTCCTCCAACTTTAAATACTCACAAAAAGACAAAGTTGATTAAGATTAGTTTTAGGTGATATTAAATGTACTCTTTGATAAGTTACTACTACTGATTTTTTTCTAAGATTGTATTATGTAGTACTTTGTCTAAAATCTGGGTAAATTTACTGCTTCATCATTATATGATGTCTGTGTCTGGATATAAATTTCATTATTTTTTCAAGAGAAATAATCCAGTAGTTTACATGTTAGATAAAAACACATCCTATTTCAGTTTAAAAATATAATAACAAAAATGTAATTGTAAAGGATATGTGAGGGATCTTGTACGTACGCATAAAGATTATTGTGATAGTACCTTAAGGCTCTATTTCTGTTGATTGTAATGTTACACCCTTTGTCAGCTCCTCAAACAGTGAAAAATGAGATGTTACAGTAACCTAACACAGTAGAAATCAGTAGTGGAGGCATATCCCTTTTTTGTTTTATGTATTTGAACATCTAGTAAGTATAATATATACTTTTTCAGGATCATATTTCTTTCAATATGTGTTGACCATAGCCAGATCTAGACAGAAACTTATCTTTACAAATAAAATCAATAATATTACTTTAGTATTAATCACTAGGACTCTAAATATATATGTGTGTGTAATATATGTATAATAATATATGACAGAACAAAAACTAATATTCATAGAGCACTCACTAATGTCAAGTGGATTGGATCGCCACATGGTTCCTTTCTGCTGCCAGAAGCAGACAATGGAGCAAATGATTTCTCGGCTCCAAGAATGATGGAGCCACAAGACAGAAGGAGAATAAATGAATATTTACATGAAAACTGTCCTCCCAATGAGCAACATCTTTGTTGGACTTTATGTAATCTAAAGTAAAATGGAATTGTATAAAGCCACTGATAGTTGAGGCTTTGTTTTATATTACAAATTCCCTTTTTATCAGTTGGATGTCAGAAAGGAGCAGAGATTAATAGATGTGCTCCATTCTTCTTTCAAAATCCCAGACCTTTTTCACTTTGACAAAATATTTCCCCAGGCTTCAGTTTCTTTAGCCATAAGAAAGGATGATAATATGAGACTATAGAAATGGCTCTTTCCAGAACTAAAATTCTATGTTCTGTTGTTTAGATATAAATAAAATTATTTTAACACATTGAGTCTGTGGACAAAAGAATCTTGTTTAATGTTATTAGTACGCATTTTCCATGTTCAAATTCCCTATTTTAATATGGGTTTGGAAGGATTGAGAGTCTGCTAAGTTTATTAGCTGAATCTTGTTTGAAAAATCTTTGTGATAAATAGTCACCACTATAGAAAATAAAATCCAAATCTCTAGATAAAAGAAAGTAATAAAAATAAGATATTACCAAAGATAAATAAGCATAATTTAATGGATGCCCATTACTTGACCTACTGAATATTTACATTTTTTTCAACAGAGGTTGTAGTTCTGATTTGCTCTAAGCATTGGTGGATAGATTATACTATGCAATTATTAAAAATCATGTTTCAAGAAGGCTGTATGTTTACCACATACAGGCTGTACAATCTTGGTAGCTTTTTAAAAATTACACAACTGCTTTAATATTAAAGCATTTCAATCCTGGCAACATAGAATAAACTATAAAGCTAAGAACTGAATATTCTGTCATTGTATCTGAAAAAGACAGAAACAATGCAAATGGATTAGGAAGCAGCTTAACAAAGCTGCATACTCTGCACATTTTGCTCACTTATTATGAGAGAAGGGAAGAATAGAGGAAAGAGGGGGTTGACAAAAGAAAGAAACCAAAGGAAAATTTAAAAGTTTTTTTTTTCAGCCTACTTCAATACTTCCTACTCTGTTTTGCCATGTTGTTATTGCATGGCTACATTAACTTAAATTAGAGAATAAAAAAAGTTAACCAGATAACTTTGTATTTAATTTTATATATTAAGAAAAATGAACCCTGGCTGGTATAGCTTAGTGGATTGAGCATGGGCTGTGAACCAAAAGGTTGTGAGTTCAATTCCTAGTCAGGGCACATGCCTGGGTTGTGGGCTCCAGTACAGGGCTCGAGAGAGGCAACCACACATTGATGTTTCTCTCTCTCTCTTTCTCCTTCCCTTCCCCTCTCTCTAAAAATGAATAAATAAAATAAAAAAAGAAAAAAGAAAAAAAGCTGGACTAAGTTATTTCTGGTCCCTAGCATTGGGAGAAGGTAACTCTAGTACCTAGAGAAATGTTGAGGGCAAAAAAGCTTCATTCCAAAACAAGAAAAGATCTAATAACTTTCAGTCTCTTTATTGCATAAAAAGAAAATAACTTCGCTAGCTTCACTAGATGACTTGGAGCTATTTGAAAGAGCCTAATAGATTGACTTGAGTATTGATCCTGAAAAGCAATGCTTAGGAAGCCTATTACAAGGGGATACTTGTTAAAATAATACATAAAGTGGGTACATATCCACAGAAATAAAACTGTTGCAGGGTTAGAATTAAAATGCATGATTTTGGAATTACTCAAAGTTCAATAAAAATACTGAAAATGTTGATGATGGTTGTGGAAAACTTGTTTCCCAGAGGAGCACTTGAGAGTTAAAGATTTGGCTGTAGTTATATTTGATAGGCTTCCGTGATTAATGCATGTGGAAAGCTGTTATTCCAGGAACTAAAACACATGACTACGTGACTCCAGGAGGTGACAGGAAATTCAACCTTTGTGCCCCAGGGAGTCTGCAAGTGATTGAGATGGTATCTGAGCCAGTGTATTCCAGAGAAGGAATATCTGCAGCTCTTTTCTGAATAATCTTTTTTCAAACTCTTTATCTACCCCTCTTCTCCTTATAAAAATGTCAGCTTGAGATGAGATGTGAAGATGGGTTTTAGGGTATGTAATCCACCATTCATATCTCCAGCATCTGAATAAAATACCTGTAAAGATTCAATCCCTGTCTCTACTTATTGGTGCTGGTGGTGACAGGCAGCATGAATGCTGACTTTCCCGGTTTCGATTCTATTAAAGGAATGTTTTAAGACACAAAGCAAATAGAGAAGAAAATTATATTGGAAAAGATTGAAAGATATACTCAAAGGATAAAATATAAAAATTATTAAAATTCTAGAAAAAAAGAAATGCATGGAATAAATAGTCATACTAAATAAAAATTAAAGTTTACTTAATCAAATAGTTGAGTGGATGCAATTGCTAGATATTACTGGTACAATTATTTCTCTACATAAAAGATAATAAATTCAGAGCTTTATCACACTTGAAATTCAAAATTAAATCCCAATTAAAATAAACAAAATGTAAAGTGAATTTTTTAAAAATTATAACTTTGGAGTAAGATTTGTTAAAAAAACATTAAAACTATAGATTATAAAAAAGTGTACTTGAATGCATAAAAATAAAGCTTTTATGAAAAAATCAAAAGCCATACAAAACTCAAAGCCAAAGTACTTAATAATTAATGACAGAATAAGAGTTAATGCCCATAAATAAAGAAATTCTACACATTGAAAAAAACACATTTTCCTGAAATTCAACATTTTACATTTTGAAATTATATTTTAACATAAATAACAAGAAAAGTAAATAATTTCCATTAGTAGTCAGCAAAATTTAAACTGCCAAAATTGAGATTTATTTTAAAGCCACTAATTAAGTAACTTCAGTTTGTTGTTTTTGCAGTGGTAAAAATCCAATGTTAAAGTTAATGTGGATAAAAAATGTTACAAAAAAGTGCTAGTGATAATGTCAAGTGGTACAGTTTTCTAGGAAAATAACATGGCAAAATCAGTCAAAATTTAAAAGCCATCTCCTAACTTAGCCAACATATTTTCTATATATTCTATGTGTGGGAATCAAAAACAAGCCACCCAAAGATGTGCCTGTGTGGTAGGCAGATAGTTTTGAGCTGAAGGCAATTTTAGATTAAATCCCAAGAGAAACTTCTGCCCATCCTTTTTACTACCTAGAAGTTGAATTAGGGGCATTGCCCACAGTAAGATATTATCAGCCATAATCTCTTCTTGACTCTCCTGTATGGCTGGGCAAACTTTTATTTACTAAACCTCTGTTCTTATCATCCTGTAATGACCCCTTGAGGTCCCCAAGGTGCATTACCTCATCTCTAGCTCAGGATGTCCTATATTCCTAGATCCCTCTTTCTATCTCTGAACATCTCCTGCATGTGGAGTCTTTGACTCTCTCTGGTGTGTGTGGTTCCCATACATATGTATATATTAAATTTGGTTATTTTCTGTTGTTAATCTGTCTCATGTCTATTTGATTATTAGATTAGCTATAATAACCTCGAGATTAGACCAAAGTTTGTTCCTCAATGACATATGCAATTATGTTTAATATGCACACAGCCTATACAACAATGGAACGCTATATAAAAACACACAGAGACATATATACACATAAGCACACAAACACAAAGATAAAGTCATTAATTGTACACTTGTTTATAGAGTTACAATTAAAAAACAAGCAGTCTTAGGACATGATGTATAAAAAATAATTAACCAAGAAAAACAAAAATATTCTTGAAAAAAACAACAAAATAAAACAAATTGCAAAAATATCAGAATTAATATTGTTTCTTGGCCTTTAGGCTAAGATCAAATATAAAAATATCAGAATCAATTGAAAATATGGAATAGAATTTTTAAGACTATCATGGGCAATCATAAAAATTGAATAGGGTCAAGTACAAAGATTAAAATTTATCATGAAAAATTGAAAGACATGTTTTGATTACATAATGACTTATGAGTAATGTGTTCCTGGACTTTAGGGGAGGAAAGCATTTTAACATTAATTTAAATATTAGGGTTTCTAAATGTTTGTTTCTAGTCACATTCCTCAAATCTGCAGACAGTATGAAAGAGAATATTGCTTTTTATAAAAAGAGGAGATCAGATCCCATATACACACACACACACACACACACACACACACACACAGCTATGGAAATTTTAGTGACACTGATATATGATATTATAATTATGTAGACTAGAAATATTAGGTAAAAAAGGGAATGTGGGCTTTTAGCTGGAACATGCCCATCTCTGAAAAAGTCAGGCACTCCAGCTGGTATATCAAGTTTTTCTATGTCACAGAAATATTGAACAGGACAGAGTTAAACAGGTAAGAAAGAACTTATTCAAGATAATTGGAACAGGGATCAAAGATATTGTAATAGGGGAGTAAGACTGAACTCAACTATATATATAAAGGGCAGCTGGAGCTTTAAAACTCAAATGATTCAGAAAAAGTCTCCTCTGTGGTGTGCAGAATAACATGAGCTAAAGTAGACTGTGACCCTGAGGGCTCAAGGGAAACTCCGTCCTCTCCCCTCCCCTGCCCTGTCTTAATTACCTAACAGGATTTAAAAGTAGGGGCCTTGTGTATAATAAGAGATTATTCCAGACAGTTTATTTGAATTTTCTACATGGCAAAACAAACTACTAATTACTGAACATCCACTATTTCTCCTCACTTGAGGATATATGTTTATTAATTTTTTAAGAGAGAGAAAGAAACATCATTTTGAGAGTGAAACATCAATTGGTTGCCTCCCATACACACCTTGACTGCGGATCATATCTGTAACCTAGGTTAGTGCCCTGACCAAGGATTGAATTTACAACCTTTTGGGGCAACCAACAGAGCCACCTGGCTAGGGCACCATCTGCCTGTCTTATCACTCTCTCCTCTGGAGCTTCTAAGACAACTTACCTCATCCTTAGCTCAGAATGCCTTGCATACCTCATTTGAACTTTCTGTCCCAGAACCTCTCAGGTATGTGGGGTTCCCATACATGTATATGTAGTTACATTTGGTTATTTTTCTCTTGCTAATCCATTTCATGTAGATTTAATTATTAGACCAGTGGAAAGAAGGTAGAGTAAAATTTCTCCTCACCCCTGCCACAGAACCAATAGGAGGGAGGGGTTTCAGAGTTAAAATTATCACTGATCCTTTGACCCACTTAGCAAAACTTCTCAGTACAGAATGTCTATGTATCATAGGGCTAAGAGGCAAACAGGTCTCATGTTGTTAATTGCAATTAAAATGAACAGAAAATTTTACCTAACGCCTCTTCTTGAGGAACAAGAACTTCTTCATTAATGTACATAACATATTGTAAATTTTAATCATTTTTGAGATTATAGTAGCTCTAGCCAGAAGACACAGCTGGGAATGAGTCAGATTGGGCTCCTATGTATGTATGCGTGTGCATATGGGTGTGCATACTTGTGCTGATCTGATAACTGTAAGAAGAACAACCATTTACACCTTCACCCAACTGATCGTCATGGGTACTAAAAAATTCATGACTGTGCAAATCCATCATACTCATTAGCATTTCTTTGCTTTTTTATGAGGTTCTTGCCCAAGAAATTCCTTAATTGTGCATGACAGGTGTCAGAGGAAGAAATGTCCAATTCTGTAGAGAATTTTATAAGAGTTTATTTGGGCCAAACTGATAACATGCCAAGGAAGCAAGATCTCAAATACTCCAGAGATTGACAGTTTTGCAGGGTTTGTTTTTTTTCCCTATCATTGGAATTAAGGGGGGAACAAAAGGAATATTGGATGAATGTGGGAGAAAGTATAGGATAGTTAACCAGATTATGTGCTCCCTTGACGGTGGTTACACCTTTGAGGGGTTGGAAAACAGAATTACTCCTGGCATTTCAAAGGCATATTAACCTAGATACACAAGAACAATGGACAGGGCTTGCTCAGACATTTTTCGAAAAAAATTACAGGGCTGGGTGGGATTAATCACCGTGACCTACCTAGTGGGAGTGTGTGATCCCGATAACGTGTGACGTTACCTTCAGTCACTGAACTCAGACATGCCCGCTTTTCTGTCTGCACAGGAATTTACAGAATGCTCCATCAGATAGATCTTCAGTGGAAAGGATCAACAGACAGGCCATGTCTTTACATCATTTTAATCCGTCACTTTTAAAACGGTCTCCTTGTATAGTAGCTTCCTCCATTCCCACTGTTGATTAAGATTGCCTGCCCAGTCCTAATTAAGTCTACCTTTTTTCTCCCACCGAGAGATCTTCCTTTGGCCAGGCTTCAAATTCTCAATAAATTCAGACCTTGCCTTTCTCTCTCTCTTTCCAGACACTAACAAATATCTTCAGAGGTGACATTCTCCCTTACCCAATAAACAAAAAACTCAGCTTTGTTTTATCAACAGATTAGGTCGGTGATTTGGGGGAGCCAGTATTTGACAACAATGTGTGTGTTTGGAAAATAAACCAACAAGACCTTTCAGGATCCTTATCAGAGACACACACAAAAAAATGTTTATCTTACATCTGAAGGAATAAAGGGAAAAAGTGAACCTTTTCCCCTAAATGGGAGAATAGACTTCACTGACTACAACAGAACTGATTGTAAATATTAACTTACAAGTAGTAACCACATGAAGAGTTTTAAAGTATATATTTAGTCCTTAAAATTTGTTATTTTTACTAGTATTGCTTCACTAAGCTCCAAATTTTATTACCAAAACCAAGTATATTGAGCAACTTAGACAAGCTGCACTCTTTGATTAACATGAATAAATCATAGGTACAGAATTCTGAAACATAGTAGAACTCCATATAAAAATGTAATTCCTCTCCCTAACTTAGTAGTCATTGTTTTCCAAAATATTAAGCAGTGATTATACCATATAGTGGCATTTTATCAGGTGTTTAACCATAAACCTTTTATTTAAAAAAATAAAAAGATCTCCATGGGTACATAATTTTAAATGGCTGCTAACAATTTCTAATGTAAATAACTCTTTATACTGACAAAAGTTTTCTAATTCTTTTGTTTCTTGTTTTGATTATAACCATCTATGTATACATACAGAAGCATACAAAACAGCTATGCTACTTCCAGGGGAACCTTTATATAGGAGACACAGAATGAGTAAATTCACAGGTGATATTCACAGAAATATAGTAGGAGGTTAGGGGATTAAAAGCAGGAGCCTTACTTTTATCACTGGCAATTAGTGGGCATTGTGTATTGAGAGTAACCAGTTAATGCCTCTTTGTTCTCAGGAAATTACAGCTCAGAAGGAGTGCTGGCAGTTTGGGTTTGCTAATCTGCATGGCTTTGTTGCTCCAGTCTTTCAGCCACAATCAAATAATCATTTCCTCTTGTTTGTCTTCACTCACCTTCTGCCTCCTCCTTGGATTTAACTATCAAATGTCCGCTGCTTTTGATCAAAGGCCCTTCAACAAAAACCCTGAAGTTCCTGACATCATTATTCTTTTGCAAAAACAAAGGATTGCTTGGGCATACTTATGTAAATAGTTTCTTTTCTTGGTCAAAGTCTAGTGTTCAGCGTATTGTACTGGTATTCTTGTAAACTATACATATATCAAAGTTTAGTCCAGCATAATATCATAAAGGGATTAGGAAAACAGGAGCCGTGAATAGAGAATTGCATTGTGAATAAGATTTTTTGACATCAAATCTGGGATCTTTTTTTAAAGTGTTTTGTGTAGTTTATTTGTTTCAAAGAAACCCTTAAATTATCAAGGTATATATCTCTATATGCATCTATCTTAAAAATGCCATGTTTATTAAGGCTTTCTAGCGGTAACAACTCTTTTGTTTTATAAATATCTACCTCTTACCAAGTCACAGTCCCTCTCAAAACAACAATTTGTAAAGCGAAGAGGGGTGTATTTTAAAAGTGGTGTGTAGGAGGTATTACAATAAATCCTGTTATACATGAGCAGAGTTTTGGCACATAACTCCCTCGCAGTTCTTTAAAAACGTACCCTTTCTTATAAAAATATCTGCTTGGAAGCTAACAAACCAGAGCAAACTTTTCTGCCTTTTTAGGTGCAATCTTGTCTACAAATCTCAAATTAACCTTTTGAGTTATTCACTCTCAAAAAAATCTTCACTAGTACTCAGAATGCGTGTATTTGACAAGGGGTTCAGAACATGCTACCCTCAAATATGCCACTTTGGCAAGAGCTGAAGGCATTTGAAAATCTATGGTTGCCAGCAGGACTCTTAGACCTCACTCTTTCTTCATAAAAGCAAGTCATAAAATTTCCCATGCGAAAGGTGCTCTTCCTGCAGTGGGAAGGAAAAACACATTCTCCTCACTGGGGGCTGGGAGGCAATGCTGAAACGGATCTAAACAAAACAACCTACTAAAATAACCCTTACCTTCCTTTACTTCCCCCATACATTTCTTAGTCATTCTGACACAATTTCTCACCTCTAGAAACTTAGCCTCTTTTCTTTTCATCTAGTCACTTCTTCACAATTTTATCATTCTTGGTACTAACTGCTTCTTCATGTCTGCATTTTTCTTATAAAATCTCCTGTGTGCCCATAAATATTTAAGATCTGTCTGCATTTCTCCCCTTTATCTGTCTTTCATAAGTTTAATTCATAGGTCCCAGCCACAGCACCTAAAGAGAGGGATTTTTTTTTTTTCCCCCTACAGTTACGGTGACAGGGATGGGATATCCTCCTCATTTTGGAGGCTACAGCTGAGATTTTGCAAAAAAATCTGAAAAGTTTTTTGCAAAAAAGTCAGCAAAAGTTAAATGAGTCTTGTGCTTTTTGTTTTGTGTACTCCTTATACTTTTAAAAAATATTTTATTTGTTTATTTTTAGAGAGAGGGTGTTACAGAACACCGAGGCCACAGGGGCCAAAGGTTCATTATGTCTGCCCCTTATGGAAAGCTGTCTCTCAAAGCCAGAGATTTTTGAAAAGGAAAGGAAATGTTTATTTAATGCTATACAGAGTTAAAGTAGCAACCTAGCATCTTCATTAAAATATCAAAGTCCTTTAGGGTACCCACAGATGCCCACAGTGCTTCCTATCTCCCTCTGCCCTAATTCAGGGTGCCGTCACTCAGGAAGAGAAGCAAATGGTCCAAGATCCAGGCTCATGACACTGTCAGTTGTATTGTCATCCAGGCAGGGTCTCCAGTTAATCTAAAGCCATGTGGCACCTGCTCATGGCCTACTGGCAAGAGTCCTTTCCCCCTTCCTCCAGGCACAATCTCTCTTGCTCCCTGGCCATGCAACCAAAGGGAGCACCCCAAGCCACGTGGTCTTTCTTCTACCAAAGCTGTGGGGAAGGGGCCCCCACTCTGACAAAACCATGTGGCTCTCCCTCTCCACCAAAGCTGCAGGGGTCTGCACTCTTGTGAAACCATGTGGAATCTCCTCCTTCTGGCAAAGCTGCCAGAGGGTCTCCACTCAGGCAAAGCCAAGTGGCAATTCTCTGCTAAAGCCACATGGTGGTTTTCCCTCATAGGGCTGTGAGGGTCCTAACTCTCCTGAAAGTGCGTGGCTTCTCCCTCAATGGCTGCCGTGTCTCAGTTTAAATCCCCACACCGAACCTCCTCTGTACCCCCATTTCCAACTCCCCTTACAATCAGTTACACCTGCCAGCATTCCTGTATTATTCCAAGTTTACTGGGATGCCATCATGAGTCTGGGCAGGTGTGTCCCCATTTTCTGGAGCCAATCTTCTCCAAGCTCCTATGCAGGTGCTGTAACTTGGGGTTCCTCCCCCAGTCACTTCTTTTGGGGAGTCCTTTCCATCCCCTTGGCTCAGAGCATGGCCACAGCTATTAAACATATCTAAACCACCAGCCAAAGGCTATAGATATCTATAGCCTTTGGCTGTTGGTTTAGATATGTTAAAGGACCATGCCATGGATTAGCCGCTCTGCATGTCCCTGCTCCATGTGTCCCTTCCCCCAACTCATACCTGTGGGGGAAGGGGTGAGGACATCATATATGTCCCTCTAATATTTCCTGGACACCCTGAGTTCTGGGCCCCATTCCAAATCCCTATTTTTGCTCCCCGCCCCGCCCTAGCTGCACCCTGCATCAAGGGAAAAGGACTGAGAAAGAGGGAGAGAAGCAGTGAATCAAACCTGCTAACCTTTCGGTCCATAGGCCAGCAGTCGATCCACTGAGCCACACCAGCCAGGACAAGTATTCTTTATTTTAATTGATCCTTTCTCTCTCAGATATCATTAAAAATATTTTCCTTTGTCTCTGTATTTTGTGCTATTTTTCACAAGGAGGACAATCATAGGGTTGAGCACAGGCCTGACTCTTACAAGCCTATTATTTGAGTTGGCTTCAAAGACTGATGAGTTTAGAATTCTCACTGGAGGGTGGAGTCTTTTTGGATAAACTTTGCAGGGGATCATCAATAAAATGACTGAATGAGCTTCTTTCACCTTGTTTTGTATCCTGAGTACTTGGCTTGTAGCCTGGCTTCTGTCAGCCAAGGCACAGGTTTTGGGCCTGCATTGGGCAGTGTGACATCAGACTCTGAACCTAAGACACAGGTACACTAGCAACATTTTCTTTGTCTGACCTTGTCAGTTCTGGGTGAGTTTGTCTTAGTAAGGGTCAGCTCATAAATGCCCTTTGTCATCTCTACCCTTATTGTCCTGTCAGTGCTGGAAAAGTCTCATATCAGTATCTGGTGCCCTTTATCACAGATGATCAGGTCTGTGATTGGAGCCATCTTACTTTTGTGGGAGACCAGAGGCACAAGTTTTCACAAATACCATTCTTACTACTGGTGAATGCAAGGGTCTTTGTTATCTTTGGCTGTCTTTGTGAGTGTCTTCTTGGATAATGGGGGCTGCACCCACTTCAGGATGTCTTTTTTATTCATGGTAAAAATATATTATAAATCTGGAACATTACCTATGGGTCTTTCTATGGAAAGCCCTATTGGATTGAGTCACTATTGGAATGGATATACCTTTTGAAGATTCTGCTCTTTAATGGCTGGATCCTTTAGTTAGCAGAAATAGGTAGCTAGATATTAATAAAGAAGGAAGCAAAGGGAATCAGACATCAGGGCTAATAAAATAGGGAGATAAATTGGATAATGAGCCTGCTTCATTAGAAAGTTGAATCATTCATAAGCTCCCAGAGGACCTTTGTGTCTTCTGTCCTCAATGTAACCAAGCAAACTGGGGCTCCTTCATGTGGAGCCTTGGTCTATGCCCCAATGATTAGTGTTGAGGGAAATGGGTTTTTATTTACAAGATTCCAGCCTCAGGGTGCTGAGAGCACTCCTGATCAGAGCTCTGCTCCCCCTGAGACCCAACACTTCCCTTACTCCCCACCAGGCTGGAAGACAAAAACATGCCCCAAAGTTCCAATATCCTTATCTGTTCTTAAGCCAGATGTTCAAACAGTTCTCTAACCTCTCTGGAAGGTATACTTGTGGGTCTCAGAGTTGCCATCCTCTAGCAGCAGCTCCCTTCTTCAAGATCTGGGGTACGTTGTGCTCAGCCTCCATGAACTAGTCCGGGAAAGCATGTGCCATGTTATACTGGATCATGGTGGAGTCCAAGGGAAGCACAGGTCCCAAGAGAGTGGCCTCTCCATGTGTCCTTCAGAGAAGCAGATGTCAGCATTCCCCAGTCACAGTTCAGCATTCCAGGCACCTCTCACGAATCTGTGCTTGGTTTGGCAGGTTCCTGCAGAGCTCCATCAGCTTTTCTGGATCCCTTCACAGCTCCATCAGCTCTCCCCTCACATCCTTTTCTCAGTCTGCATGGCTGCCTTCTTTACCACCCCAGGCTGCATGGCTGAATCTCCTTATTCATGGCTCCTTCCTCATGGCTGCCTTCTCAGAAGAGCATAAGTAGCTCCCCCCTTACTACAGGCAGCATGGCTGAATCTCTCTTAGTTCACTTAGTCCACCCTTATTTTAAAAGCTGACCAAGAGCTTCTATATGACCTCATATCTGGCCTTTACTACAATGTGCTACTTTTGCCAGTTCCCCTGTATCTTTTATCTTCTTTTGGCTGCCATCTTTAGTCAGGACAAGAGTACCTTGTGACACAGTAACCCCCACCTCCCTACCTCTGGCACAGGTGGGGCATAAGGTCACCTGGCACAGTCAGGAGCCTCTGTTAATGCTCCCAAAACCATGTACGCTTTTGCCAGGGTGGCAGTCCACTTCCCTTCAGGAAGGATATAGCTATCAACTTGCTATTGTAATGTAAAGTATCTTAAGTGCCATATCATCTTCTTCCCCTATCCTCCAGCCATGGGCTGTGGGGGGATTTCTCCTATATTCTGGGGATACCTGCTTTGCACCCTGTTTTATCCAGACTTATTCCCTGAAGTGGGTAGGAAGGATTCTTACCAGTCATTACCAGGGGAGGAATAAAACCAGCAGGAGAAATTCCTCTACCTGGCACATGCCCAGTAGAAGCCAAGATGGGCTCAGGAGGAGGTACTTTAACTATAAGTGCATGTACAGTGGGAGCCAGAGGGTGGCCGTAAGCCCTATCTAGCTTGGGAACAGGATTGGATAGGGTAAGAGATACAGGACCCTGAAGATCAAGGAAATAGATTGGTTAGGGGAAGGACCCAAGGCAAGCCCACAAAGAACTGGGAAATTGATTGGTTAGTCTGAAAAATCACCTGGTCCTTTCCAAGCTTGAGATAGTATAATCCAAGCTTAACACAGCTCTCTCTCTCTTGCTTGGTAACATGCACTCACACATGTGTGCATGCGTGCTTTTTCCATAGCAGCCATGTGGACCTACGAGCCATGTGGTCAGCAGCCAAGCAGACTCCAAGTGCAGGTTCCAAGCATGAACATGGGTATAGCAATGGAGCTCCTGCTGGAATACAGCCTGGGACAGAGATTAAGCTAGCTGGATGGAGACAAAGACTGAACTGAACTAAACCTTGGCATGGCACAGAATTTTTCGACAATGGCATTTTACTGGGCCTGGTGAAGACAAGGTTGGACTTTTTTCACAGTGGGACAGATGGAGAGAGCTTGAAATATGGGGGCAGCTTTCCACTTCAACCCCAATAAATTTTACCACACCACCTCAATCTCCCAGTTTTTCTCGTGACTCTGTGAAAGGACCCCATTTCCACTGACAACACTTTGATTTGAAAACCTTTTATATTTAGGAAAAAAAAATTAGAAAGTTCTCATCCTAAACAGTTGTCCTGTTGGTATTTATGTGAAGACAAATGGAAAGAGGAACACAAAAGAGTACATGAGATCTTTTAACATGATTGAAGAATAGAAATCAGAACAAGAACAAGTTAAAATCTACATCTACAATAAATGCCCACAATACACTGTCATTTACCCCCAATTCCCTGCCCCTGATTTTTCAGATGATCTTTTGATCCTCTGCGCCCCTGGCTCATATTCCCTCCCCAAATCCAGCCCCGTGTCAACACGTTCTTTTAATCTCTGAAAATCCTTTGACTTCCCCAGAAAATCCCTAAATACCCAGCTGACTGTTTTCTTCTCTTTTACTGCAAAAATTACAGAAAGCACTCCAGGTGTGGGTACGCAGTTTACTTGTGTAAATGCTGATGGCCAGGAAGTAATTTTGGTCAATACCCTGGGGCAGTATAACAGGAATCATGTTGCTGTCTCTTATAATTTCACCTTCTTTCTCAGTATCTATAATCAAATTACATCAGCTCCAGGCATGCCCTCTGAAGATGTATACGGGACCCCTACCACAAAGAATGCATGTCCTTTGGACAGCAGGCAATCTTTTAAATTGCACAGTCCTTTACTCCCACTTTTGAAAGATTCCACCAAATTCAGATAAGAAGTTGGAAAGATTAGTGGCCATTTGCAACCTCATTCACAGTGGCCTCAACTGGCTACTAAGGGGTGTTCTTCCCACCTATGAAATAATATACTTATAAGATAAACCACACAGTTCTCTGGGGAAACTCTTCTCCCTTAGCAGGGGAAATAGATGGTCAGAATTTCTGTCAGCCTCTCCTCCAAATGATTAGGAAGTGGTCAGCTGGAAACCAATATTCAAGGAAATGGATCAGCTGGAAATCAATATTCAAGAAGAAATAGTAGATGTCTTTTCCCCAAAGTGAATGAGTCTAAGGTTAAAGTATGCACTCAGAAAGAAGAGGAGCATCCTAAGGTCTTTGCAGGACACTTTTATAGAGGCTTTCCAAAGATGCACTGCATTATACTCTGAAACCCCAGAATATAGAAATCTTCTGATTCCCCCTTTAGTAAGAAATCCTCTCCCTGATATAAAAAGACAAGTGCAAACTGGACTGGTTGACTATGCAGGACAATCTCTTGGTGTTATTATTGAATCTACTTCCCAATTCTTTGAAAATAGCTTGCAAGAAAACAGGAGATAAAGATACTGAAATTAGCAGCCCTTGCCTTGCAGGCTGAGTATTTAAAAAACAGAAATATGACTCTGAGAGTAACAACACCCACCCTTTTTTTTTTGGCCAACCACAGAGCTTTCCCTTCTCATCTCAAGATATTTGCAGATATTATAAAAGGCCAGGGCAATGGAAAAACATTTGTTCTGCATTTAAAACAAAGCTTAAATATAATCTTCCCAGATCCCAGCCCCCTCAGAGGGGGCTGCTTTCCCTCTCTGTGGGATAAAACTGACATATCGATTGAGGTCAGTTAATTCACAATTGTCTCCCAAAACCCACCATTAAATGTAAAATACAGTTTTTAGATCTGTACTTCTTAAATGACTCTATTGCAGCTTTCTCTTCCGTGGGCTGAGAGGATTTATCCATGCTTGTCACCTTTAATTCTGTTCAAGTTGTTGGGGTCTCTGGGTAATCTATTTTGGTTGTCCACATTTCAAGCAATCCCAAGATTTTTAGGCCTTCTTACCACCCTTACTTACCTTTCTAGTTCCTGACTTCTCATCAGCAAACCTTTTAGGTAGACACTTGTTATGTAAATTTAATACCTCTATACAATGTAATGAGAAAGGTATTTTTACTTGCCAGCCCTGAGACCAAACTTACTTCTTTCCCTTAGGGAGACCTATGTCAATGTAAAATTCTCTGAAGAAGATTCAGCCTTAAAAGATGTCCTGCCTAGTCCTGGGGCTTCACAGGCAATTGAGGCTGGATTGCTACTGAGTGCAGAGCCCATGTACATTTTCTGGAAAAGGAATAAACCTGCCTCATTACTAACCAGCCCAAACACCCTCTCCCTCAAGAAGCAGAACAGAGTATTGAACCTATATTAGAGCTGAGTATTCTTACATTTACTTCACACCCTGCAATGCCTAAATCTTGCCAGTAATGAAAGAAGGGAAATTTGATGCAGTTGGTAATCAAATCTATTCATTTATAAAAGATCTAAGAGCCATATGTACCTTTGTAACTCCTCATCAGACTCTAGTGCCTAATCCAACCACTACTCTCATCTCAGTTACTGCTGACATATCCTGATTTACAGTAATTGACTCTTGTTCAGCTTTCTAGTTCCACTGCACTGGGCTCCCATTTTCTCTTTACCTTGATGCTTAGAGGAAGACAATTAACGTGGACTTGCACACCCCAGGGATATTGTCAGTGTCCCTCCACCCCCAATATGTTCCCAAGTTCTTAAAACTGGCTTAGACTTAGTTCTTTATCCAAGCCTCCACTGATTTTCATTATGTTGATGATCTCTGACTTGCTAACCAAACTAAGCAAGATGTTCTTATATATTTTATAATTCTCCTAAAAGCACTAGCTGAACAAGGCCAGAAATCCTTCTGGTATAAACTTTAGTGGGTTCAGACAGCTGTTTCCTATCCAGAGCATAAGATATCTCAGGCCACTCAACACTTACCCCAAAATGCCTTGAGCCAATTTTGTTTATTCCTCTGCTGAAAATAGCTATGTTGATTTTTAAGAAAAGCTGCTATTGTTGTCAATGAATTCCTAATTTTGCAGCCCTTGCTAAATAAACCTTTATATGCTCTCATCCCAGGAGCTACCTCAGGTCTCACTTCCTGGCCCTTGGAATTGGCAATGACCTCCTTCAAAGCCTTAAAATTAGCACTGCCCATATCCCTGGCTCTCGGCTCATCCAATTTTGACAAACATTTTCTCCTTTGTTGCCATGAAAATAATGAAACTGCTGTAGGTTTTCTAGGACAATCTTTTATTTTCAGGTATGTAGCATATGTCTCATGTCAATCAGATACGGTGGCCTCAGACATGCCCCCATGCCTGTACGTTCTAGCCCCGCTTCCACCCTGACAAAGCTGTTGATCTGACATTAGGCTCCCACTCACCTCTATGATCCTCATGTTGTTTCTGTTCTCTTATAAGTTTATAAGACACAGCTTCTCTATACTCCGAGACTGACCACCTATGAAAAAGCCCTGTTAACCAACCCCTCTCTCATCTTACGTGGTTTAACACTTTACATCCAGCTACTCCGCTACCCCTCCCTGACGATAGGGAGCCCCACCCCATTCCACATGATTGCTTTGTAACTCTAGAAATAATTTCAAAGCCTCAGGAAGATTCTCTTAACTATCATCTTAGACAACACAGGTTCTCCTCAAGTTTCTGAGGGCTTTTTAAAAAATTAAATTCCCAAAACACATAACTGGTCATGTCACAGTTTTCCCACATAGAATACTTATTTTCTTTCCTTTGAAATGCTTTGAGAATTAAGATATTTTACTATGATGTTAATCAGTTTAATCTTATGCATGTGGTCAGAGTGGCAGAGGAAACATGTTTGGAAGTATTTGCCAAAGAGATTATACTTTTTAACAATAATAGAGATTAAGAAATCAGAGAAGATTTGTAAGCTCACAAGCCAGGATACATGTTTCCAGAATAGGTTTCAGCATTGGAAAATGGCGATGTAAATTAGATCTTAATACTTTGTGATATTGTTAATGTGAAAGGATAATCCAGAGGATGTTAACAGTAAATAAACAAGGTATTTTCCATCTAAAATAACATAAGGGGAAAATACCTCTATAGCAATACAACTTATGGTAGAGACATGTAACTAACAGTTAATATAGACACAGACCTGTGTGAACCACATTATAAATCAAAACTCTGTTTGCTATGGATCAAATGATTGAACTATGGAATCTTTTAAAAACCAGTATTCAAAATCTAAGAAAAATTTCAAATGGTTAGTGTGGTAAGGTGAAAAATGACTCTTCCAAAAATGTATACATCAAATCACTAGAATCTATGAATGTTACCTTATTTGGAAAAAGGCTATTTGAAGATCTCATTAAGTTAAGGATCTTGAGATGAAATCACCCAGGATTATCAGAGTGTGTCCGGGATCTCATGATAAGTATCCTTATAAGACACGTACACACAGATAGGAGAAAGGTGATATGAACACAGAGGCAGAAAATGGGGTCATGTGGCCACAGCCAAGGAAAGAAATGCTGATTACCACCAGAAGCTGGTAAGGTAGAGATGGGTTCTCTCCTAGAGCTTCCAGAATAAGTGCAGCTCTGCTGATACCTTGATTTCAGACTTCTGGCCTCCAGAATGATGTAAAAATAAGCTTCCTCTGCTTTAAGCCACTCCATTGTGGTTGTTTGCTATAGCAGTCATAGGAATAACACAATCAGAGAGACTGACTTGGAATCACAAGCATGAATAAAATCCATTTTAAAGTATTCCACGTATATTTCTGGCAAGGTATTTAGTCTTACAAGGCCTTTTGTCTTAAAATTCCTGGAAATTTATTAGCTGGAAATGATATTTATTTTTACCGGTTAATATGAGTAAGTATTGTCCATAATATATTAATCAATAGTTTTCACAAGACAAAAGTATTAGTATTAGTTCTGTTCTTCCTGTTATGCTTGACTTCTGGAATAGAAAATAGGACTTAGGCAGGCTTTCTGTGGATAGAAAAGAGGCTCATTTTTGTCTTGAACAGAGGTTTCCAAATACAGTCAATAAGATGTGAGGAAGTGTTTACAAAGGCATGAAATGCTTGTTTGTACAAATACCTGTCATACAAATACCTGCTGGTCCTGAACTCCCTAACCTCAATCAGAAGCAGCAAGGTAGTATCCATTCCATATCGCTTTATAGTCAACAAATATTTTGTTTTTTTTTTTCTTTCCATCAGAAAGAGATAGGCAGCAAGATGGTATGAAGGGAAAATAAGTGGTTCCTGAAACTGTTTTTCAATTTTCCCAAAATATTATGAATTAAGTGAAATAAGATCAAGGTGGGGCTTTTCATCTGGGTGCTGTTGTCAGAGTCAATCTGATACGTCCGTTTGAATAAAGCAGTTCTTTCTGTGGGGTTACCTGTGAATCACAGCATCATTAGCAGAATTCTTGTCCTCTGCTTACTAGACGCAAGCAGCCTGTCTTTCTCCATTGTGATGATCAAAATTGTTTCCCAACATTGCCAACTATCCCCTGGGGGGATACTCCCAGTTTTTTTTTTTTTTAAAGATCATTGGTTTAAGCATATTGTTTTCATGTTCATTAGTATTCCTGTGTGAAATTTATATTTTTACAACGGCTATATTCAGGAGATCATTTGTATTTTATTTTTATACTGTTATATACTTGGAAAAGGTGAGAAAGACAAGTCAAGTCCCTGACCTTGTGGAGCTTAGAGTCTCATGGGGAAGGCACATAGAAATTAAATTAATATAAAACAGATGTATGCTGATAACTGATGGCAGACACAGTTAGTTGCCAACTCATAGCTATTTCTCCCGTCTCTAATGAGGGAACTTGAATTTGCTCTGGGTGGCAAAATACCTAGTTAGATGATGACGCATATTGCTCTTTGCCAGAAATTTACTTTGTTTATTCCCTCGCATTTAGGGTAGTCATTTGTTGAATTCTGTTGAATGAGGTAAAAGAAGTTGCTTGTTGGGAGTTTTATGAGAAATATTCTTATCTATGTTATGAAGAAAAAATTTCTACCCAACCCTCCACCTCCTTTCTTTCCCTGCCTTGGGATTGTAAAAGGATATGAGGCTAAATTGCAAGAACCACACTGTTTCATTGAGATGATAAACAGAGAGAATTAAAGGCATAACTGAAAAGCTAAACCAATAATAGTAATCACTGTTATAACACAACTCCAGTCATTTCACAGTGACTTCTAATCAACTGTCATGTCTCATGAAGCAAAAATATTTTTTGTTTTATTTTTTTTATTTATTGATTTTAGAGAAAGACAGGAGAGAGAGAAAAAAAGAGAGAGAGAGAGACAGAGAGGGAGAAATATTCATTGGTTGATTCTTTTCTTCCTCTCTCTCTCTCTCTCTCTCTCTCTCTCTCTCTCTCTTTCATCCTACCTGAGGGCATTTTTTCATTGATTTTTAGAGAGAGAGGAGGAAAGAGGGAGGAAGATACAAAGAGAGAGAGAGAGACAGAAAGAGAAACATTGGTACTAGAGAGAAACATAGATTGGTTGCCTCTCATACGCGTCTGGACTGGGGACGCAACCCACAACGCAGGTACGTGTCCAGATCAAGGATTGAACCTGCAACCTTGGCGTATTGGGATGACCCTCTAGTCAACTGAGCTATCCAGGCAGGGTGAAGCAAAAATATTCTTAGCTACTTTACAAATTGTGGTGTTTGTGGTGAAATCTGTAGTACGACGTAGGCGTTAACTAAGGGGAAGTTATGGTAGTGTATAGTGCACTCAGCAGAGAAACAGTTGTGCAAAGGCCCTGAGGCATTTTTCCAAGGATTGAAAGAAGACCTCAGTAGAAACTGAACAACAAGTGTTAAAATAAATGGTATTGGCTAGGATGCTAGGCAAGGACTTATATGATATCAAACATAGAAGAACAAGACAAGCAGATGAACAAATGGTTTGAAGGCTGTTGCAACAAATCAGGATAGTCATGCTGAAGGCTGAGACTAGAAAACTGGCAGTGGTTACAGAATTCACCTTTGTTTTTAAACTGAAAAACAAAAAACAAAAAACAAATAAAACCTGGACCTGGATGGGTAGCTCAGTTGGTTAGAGTGTTGTCCCATACCCAAGGTTAAGGGTTCAATTCCTGGTCAGAACCCATACAAGAATCAGTCAATGAACGCATAAATAAGTGGAACAGCAAACATGTTTCTCTCTCTTTCTCTATCTCCCTCTCCATCTCTCCCCCACCTTCTTCTCTCTCTTAAAAATCAATCAAAAATAAAATAAAATAAAATAAAATAAAATAAAATAAAATAAAATAAAATAAAATAAAATAAAATAATAAAATACAGACACATAGACCAATGGAACAGAACAGAGAGCCCAGACATAAACCGAAGTCTCTATGGTCAATTAATATTTGACACAGGGGAAGAAGCATAAAATAGAGTAAAAATAGTCTCTTCAACAAATGGTGTTGGGAGATCTGGACAGCTGCATGCAAAGAAATGAAACTTGATCACCAACTTACACCATGCACAAAAATAAATTCAAGGTGAATAAAAGACTTAAATATAAGTCATGACACCATAAAAGTCCTAGAGGAGAACATAGGCAGGAAAATCTCAGACATTCCATGCAGCAACATCTTCATTGATATGTCCCCTAAAGCAAGGGACATAAAGGAAAAAATAAACAAATGGGATCTCATCAAGTTAAAAAGCTTATGCACGGCTAAAGAAAACAACATTAAAATAAAAAGAGAACCAACTATTTGGGAAAACATATTTGCCAATGATACTTTGGACAAAGGTTTGATCACTAAAAAATATATGAAGAACTCACACAACTCCACTCTAAGAAGACAAAAAAAAAAAAACAATTAAAAAATGGGCAAAAGACTTCTCCAAGGAGGACATACAAAAGGCCCAGAGACATATGAAAAGATGCTCAACATCACTAGCTATCGGAGAGATGCAAATTAAAACCGCAATAAGATACCACTTCACACTGGTCAGAATGGCCATCATAAACAAATCAACAAACAACAAATGCTGGAGAGGGTGTGGAGAAAAAGGAACCCTAGTGCGTAGTTGGTGGGAATGCAGACTGGTACAGCTACTGTGGAAAAAAGTATGAAATTTCCTCAGAAAAGTAAAAATGGAACTGCCTTTTGACCCAGCAATTCCACTGCTGGGACTATATCCTAAGAGCCCTGAAACACCAATCCAAAAGAACCTATGCACCTCAATGTTCATAGCAGCATAATTTACAAGCCAAGTGCTAGAAGCAACCTAAGTGCCCATCAGTAAATGAGTGGATCAAAAACTATGGTACATTTACACAATGGAATACTATGCAGCAGAGAGAAAGAAGGAGCTCCTACCCTTTGAGATAGCATGGATGGAACTGGACAGCATTATGCTAAGTGAAATTAGCTAGGTGGTAAGCAACACATACCATATGATTTCACCTTTCACTGGAACATAATCAACAAAAGAAAAAAGCAAACAAAATATACCCAGAGGCATTAGAATTAAGAACAATCCAATAATAGCTAGAGCAGAGTAGGGGAGGGGATAATGGGGAGAAGGGTTTTCAGGAACTACTATAAAGAACACATGGACAAAACCAAAGGGGAGAGTGGAAGCAAGGGAGGGAGGTGGGTTTGGCTGGGGTTGGGGGGAAATGCAGACAACAGTAATTGAACAACCACAAAATAATAAAAAAATAAAAACTTCATTTTGAGGGGCAGTTTTATGCAAAACCAGGTTTGGGTAAATTCTATGCCAATATATGTCAATATGAAGAAAATAACTGAAACATAAAATCCAGCTTATATTGTAGTTTATTAAGAATTCTTTATTGATTCTTTCTGATAAATCTTCTTGCCCCAGGTCATCCTGACTAATATTTATCTCACACTGCAATTTCATAAAGATTATGTCTATCTTTTCATCACTCTATGAACATATTTCTTCAGCATAAAATAGGCAATAAATGTAGAATATTAATAATATAAATGTTATTTGTGGAAAAGACAACAAAAATTCTTAGAGAAATAAAAATTAAACTTTATGGAGTAAAATTTACATACCATAAAATATATTTATTTTGAGTGCAGACTCCCAATTATTAAAATAGTCTCAGGTTTGCTATTTTCCCAGAGGTCTCTGAGTCTCTGTCATTTTTCTTTAATCTTTTTTCTCTATTCTTCAAATAAGATAATTTCTATTTTCAGTTCACTGATTCTTTCTTTTGCCCTCTCAAGTTTGCTTTTCAACCTATCTAGTGAATTTTTAATTTAATATTATACTTTCCAATTTTAGAGTTTTTTAAAAGTTTTACTTCTTCACTGAGATACTCCATTTATTGTGTCATCATATTTTCTTTTCAATGTTTACACAGTTCCTATAATTCTTAGAATATATTTATAGTACCTTCGCTGAAGTCATTACTTGCTAAATCCAACATCTGGACTCCGAATTAGATTCTACTGACTTTTTTTTTCCCTCTGACTATGTTACAATTTTCTGGCATTTTTGTTTGTTTGTATGCATTGTTTTTGTTGACATTTTGGGTATTTTGGATTGGATTGGTTATATTGTGTCAAATCTGGATTATGATTTATTTTTAACTTGCCTGGTATTTATCTCCAGAATACGTTTTCTTTGTACTAGTCACTGATTCTATGCTCAAATTTATATTTCTTATTTTATTTTTTTCTTTTCTTAAGTTTAATATACTAAGGAGTATCCTGTGCCTGCATAACTTAATATTCAGCCAATGGTTTGGCGTTGGCTGCACTCAAGCACCATGAGCTCGTAAAGTTTATACCCTCTGCTGATACATCTGTCTGTAGGCTGGGAAGCCACTCCAACTTCAGCCAGACCTCGAGGGCGCCTTGACTTTTACTTTCTACTGAACTCTCTCAAGGTTCCCCATGCATGAGTACACTTTCTGAGTTAAGAAGACGTGGTTAACTACAACACTTTGGGGGCTGTCTCATTTTTAGGATTTTCCAATTGGAGGATTTCACTCTTCACCTGAACATGGGCAGAAACTTTAGGCTAACAGAGCTGCAGATATTTTCTTCATTTCCTGCTGTATTTTCTAATTTTATTGGAAAGGCTGCCAGTCATGGGTTTTTGCTTTCTACCCCAAATCAAGTCTGTCCCTCTGGCTGCGATATTGATGATTCTCATAGCAAGACCATAACACTATGACAACAATGGAATTCATGTGACTGCAGGAGCATGGGTGAGAAAACTGCAGACTCAACTTTTTCCCCCACAAGGTTTTAAGAGTTTTTCATGAATAAATGCATCTGTCTTGTTGGTTTCCTTTCAACAATATCAAGGGCCTTGAATTGACTTTTGGGGGTAATGTCTGCCATGTTTGTTTTGGGGAAGAAGATTTACCAGAATTGTCATGCACTATCAAGGGGTTGCCTTTCAATAGTCTGCCTCATACACATATACATTTCTGAGTGGCCTATTTAGTATGTCTCTAATAACTGGACAAAAGTTAGTATTTTCTATTGATTTTTTATCTAGAATCCCTTGAATTTATTTGGGTTTTCACTACTAAGCAAAGTTTCTTTGAGCACCACGCAAGTAATCCTAATTTTTAATACCCATAAAATGATCTATTATTTTTCAGGAATTTTTAAAAATTTTATTTATTTATTTTTAGACAGAGGGGAAGGGATGGAAAGAGAGGGAGAGACCATCAATGTGTGGTTGCCTCTCACACACCCCCTACTTGGGACCTGGCCCACAACCCAGGCAAATGTCCTGATTGGGAATTGAACTGCAACCCTGTGGTTTGCAGGCTGGCCTTCAACCCACGGAGCCACATCAGCCAGGGCTATTTTTGTTTTCTTATTAGTTTAAATTCTTTTTTTCTTGTTATAGCTGAAGTTATTGGCATTATTACCGAGTTACAAATCTACATGACAAGCTTAAAGGCTATTCATGCTCTTAGAATACCACTTCTCTATTTATGTGTGTCTGTATTTTTATTCTTCCACTTGATCAACTGGCAGTAATGGGATTTCACTTTCATACATTCCAAGGTGCCAGATGATAATCAGTGTAATAGACATTGGCCATTTTATTAATATCCCACAACTGAATATATTTCTTATTTCAGTGGAATCCTCCATTTTGTGCATCTTGACAGGAAGCAAGATTTAGCTCAATCTAATCTCTAAAAAGTAAGACACCTTTATCAGTCCTGAGATGCGCAGAGCTTCTGTTTCCATCCAATAACTTAAATCCTGAGGGCTGATACAAAAATGCAGGGAGGCTTTAAAAATTATTTAATGCAGAATGTAGTAATAAAGTATCCAACAGGAATAAGGAAAGTAATCACATGATAATCAAACTGTTACAGTGGTACTTTTCTTGCTGCCTAAAATCTTTGCTTTATACTCATATTCTGAGTCTAGTACTTTAAATTTCTAACAATTCCTTCAGCCACCTAATACATTCTTCTAATGCAATGTAAGTTAGCCAGAGTTTGAAATAATGCAATAAGTAATTTTGAATTATGCTGTCTGTGTGGAGCCATACTGGAGCCTGAGGTTAAAGGAAAAATCAGTAATATTGATACTGTGTTTATTTGATATTTTGTTCATTGTGAATATTTGCATTAAATTTATTTATTTAAAAACTTTCATTAAATATTATTCATCTTGGCTATGTGAGATTTTGGTGGCTGCTTAACATCTGTGTCCACAGCAAATAGTTAACTCATTTCACCCAAGGCCCAGCCCTGGCGAGGTCAGCCGAACACCTATAGTGCCATGTTCAGGAGGCTTCAGGGTGTTGGATGGATAAATCAAAGAGCAATCTACAACCAACTTATTGTAGCTGTGGAGTCTTGAAGGTTGTTACACACCACAAATGGAAATACAAAATACTGAATATTCTTTGAGTATATACAGAACCCATTTATTATGTTAAATATATTATTAACTTAATTGCATTAGAAATTAAGACCTACTATCTTTGTAATAGTTCTGTTATTTGGAGGTAATTAATCTATTTGTAGTAGCCTATAGAAAAAATATCACAAAATTATTGTACTGTCCCAACTTGTGATAATGAGAAACATCCCAATCTCATAATATTTTTGATAGAATTTTGCTTTAAAGGTTTTCAATCACCTGTTCAATTAAAAAAAAATGGGCTACAGTGTTGTTGCTAACATGAACTTAACATAGACTCTTACATTTTAGTCAAACCTTTTCCAACATGACAAGAAGTCTTCACAATGCAATGGGATGAGGCCTTGCCAAAAGACATTTAGCAAACTCGCAGAAGAGAACTCAAAGATGAGCATTTTCTACACACCACACCCACACATCCAGAATGCTAAATCTATTAATTCTCAGTGAGAAATATTCTCATGGAAACTGGAATACTCATTCAATTAGAAGATGCTGTTGTCACCTTCTTACTAGATGTACACCACCAGACAAATCATAATAAGAAGATGGTCCATAATCATGATCTCCCTGCCCCCACTCTCCCATATAGAAAATGGGTGATGGCTTACCAAAGAATTTATAATACACAAGTTAAGCTTCCTTCTCCCCAGGTTAGTTAATAGGTACAAATAACATTGGATTCCAATTGTTTTCCATGCATAAAAGACTGATCATCCTCTTTTCTAACTTATGCCACCCTTATTCTTATGGGATAATGTGTCATTTTGGCTTCAGGCAAGTCTTACTGTTCAAGATAGATATAGGCCTCACTCAATTGACTTAATTTGTTTTTATCATATATAAGAAGAAATATAATAATGTCATGGATAAAACTGTGAATAATATAATAACCATGTTTTGAAAATATAAAGCAAGTTTAATAATCCTTATAATTTAAAATTTCAAAAAATATTTTATCAAATGATTAACTTAAAATCACATATTATATGCAAAGCTAACTATAAAAATTTTCTTGCTTATTGTGTTATTTATAGTTTTTAAAATAACAGATCTCCTTTCTAGTGATCAACAGTAAATTAGTAGTTTTTTGAAGTTTTACAGGTGCTAGCGTTTCAGGGAAAATCCAATTAGCATATCATGTTTTAAAGCTTATTTTCTTCCCCTTAAAGATACAATTTATATCAAACACCAAATTACTTCCTGTTCCTATTTAATATCTATTTCGAGCACTTCAGAATCAGATTGTAAAGACTATCTTAGCAGAAAGATGGATCACATGCATCATTGACCCACATTTTTCCTCCTTCCCTTCCTACTCTTTCTTCCTTCTTCTTTCCATTTCTCCCCTCTTCTATCCCTCCCCCTGCCTCTCCTCACCCTGCCTCTCCTCCTCCCCTCTTTCTTCCCCATCCTCCTCCTTCCCCTTCTCCTCCCCCTACTCCTCCTCCCTTCTTCTTCCTTCTTCTTCTTCTTCTTCTTCTTCTTCTTCTTCTTCTTCTTCTTCTTCTTCTTCTTCTTCTTCTTCTTCTTCCTTCTTCCTTCTTCCTTCTTCCTTCTTCTTCTATCTCTCTTTCTTTCTCTTCTTTTGTGCTCCACCAGATGAAAGTATAATTGAGGAATCTTTTATCTGTAACAGTTTAGCCTCTATTTGTGTATTAGTTATTTTGGCTATTTATGTTGGCTAGATTGAGTATGGCAGTGTTATTATACTTCAGTGTACCCTTAAGTATAATATTTTTATTTTAAACGTTCAATGATTTTTAAACAAAATTGAGTGTAAATATAATGCACAAAACAATAAAATAGTTTAAGCATAATATTGCCTATTTTGCATTTTCTACCTCATGGTACTTATTAATACCAAAAAAATCCAAAACCTATGCAGGCTTATCTAAACAATAACTTTATTTCTAGCTTGTATAAGTAAAACTTGGTATGTTTATCACCTGACACCTGAAAACCAGAATCAGGGCATTGGTCAATGATCTCTTCCCTCTTTCTGAAGATAAAGCAAAAATCTCACTTTCAATTCAGTTATTCAGTTTCAACAACATTAGGAGAGGCTCTGACTTGTAATTTTTATAAAGTAGAGCAACTTCTATATTATTTCAAGGATATGATGCATTAACATGGAATCCCAGAGAGATGAATTGTATTCCCTAAACCAGTGTATAAACTGTTAGAGTGAGACTCCTTCAACTTTGTAGTAAGGAATAATAATTACAAGGACTTGCATGCAATACCTTGTGATGAAGTTTTGTTATTACAAATAAAACAATAATACCAGTCCATGTGTTAAGTTCTGGGAGTATAGTAATTTTAATTCACTTCAGCTTCCCTGTGAGTAGGACAACAGAATATTATTATTGCTATTGGAGGGAAAAGGAACCTAACATTTAGTGGCTGTCATAAATTACTGAATGTAATATAGCAAATAAAGGGACCAATACTTGAATTTAAGTTTAAATCCAAATGCAATGGTCTCACTGTTATCGTTCCAGTGATGAAAAGCTATTATTTGTATGCCCTTCTGGAATATAGTGACTTAGTGCTTAATATTTGATTGGGAATAAAGAAAGTTCTCATTTCATGTCCTATTGGGGAAATGAAAGTGGCAATATGCTTTTCAACTGTGTCTTCTTTAGGATAAGAAAAATCTCATGATGAAAAAGCTCATATACAAAACAGTTAAATTCCTGGCACTTGACAGCTTTGATTCCCCCCAAATAAACTGTCCTTTAAACTGAAATAGGGTATCATTGGATGAAGTATGAATTAATAAGTTATAGCCTAAGAGTTATCATTCCTTGCCCTCTTTAAGAAAGTCACAGGGTAACCTCTCTACCAAGGAGTACATAGTGCTTCTAAAGTAAGGAAGCCTTAGTGTGAAGTTGCAGGAAAGATCTTTGGGAATTTGTTTAATGCAGATAATATTTTTTTTTGTTCAGTTAAACTTTTTCAATTAAACTCTCTTAACAGCTAAGGAAAAGGGTAAGAGTGCTGTGAACAACTTTTCTTTCTAAAAATTGGGATAACATTGGTTAATAGCTTTGTAAATTGGTTAATAGCTTTATAAATTTCATCTGTACAATTTTATAATACAACATTGTGTGCTCACTACCTGAAACATAATCACTTTCCCTCGCTGGGTATTCGACCCCCTTTACCTTCTTCATCTTCTCCCCACCCTTGCTCTTCACTAGCAACCACCATCCTGTTGTCTGTATCTATAGTTTTAAACAAACTTTTCATTCAATACAACAATTACCCTGGCAGAAACACTAAATAACAATAAAATAATTACTCATGGTATTAGTAATCACATGTTTACTTTTAACTTCTAATTAGATTCTTAGTGTAATCATAAAAATTACCTAATGTTTGCTGTCAGCTTTTTTAAAAAAGATTTTATTTATTTATTTTTAGAGAGAGGGAAGGGAGGGAGAAAGAGAGGGAGAGAAACAGAGAGATACATAGATCAGTTGCCTTTTGCACACTCCCAGTTGGGGACCTGGCTCTCAACCCAGGCATGTGCACTGACTGGGAATCAAACTAGCAACCTTTTGTTTTGCAGGCTGGCACAATCCTATGAGCCACACCAGCCAGGTCTGCTCTCAGCTTTTAATAAAGGGACTCAAACTTTGAAAGCATGATGGTTATAACATAATTTGAATATTGTGATGCACATAATCAAAATTCTGAATAATTACTGTCAAGTATTTACCTCCTTGTCATCCTTCCTCATTTATATAATAGTCCTAGCCCTTAATGTATTATTCTTGGCGAATTCACTTTTCAGCTGAATATCTTAACTTCCCGGTTTTTCACTTCTACTGTAGTGACCTTTCCTTCTAATTTACCTTACACATGTACTTATGTAATTAAATCTTGGATCTCGTCACCAGAAACAGTAGAATTTAAACAATTTTAAAAGTTTACTCTCCTGCCACAGTAGTCTACTTGAACTTATTACCAAAGTAATTGATTGCCATAACATCAAAATGCTTAATCCATTGAAACCTCTAAGTTTTCATTATCCATAGTCTCTTTCTGGCTGATTTTTATTTGTCAGTCTTGAATTTCATAATATATTATTGCTATTATTATCATTCAATATACTGGGACATACTTAATTCCTTTCCCCATTCTCTATCCTACCCTCCTGGCAAAAATGAACCTTGAGAGAATAGGAGGTTGCCCCATATTTGCTCTGAAACAGCTGATTATTTCGGAAAGAGAAATTATACAAATAACATTATATGCTTCTCAAGTCAATTTCAGATTTCATTTCTCTTCCCATCAAGTTTATTTTTTACAAATGTTAATATGTAGCCAGTCTCCTGCAGCCTACTTTATACTTCAAATTTATCCCATCTCAATGGGACTTGTATTCCTAAAGCTCAAACCTCTGTTTTAAGTCACTTTCATTCAACCATTTACTTGGAATAAAATTCAACCTCTTTCCTCATCTTTCAAAGCCATACATGATCTGGGTCTCATTTTCCTATTTAATATTGTCTTATTCACTACTTATTCACAATTAAATCTTACCACTACTTCCCATTATCCAACCACATTAGACCTCATTTTACTTTTCAAAAAACCTAGTCTTTCCTATTTTAGCAACTTAGTAGGTGTTTTATTTATGCTGACTTGCCATCTCCTTGTCATTCAGATTATAACTTAAATGTTATCATCTCAGAAATGGCTTCCTTGACTATTAAACTTGAATACCTATCTAGTCATTCTTTATAACATGAAATAATTTTAACTTTATGGATAACATAGACTTTTCTTGGCTGTTTGTTGGTTAAGTACTGCCTAAGTGCCTTAATAAGAATGAGATGCATGAGGGCAGGTATTTACCTCTCTTCCTCATGTTTTATAGGCAATATTAAGTATGTAGAAAGCTCACCATAAATGAGACCAAGTTAACTTTTGTAATTTATGCCATTTCCAACAAATCCCCACATTTTCTATTTTGAAGATATAGGTCTCTTTTCAATTCTCCGATCCTGCTAAGATTTTGCTATATCATAGTTTTTACGTACAGTTTCCCTTTTTCCTTGATACTCTTCTTTTTCTCATAAAGGGCACCCCTTTCTCATTTTTGGGATTCCGCTCACATATTACCATCTCAGAAAGGTAGCCACCCTATCCAATGTATAGTTTCTCTATCTCCAAGCTTTCATTTTTTCATTCCCTGCTTGTCTCCTTTGTACCGAATTCCAACATCTATTGCTTGACATTGTTTTCTTTTCTTGTTTATATTTGTTCCTGTGATTTTACGTTTCCACCAGAGCAATGAACATGTACATCTAGATCAACTTGTTTTTTATGGCCAATTTCATTTGATTACTATTTCTTTAAATAATAAACTCAAAGAGTAATTTTTTTCTAAACTTAACTCTTTAAAATTGTAGTAAAAACACAAAATATAAAATTTACAATCAATCATTTTTAAGCATAAAGTTAGTACTTTAACTTTTTTCTCTCTCTTTCTAGAGTGTTGCCTAACACATAGTGCTGTGCTCAGTAAATGATGGCAAAAATGATGAATAAAACATTTTGCAATGGCACCATATCCTTGCTTGTTTTTTTTTTAACTCATTATTACAGCCTTACACTTCAATGTTTTGAGATTACCCAGTAAGTAGTTAGTCATTTTTCTAATCCCTTTTGGTTGCTTGAATCCAGTTATTGAGTCTGCCTGTGACCATCTATAAAAATCTCCTTGGATCCCATTTTTCCTTATTTTCTAGGCCAGCCTTACACACTCAGAGAAGACAAAAAGTTATGTGTGTTTGTTTTTCCTCATTTTAAATTAATTATTTCTCCCTTAAATTCACTTTGTTTTGTGTGCCTCAAAGTTGATTTGAATTCAAAATAGGGAAACAATCAAAACCATTTTTTATGATTATTTTCTGTTTCATTCCATCATTTCATAGACAGACAATAATTTTTATGAGGTAGATACTATTAATTCAGCCATTGGTTGGGTATATATACAGGGGAAGGCAAAAGTAAGTTTACAATTATTCATATGGAAAATAATACAATAATTAATATATAATAACACAAGAATAAATTCTGTTTTACATACTCACAACTGTAAACTAATTTTGTCCACCCTTATTGTATCGATCACTTACTATGTAATTGGCTATAGGTGTATGTTGCTGAAAAAGACACAATATCTGACAACAGGAGCATTTATTCTAGTAGTAGATGGAGAAGAATAAAGGCATAATAACATAATTTGTGTGCAACATTTTATGACAAAAAGTAAATACAGGGTTACTTTGAAAAAGTTATTGCATTTTGAGTCCATTCTGCAGGTGAGAAAACTGAAGCTAAGAGAAGTTAAATAACATGTTGAATATATTTTAAGATTCTAAAAGATGACAAAGCCAGAACTTAAATCATACTTGTCTGATTCCATAATTTCATTTCTATATATTGAGTAATTGTTTCAGATAGTGTATTTTCATACACAATGTTATTTAAATCTCACAAGACCGGTAAAATAGGCAGGGTTTGGATTTTTATCAACTTTTGTATGGGGAGGACATGTGATAGACCAAAGCAATAAAATGAGGAGTTGACAGAAACCCAAATTTTTCTTTATTTACATCCATATTGGTTATATATAGAGAGAAAGATTATATATATATTTATATATGATATTTTTCTTCTCCTACCTAATGTGGCATTTTCTTAGTTATTGGATCATACTCTCCTAGCTCATCTGTCCTTTCTATTGCTCAGTAGAGTGTTTTATAGTTGGCTTGTGTTCTGGAATGTCTGTGGGAAAAATAAATATATTCGTCTGTGTGTGTGCCTGTCCATTTATCACACTATTTTCTTTTTCTTTTTTTAAAACATTTTATTTGTTTATTTTTAAAGAGAGGAGAAAGCAAAGAGAAAGAGAGGGAGAGAGACATGATGCATGAGAGAAACAGCGATTGGTTACCTCTCTCATGCCCCCAGCTGGGGACCTGACCCACAACCCAGGCATGTGCCCTGACTGGGAATCAAACTGGCAAACTTTAGGTCTGCAGGTCAGTTCTCAATCAACTGAGCCACACCAGCCAGGACAATAGTTTCTAAATATTGAGGCTATCTGTGAAAATAGGTGTAATTCAGACAATAAATTCAGGCTGCATGTTAATTTACTACTCTATTATTTAGGAATTTAACTCAAAAAGATTTGTTGAGAGGTCTTGCATGTTTTAACCTTTCATCCATATTTTCAACATATGCACGACTGGGCATCCATCCAAGCCCAGCCGTGGTGTCTCTGGGGTCAATATGAGGAGACATTAATTTAATACAAGAGGAGTTGAAAAGAATTCTGTTTCCAGGGAACTTGTAACCATAGTGTAGTTTTATTACCTGAGGCACACTGCATTGCTCATCAAACAGGACACTAATGAAATTGAGCACCTCCAAACTTGCGGCCTTATTTGCCCTACTTCCTCAGAAAAGCATGGGTACATTTTTATTCTTAATGTAAAAAAAATCTCAAGGGAGGGGAAAAACTATGCCAGAATAGCAATGAAGAAGTAGTTGTTCTACATGACATTTTATTTCTGGATGGCTAGAAAGATCAATGTACTTGCTTGTAGCTCATGAATTAATATCCTCACCTATCAAGGAATGAGACATTTTGCACAGCAACTCGTTCTTCTTTGCTAACTTCTTGTCATAAGTAAAGTAATAATAATGTGGCTTCAGAATAGTTGTCACCCTTGGGATAGAGCATTACTGATTCTCAAAAGTCACTAATAACTGCACTGCATGAACTTGACTTATGTTTTCTGTACAAATGAGACATTTTCTATCAAGTACATGGAAAGCAGACACTGGGTGATTCAGTCTTTAAGAGAAAACTTTTTTATATCTCTAGAGGAAACCATAATTTTATCCAATTATATGGGGACTGGACTAGGATTTTTGAATATAAATTTTACTATTACCTTACTCTGGTAAATGATTAGCTTGTGCTTCTAATGAATCATTTACAGTATGCCAATAGCAATATCTTTAGCAACTATAAAGGTATGTTCTGAGGACAAATCCATTAATGAATGTATTTTTTATTTAACAAATATTTGTTAAAACTTTACTAATAGCCAACAATTGTGTAAGACATTATGTATGTAAATATAATTTCAAATCATTTTAGTTTAGTAGATATAGTACAATAAAAGTATTTCTGTGTGACAAGTGTAATGAGAAAATAGAAGTAACAAATTGGATAAAGCAGAGATTTTTTTTTTAAAATTTCATAAGAGTAATACCAGATCCATAGAACATAGGGTGGCAAAGTTGAGGGTACACAACTCATAACTTGATAATATTACAAGAATGAAGTTTGTGGGACCTCAAATACAGATGCCACTTGAGGTATATGAATTTGTCTAAAATCCTTTCTGAGACCCCCAATAATATAATAATTTAAAGTGAAATAAACCCACAAAGGCAAAATGAATGGGCTCAGTGGGACAGTGGGTGGTATAAAAGACTATTGAAGATTTCAATATTTTCATTGAAGAAACCTTAAGGTGGGGAAGTTGAAAGAAGCAGGTGGTACATTAATAGTTTTGACAATGTCATGAAGGTGCCTCAGAGGAGATTATAGGCATTTTGCTCTTTACAGAATAGTGTACTTGAATATTTTTATAATGGTAAGATGCTTTCTTATTAGTGCCTCCTTAAGTTCCCGCAGCAGTCTTGTAAGGTAAGTGGAATCATTTCCACTTTAAAAGTGGAAAATCTGAGGCTTTGAGATGTAAGGCCATGGGGCCATCTAAATTAACAAAAAAGAAAACTCAAAAATAAATGAATTATCTTTCACCAAGTTAAATTTTTCTTCATTCAATAAATATTTATTGAGCATGTACCACATCACAGACACTGTTCTACAGAGTGGGAATGTTATGGTGAGTAAGATAAATAGGATTTCTCCTGTCATTGAGTTTATAGTTTTCTGACTTTAACTTAAATATTTACTACAATGCTGAACAAAAAGAAAGAGGAGAAACCATCAAAATAAACTGGTAACTGTGAATGTTGTAATATAAGCATTTATAGTGTAAAATCTGCACATATCCTTGGGAAGATAGGTGAAGTGATCCGCCCAGTGACATCGCTAAGAGCTATTTCACTGATCTGTACTAACCGACTACCTTGTAGTGTAATTACATTGGGAATGAAGAAAACACTATGCCTAATATATAATAGATCTGCGCCACGCTCAGTTTGGGTTTAAGACCTTATGGACAAATATTTGCATGGCCGATTTCGTTTGTACATGATATCACCATGTTTGGTTATTGTTAGCCTCATCTTTTATTTATAGATTAAACTCAGTAACTAAAGGAAGAAATCCATGTAATTTAAAAAATATTTGAATTTGTTGACTACATTTGTGATAATCAACTTCTTGCCTTAAATTTTTAGTGAACCCAGTGCAGATATTTGCTGCCATTGGCCCACTGAAACTATTCTTTAAAAGTCTATCAATAACCTGCTAGTGGCTAAAGGCAAAGTAATTCCAGACTCCATGCCTTAACCTGTCCCTAAGCTTTTAATTCAGTTGATGGTGCAGTGTTCCTTAAAATACTGTCTTCCTCAACTTTCAGGGCACAATTCTTGCCTGATTTTCCTTTTGCCATCCTGTGCACTCTTTTTTCAACCTTCTTTTCTGGTTCCTTTTTATTTCTCAAATCTCCAGTCCTGGAAGGTCCAGAGCTCCACAACATGACTTTTCTTTCCGAATATCTGTCATCTGGTCCCATGGCTTTGCAAAAAACACCTTCCCTGTAATCCCCAAATTTCCCTATATGACCGAGAACTCTCCTCTGAACTCTTCCTGACTCTTCTTCACATTCCCACTCCAAACATCTAGTAGATTTACATCACTTAACATACCCCAAATGTGGCTCTTGTTATTTACCCCACAAACTTTCTTCAGAAATCTCTGCTTGCACCCATGTGTGAGTTCCCTATGGCTGCCCTGACTAATTACCACAAATTTAGTCGCTACAATACACATGTATTTTCTCACAATTCTGGAGTCCAGAAGTCTGAAACAAGTATCGCTGGGCTGAACTCAAAACGTTGACAGGACTGCACTTCCTTTGGAAGTTCTAAGGGCAGATCCATTCCTTGCTTCCTCTAGCTTTCTGGGGTCTACTGGCATTCCTCGGTTTGTAGCCACATTACACCAGTCTCTGCTTCTGTGATTACCTTGCTTTCCCCTTTTCTGACTTTGCATAAAATATCATCCACTACCACTTTAAAGGGATACATGAGTAAGTAGCATTTAGGGTCTAACAAGATATGCATCATAATCTTGCTATCTCAAAATCCTTAATTTAATCATATCTGCAAAGACCTTTTCTTTCTTCTGTTTTGCTATGTAAGGTAAAATTCATGGTTTCCAGGGATTAGGACATCATATCTTTTGGGGAGAGGGCATGCTCAGCCTACTACAACCTCCTTGAGGTCTTTACTGAAATATCAATGCTTATGTAATTTCTTACTTGACTGCCTTATTTAAAATCTCCCACTCATTACCATAATCCTATAAACTCACAATAACACTTTATTTTTAATCCCTATAGAATTTATTACTATATAAAATAATTATATATCAAATAATTAAAATTATGTATAGCTACATATAATATCTCATTTTGATTCTTTAATTAAAATTATAGATAACTATAATAAGATTTAATTTTAATTCTTTGATACTTATCTCTCTTTTACAAAAATCATAAACTCTATGATTTTAGCCAGTAGAGATTAATACCTTATACATTTTAGCTCAATGAGTATTTGCAGAATTAATTTGTTGAATGATTGTTTGTTACCAACTACTTTATCCCAATAAGGGACTGTACTATCGTTATGTTTCTATGAAAAGCACTTTTTTGATTTTCATATAAATGGATTATATTCATAGCAGTATTAGAAAATCTTTGTGATACAGAAGTATTTTCACCAAAATATTTACCTTAATAATAAGTGGAAATTGCTCTTTATTTTTAGTCTTTTTAAAATTTATCTTGAAATAAATAACAGTAAAGGAAAATGTTAAATTAGAGGGCATTAATAATACATAAAAAACTGATATTATTCACAGTAATTATTCCAAATGACTACATTATAGTAAGATAGAAATAAATTTCAAATGTTTATAAAGTTTTAAAAACTAAAAATGCAACTTCTCTGAGAGGCCTTGCTTAGTACATCTGTACATATAGTAGATTAAATTATAATTTCTATAACACAATTATGTACACATTATATGCATATAAGTAAAATATGTATAAAATACATAATTTCATAATAGGCATTATCATATGTAAATATATTATATATCAAATATATTTTATAGAAAAGGAATATCGTATATATTTCTTTTCTTGATCTATAATATACATACATTAAATAGATGCATATATGTCTAATCAAATGCAAACACACAAATAAATGTTTACATATAACACACATTAAACACGCATGCACTCAATATGCACATACATGCACACACGTAACACATGTATGCTTACACACATGTATGTAAATATATGCAGGTATATGTAAGTATTATACATATGTGTGTATGCTGCATAATTTTACATGCAATACATACGTGCATAAAATACATAATTTTATAATATGCATTATCATATGTGAATATATGTGCATATTAAATATATTTAATGCATTTGTACATATAGTAAATTATAGTTTTGTACATATAAGTATTTCCTTTTTTGATCTATAATATGTATATATTAAATATATGTATATGTCACCATATATAAATATATGTAGATACATGTACATATTAAATGTGTTCAATGCACATATTTAATATGTATATTCAATATACATATTAAATATATGCATACACATATATTTAAATATAATGTGTATGATTAAATATACGTATCTAAGTAATATGTACACCATATATAATCCCAAATTTATCCCGGAAACTGTCACAATTAGAGTGCAGTTAACAAAAAACTTTTAAGATGTGTTCTTTTAAATTTTGATTTGTGCTACCAGAATATTTTCCTAGATTGCTATGTCAACTCATATTCTTACTAGCAATGTGTAAAAACAAGTTTTTTACCCATATCATAACATTTTATTATACTCTTCAACCTCAGCCACATTAGTACTTTTGTGTACTGTTTATACTTTAGTGTTTGTCATTGTTCCCAAAGACTTTCCTAGCTCTCTGTATTCCTTGTTAATTCTAGTGCCCCAGTCTGAAAAGGACAGTCCTGGTGGCTGTAATCATTGCCAAGTGTGGGATGCTTATCTCACAGACCTTCACTACCAGGGTTTCATTATTATTGCTTGATTTTTGTCTTACAGATTTCTCAGATTATACTGAGTAGCCAGTTTATTACTTTGCTTTGTACTTCATTCTACAGAATACTGCAAGAATAAATATTGTCTTTGTGTCTTGTCCTGGAAAGATCTGCCCCCTCTGTTATCTCTTCTCATAATCATATGTTATCTTTTATTACCGTGGTCAAAAGACTGCTGGATCATATTTTAAAACATTTTTGAAAATCCTAATAAGCAAACTACAATATTTTGCATGATTGACACCAAATCAGAAATAATGGAATGGATTTCTATCAGTTACAGATCTAGCCAATAGGAGTCATTTCATTGTCTCTTACTGCTTATCATTATTCTGGTGATGGCATACTAAATTTCTTCTATACTTTCCTATAACTCTCCCCTAAGATATAGGAAATGTGTAGGTGGAAAGTATGAAATATACATAAGGAGAAAGGAAACTGCATACCAAACTGAAATTTCCTTTATGATAAGAAAATTAAGGTTAGATCTAGAGCAGAAAGGGAATTCTGACCTAAAAGTTTCAAAACTCTATGTTCAGCATTTTCAGGTTTGTAGCCTTTGCACGATACTAAACTGATGGAAAATGGAGCCCTGCCATCTTGCAAAGGAGGACCATTCCCGCTTTAAATGTAAGCTTTCTTTGCTCTTTGGTAATGACTTCATTTTGTACTAAGAACTGGTTAATAAAATTTCTCTTCTTGGCATATAGAGAGAAAGTCTCAGTTTGAAATAACATTTTAAAAAGTATTTATATACACTCAGATTGAGTAGGAGAGTGTTTTTACTGAACCTTAGCTTTCACATAAACACAGAATGAATATTATCATTCACCGTATCCTTATGAACACACTAAAAACATTGTCAAATGAAATAAGGTGGAATCTGATGCATAAGGAATTTTTTTTATTTTCATGATTTGTTTTCCACCCATCAAAATATAATCAGATAATACATTAAACTAAGTAGGTTTAGTTTTTTACAGTTTACATTATAAACCAATGCTATAAGTCCTGGTTTCTCAACCCTATTATTGATATTTTGAGCCAGATAATTCTTCTTTGGTATAGAAGGGCTATGTCCTTCACATTGTAGGATAGTTAGCAGCTAAACCTCTTGGCTTCAGCCTGATGATTGCTGATACAAACCCCCAGCCCCGACCTACATCATGATCACAAATGTCCTAGACATTGCCAGCTGTTCCTGAGTTGGGAGTGGGGAAGGCCAAGAAGAGAGTTATTGCCCCCGATTGAGAAACACTGACATAAGCTGTGAACTGTGAGTATGTAAGATCATTATGTAATATTTTACCCTATACCTGGTATTTTTAGATTAGATTTCAAATTTATTATCTGAGGTCACATTAGTTTCTTATACACTTCTAAATCATTTGAATATGTAATTTTTTAAACACTACACCTCATATTAACTGCTATAGTTAAGAATAAATGCATCTACAGTATATACCATAGATCATGGAGTATTATAATGTTCCTGTCAATGACATCTAACAAACATTATTTCACTGTCTCATATGTTTCCATATAGCACACCTTGCTTCTTGTTTAAATATGAATAAAATACATTATTTGCACAATCACTGATCACTCATTATTGTTTGTTAATAATTAATGAGTCCAGAATAAGTATTATATATTTTTCATGACTTGCCCAATGGTTTAATGAAGGTGACATTCTCTAATAATATTTCACTATTTCACATTTGCAAATTTATTAAACAGGAGAAGGATATTTTCATTGCTGTGGTTATATTAAATTTGGATATTTGCATCTACATCAGTGTTCTATTTTAATAGAACTTGCTGCCGATTTGATTCAGAAAAAGTAAACAAATCATAATGGAATGAAATTGTAATTTAATATCAATTTCATGTTCTTTTTTGTGTCAATTTCTTTTCCTCCAATTGAACATACCTGCTTCTTTTTCATTACATTTTAGACCTTCTGTTTCAACCACTTCCCTTATCTCTGTATTCTAATCCATTCCACTGACCAGAGTGGTTACCCTTAAGTACATTTGATTATACCACCTTCTTTAGCAGAAAATCTTCAGTGGATCTCACTTGTCGACTACATTGACTTTCAAATACGATCAGTTAGAACTCCCAGTGTTCTTAGTAGAATGCTAGGTCAGACTTGAAAATTATATTTTTAAACACAGGCCATCATGTATGAGATTCTGTGTATGGTTATAGGAAACAAACATCAAAGATGGAAGATATAAAAATAAAAAAATAACTGAGATAATCTCAGTCATAGGTAGTCTGTAGAGAAATGATAAAATATCTACACTATTGTCTCTCAGTGGTGAGACATACTTGTCTAGTTTTCTGCAGAAACGCAGACTTGCTAACTTTTAAGGTGAAGCACAAACTGCCTCAACCTTCATCCTAGACTTCTTGGTAAATGTATATCTTCAAATTAAATAATGGAAAGTCCTAGGAAATTTCCTTTTGTCTTTCCACATTTTGCTTTTGATCTCCCTGAAACCCTATTTTTACCAGCTGCTGCATCTCTACTGGTAGAATTCTCATTTTTGCTACTACTAGTTATTAGATACTTATCTCACTAGTTAGACCTGCTCTTATTGGTCCTTAGAGACTTCTCTCTTTTGTGATTTGGTAGGGTCATTTTTACCACATTCCCTAGAATACTACTCATAGCCTTTAACATATTATAATGAAATGTTTTCATGCATGACCTAGATCATAAACTTCTTAGTGTGGAAAACAGGTTTATTTGAAAATTTTCTTTATTTTTATTGTTGACACTATTGCAGATATCCCCACCCCTAAACCCCATTTGCCCTCTCCTCCCAGCCCCAAACCCCCTTTCCCTCTGGCCATCACCACACAGGTCTATGTCCATGGGTTATACATATATGCTCTTTGGCTAATTCCTTCAATTTCTTTCATCCAGTCCCCCTTTTCCCTCCCCTCAGACAGCTGTCAGTCTGTTCTGTATGTCCATGCCTCCAAGTGTATTTTGTTCTCTAGGCTATTTTTGTTTATTGGATACCATAGAGAAATGAGATCATATAGTATTTGTTTTTCTCTGACTGGCTTATTTCACTTAACATAATCTCCAGGGTACCCAGGCTGTTGCAAAAGGTAAGCTTTCCTTCTTTTTTATGGCCATGTAGTATTCCATTGTGAAAATGTACCAAAGCTTTTCTTATCTACTTATCAACTGATGGTCAGAACACATTTTATAAGGTATTTTTTCTTATATGTGAATTTCTTTATACAAAAGTGCCTGGGAAAGGTTTTAACTATGTCTATTTTAAAAAGCCACCTTTATTAAAACATACATCATGTGAAATCACACCCATTTAGAAAACCCTAAATACATATTATCTTGCTAATTGTAGGAAGCTTATATCACTTTTCTCATTTTTCATTTGTTAAAAAATATATAGTTTTCCCTGGCTGGTGTGGCTCAGTAGATTGAGCATGGGCTGTGAACCAAAGGGTCACAGTTTGATTCCCAGTCAGGGCACATGCCTGAGTTGCAGGCCGGGTTCCCAGTGGGGGCCATGTGAGAGGCAACCACACATTGATGTTTCTCTCCCTCTCTTTCTCCCTCCCTTCCCCTCTTTCTAAAAATAAAAAAATAAAATATTTAAAAAATATAGTTCATTTAATTTGGCACTTTTACTTTTCTTCATCACAGATGAAGACAAAATATATGTTGACAAAACAAAAACAAAAGACTATTTTTAGTTATGATAATATAACTTCATTATTATGAGCAAACCATTCTTGCTAAAGAAAGAAATGAAAATATTAAGAAAAAGTACCTAAAACTAAAAAGAAAGGAAAAAAATCTGTATGTCCTTCTGATACCATACCAAAATATTGTGTGACAGGATCACTCAAAATTAAGGTTTGTTGGACTTTCGGTTTATTTTTGATTAGCGACAATATACTATGCAGTTATAGATTTTTTTGCCTCGCTAATTTTTAAATACTTTCTGTATAGAATTAAACATACCCTGGTAGCTTTGGTTATATTTCCCCTAAGTTATGAATGGCTTCTTTTAAATTTTTTTTATTGACCTTAGAGAAAGAGAGGAAATGGGAAAGGGGGAGAGAAAGAGAAAGAGAGAGAGACAGAGACAGAGAGAGAGACAGAGAAAGAAAGAGGAGAGAGAGAGAGAGAAAGAGAGAGAGAGAGAGAGAGAGAGAGAGAGAGAGAGAGAGAGAGAGAGAGAGAGAGAGAGAGAGGGAGAGAGAGAGAGAGACACTTGTTGTTCCCCTTATTCAGGCATTCTTTGATTGATTCTTGTATATGCCCTGACCAGGGATTGAACTCACAACCTCGGCTATCAGGATGACATTCAATTCAATTGAGTTCCTGGCCAGCACTATCAACTGTTCATGGCTTTTCAATATATCCAAAATAACTACATATTAATGTTCTACTTAGAATCTAAAGGATTATATCTGTTTTGAACAAATCTAAGGACCTAGATGTGTTTATAATGTTGATAAGCACAGTCTATCACAACAGAGATGTTATAAATGGTGATTTTTTCTAATAAAAAACAAATCACACTGAATTCTGAAATTAAATCATGGTGAAATATCATGGTATGGTAGCTACTGGTGTTTAATATGGTGTATTGACATCTAGATAAGTTACACTTCATTCTTCACTATTTCTATAGCAATATAAATAGCTTATCATACACTTGAATGCTCATTTCCCCACTTTTAAAAAATCATCATTGATTTAAATTACTACATAGTAAAGAATATGGAAATGATCAAATTATGTAAAGAACACTTGTATTCATGGAAAAATGGACACAGAGAAGCAGCAGAGCCAGATGCCCAGAGCACAGGTCCCGGAGGCAGATAGGCTATCTGCCTATCTGCTAGTGACGTTAGAATTCTACGTCACTACTTACTAGTGTGTGCCTTTGCACAAGTCACTGAGTCTCTGCTTCGGTCCTGTCATCTGTGAAGTAGCAATAATAACAGTACACACACCATAGAGTTGTTGTGAGAGTTAAATTAGTTTACGTATGCATGTGAAGTATTTAAAACATTGAACAGCACAAAGTAAATCTTTTACGAATGTTTGTTATTGTTGTGCATTTTGGTGTACATATTGAAGGATGCTATATTTCCTTCTTTCGAGTATATTTTATTGATTAGCTATTACAGTTGTCCCATTTTTCTCCCCTTGATCCCCTTCCACCCTGTACCCCCATTCCCTCCAGCATTCTGCCCCCTTAGTTTATGTCCATGGGTCGTACATATAAGTTCTTTGGCCTCTCCATCTCCTACACCATTCTTAACTTCCCCTTGTCTATTTTGTACTGACCAATTACGCTTCTTATTCCTTGTACCTTTCCCCCATTCTTGCCCCCCCTTCCTGTTGATAAACCTCCATATGATCTCCATTTCTGTGATTCTGTTCCTGTTGCTTAGTTTGTTTCTGTTTCTGATTTTTTTTTAGGTTCAGTTGTTGATAGTTGTGTTTGTTATCATTTTACTGTTCATAATTTTGATCTTCTTCTTTTTCTTATATAACTCCCTTTAACATTTTATGTAATAAGGGCTTAGTGATGATGAACTTCTTTCCTTGACCTTATTTGGGAAGCACTTTATCTACCATTCCATCCTAAATGATAACTTTGCTGGATAGAGGAATCTTGGATGTAGGTCCTTGATTTTCATTACTTCTTTCCAGACCCTTCTTTCCTGTAAGGTTTCTTTTGAAAAGTCAGCTCAGAATCTTAAGGGAACTCCTTTGTATGTAACTGTCTCCTTTTCTCTTGCTGCTTTTAAGATTCTCTCCTTATCTTTAATCTTGGGTAATTTAATCGTGATGTGTCTTAGTGTTCTCCTCCTTGTGTCCAACTTCTTTGGGACTCTGAGCCTTCTGGACTTGCATATCTATTTCTTTCACCAGATTGGGGAAGTTTTCCTTCATTATTTTTTCAAATAAGTTTTTGGTTTCTTGCTCTTCCTCTTCTCCTTCAGGCATCCTTATGATTCAGTTGATGAAACACTTACAGTTACCCACTTGCTGGTGTAGCTCAGTGGACTGAGTGCTGGCCTGTGAACCAAAGGGTCTCAGGTTCAATTCCCAGTCTAGGACACATGCCTGCATTGCAGGTCAGGTCCCCAGTAGGGGGGGCATGCAAGATGCAACCACACATTGAAGTTTCTTTCCCAATATTTCTCCTTCTCTTCCCCTCTCTAAAAATATAAAATATCTTTTAAAAAGTAAAATTTTCACAGAGATTCTTAAACCTGTCCTCATTCTTTTGAATTCTTGTTTCTTTGTTCTGTTGTGGTTGAACATTTATTTCTTCCTTCTGTTCCAAATCATTGATCCAAATCTCAGTTTCCTTCTCTTTACTGTTGGTTCCATGTATATTATATTTTTCTTTATTTCACTTTGTATAGCCTTCACTTCTTCCTTTATTTTGTGTACATATTCAATCATTTATGTGAGCATCCTAATTACCAGTGTTTTGAACTCTGCATCTGATAGGTTGGCTATCTCCTCATTGCTTAGTTCTTTTCCTAGAGTTTTTATCTGTTCTTTCATTTGGGCCATATTTCTTTTTCTCAGTGCACCCCTTATGTTGTAAGGGGCAGAGCCTTAGATATTCACCAGGGTGGGGCAACCCATTTCACTAAATTGTGGCACTGTATATGGGGGTGGGGTCACATAGGGACCAATGCTGCTTGACCAGCTCTCACCCCATTTTGAGTTACTTCCCCTGCTACCCACAAGCCAATTGTACCTTTCTGTTGCTAATTCCTGAGTGGATAGGTTTGTATACATTCTAGAACCCCATAAGTCCCTCCTATGGACTCTCCTGTGAGAATGGGAGTTTCTCCTGGCACTGCAGCCCCCACAGGTTTTAACAACTAGAGTTTTGAGGTTTAAGTTCCTGATGGAACCCTGGCTTGTATGGCCTGTCTTGCTCCCCAGTTGTTCTTCCCAGTTTATCTATGTGCCAATGGGGACCACCTAGTCTGCCAGCCACTGCCTTGCCATGCATCCTCTCTACCCCGTCTCCACCTCTCCTACAGTCTGGATGAATGTATCTTCTTTAAATCCTTGTTTGTCAAACTTCCACAAGGGTTGATTTTCTGGCATTTCTGGTTGTTTTTTGTCTTTAAATTACTTGTTGTCTTTATTTTGGTTGTGCTAGGAAGCAAGGTGTATCTATCTATGCCTCCATCTTGGCCAGAAGTCTCTGAGGAATGCTATATTTCAAAAGAAATAATACATTTTACTTTTTCTCTTTGCCCCTCTCTTTCCCTCTGCATCTACCTCTCACTCTTCCTCTATCTCTGGGTCTCACTGTCTATCTCTCTCTCCCTCACTCTCCCTCCCATTCTCTTTCTGGCAGAAATTGAATATTTTCCTCTAGTACAAGCTCCCCTTTATTCTTTCTGGTTATAGAACCTCACCCTTGCCTAACCAAGTTTTAGCATGGAACAAAGCTAGTAGCTATGTTTTTGAGACCTTCATGCCCATACCTGATGTCTGAAACACTTAGGTCACTTTCATTTTAAGGCTTGCCCTCCTTTCAGTATTTGCCTTCCTTGGCTGGAATATAGATATGGTATTGATGATCTAGCTTAACCATGCAAATAAAAGAAACACTAGGACACTGCAGAGAAATAAAGTGGAAGGAAACTGATTTCCTGGGTGATTTTGTAAGTTTGAGCTATCTATTGACCTATGATTTACTCATTTTCATTTTTCCTGTGAAACCAAAGAGAAATAGATTTCTATTTTATTTGAACAACTGGATTTTGGATCATTTTCACAGCAACTAGCCTATTCAATAATAACACAAGTAATCTCTCTCTGTCTCCAATTTCCCAGTAGTAGATTAAAGATAATTATGTATAAAGTTGTTATCAAAAGAAAATACATAAAAAGTGTTTAATATAGAAAATGACATATTATGTAACCATTCTACTCTGAATGTAGAACAATTCATATTATCATTTCATTATTTACTTAACTTTTTATACACAAATGATTTGCATATTTACTTTCTTTTCTTCAGGAAAAGAGAAAAAGTCAGTCTTTCAAATCTAATATATAAAAATAGGATAGAGACTTCTGATCAAGATGGTGGCATAGGCAGACAAGGCTCACCTCTTTTCACATGTACATCAAAAATTACAACCAAAATACAGAACAATCATCACTCAGAATCATCAGTAATCAAGTTGAATGAAAGTCTGACAACTATGGAATTAAAGAAATCACATCCATCCAGACTGGAAGGAGAGGCACAGATATGGAACAAGCTGGTCTCCTGCCCCTGTGTGGTAGATAAAAATCAGGGAGGGATATCTCAGGAACAGGGAGTCCCAGCCCCACACCATGCCCTCCAGACCAAGATTCCAGTGATAAGTCCCCACAACTTGTGGCTGCAGAAACCAGCAGGGATTGATTTGGTGGAAGAAACTTCTGGAGTTCATCTTAAAGAACCCACCCGGAGATTCACCTACATAAACTCACTCCCTCTGAACTCCAGCACCAGAGTAGCAGCTTGAAAGGCACAAGTGGTGTACAACGATAAACCAAAGTGTCTTTCAGCAAGGTGAGCAGAGGTTATTATCCCTTTTCTAGACCCTTTCCCCACAGAGCCAGCAAGCAGGTGCCATATCTGAGATGACTCCACCCACCTGGCTAACACTGTCTGACCTGCCTTGGTGACCCCCAGAGACTCTGCCTCACTCAATGATGGTACCACCTAAGTTGTTTTTCCATATGAATGGCCAGTCCTGCGTCATGTTTCACAACTTCCTAAATCTTTTCAAACAAGTAAGAGCTAGCCTCAGTGAGCCCCAGGCCTGGCACTAACAGCAGCCAGCCTAAATTTGTAGCTTAGCTTCTCCCAAGAATCTTCAAGCCCAGCAGAAGTAGTAACCATCTAAGACTGTTTTTTTTATCTCAGAGAGGGTGGCCCCAAGAAAAACACAAGTTGGGGCTGACCTTAGCCTGCACCAACCAGGAAACCCCAGGGCCATCACACCCACTGGACATCTACAGACCACATCAGAGCACCACCACCCTGTCCCTTCACAGCTTATCCTCCATGGAGGGAAGAGGTTGGTGGTCAGGGGTCATAACCAATCCTTGACCTTGACTGGTCTGGGTAAATCTCTCTCATTGATCTGCCAGCAGCAACCAAGGCTCAACTACAAGAGGAGGGTGTACTCAGCCCACACAAAGGGCTCATCTTAAATACCCAGCTTGGGTGATAGTCTAGGCTGTGCCACTGGATCCTATAGGACATCTACTACATTCGGCCACACTATCAAGACACAGAGTCAAACTAGCTCTACCTAATACATGGAAACAAACACAGGGAGGCTACTAAAATGAGGAAACAAAGAAACATAGCTCAAATGAAACAACAGATCAAAACTCTAGAAAAAGAACTAAACAAAATGGAGATAAGCAATCTATCAAGTGCAGAGTTCAAAACTCTGGTTATAAGGATGGTCAAGGAACTTACAGAGAACCTGAACAGCATAAAAAACATTCCATCAGAAATGAAGAATACACTATTTGAAATAAAGAACAATTTACAGGAAAACAACAGTGGATGAAGCCAAGTATCGAATAATGATTTGGAACATAATGAAGCAGTAAACAATCAATCAAAACAACCAGAAGGAAAAAAGAATGAAAAAAAAAATAAGGATAGTATAAGCAGTTTCCAGGATTTCTTCAAGTTGTCCAACATGCACATCATAAGGGCACCAGAAGGAGAAGAAAAAAAGCAAGTTGAAAATCTATTTGAAAAAATAGTAAAAGAAAACTTCCCTAATTTGGTGAAGGAAATAGACATGCAAGTCTAGGAAGCACAGACAGTCCCAAACAAGTTGGATTCAAAGAAGAACACACTAAATCACACCATAATTAAGGTGCCAAAGTTTAAAGATAAAGAGAGAATCTTTAAAGCAGCAAGAGAAAAGCAGTTAGTTACTTACAAGGGAGTTCCCATAAGACTGTCAGCTGCTTTGTCAAAAGAAACTTTACAGCCTAGAAGGGACTGGAAAAAAAATTGAAGGTCATGAAGTGCAGGGACCTACAGCCAAAATTGCTCTACCCAGCAAAGCTATCATTTAGAATCAAAGGGCAGATAAAGAGCTTGCCAGACAACAAAAAACTAAAGGAGCTCATCTTCACCAAACCATTATTATATGAAATGTCAAAGGGGCTTATGTAAGAAAAAGAAGATCAAAACTATGAACGATAAAATGGCAATAAATACATACCTATCAACAATTGAATCTAGAAAACAAACTAAGCCAACAAGAAGAACAGAGACAGAATCATGGGTATGGAGAGTATTTTGATGGTTGCCAGAATGGAAAGGAATTTGGGGGAATGGGTGAAAAGGTGAGGAGATTAAGAAGTGCAAATAAATAGTTACAGAATAGCCATGGGGATGTAAAGTACAGTGTAGAGAATGGAGAAGCCAAAGAACTTACATGCATGACCCATGGACATGAACAATGGTGGGGGGATTGCCTGAGGGAGTTGGGGGGTGCTGGGTGGAGGAGAACAAAGGGGGCAAATCAGGACATAATAGCATAATCAATAAAATATAATTAAAAATAAAAATAAGATAAATGAAAATTTCAGCTATATAGTTAACATGCTATAAGAATTTGAAAGATGATTTATTTCATTTACTCTAAGTGATTCTTGAAAAAACATTTTTTGGTCATCAGCATAGGACACTTTATAAACACTTGCCTCATTCCCATCCTTTTGAAATGTGCAGTTGCCATTAATATATTAAGTTCTGGAAAATGCCTATAAAATCACTCTGTTTTATTATTTGATACAATATGTGATAAATATAATGCTTGACTTATGAACACATTTACTTTTCATAACACAAATTAATGTTACACAGTAGTATTATCAGGAACAGAATTTAAGAAATGATTATCTAGCCCGATGGACGTTTTTAAATGTGTGGAAACATTTCATTTTTCTGTTTATCACAATGACTGAGTAATGGCAATGACATTTATTGAGTGAGAGTCAGGAATCCTTAACACTGTAAGAGGGACATTTCCACACAACAACCCCTTCATTCCCAAAGACCAATATTTTGTGCATTGAGAAACCCTGATTTCTAGTCCACTTCCTTTAAGGAATTTGTGGACAGTTCAAATGCATGTTATTAATAGAGGGCATGTATTGGGCTTCAAGACTGAACCCAGATCAGACTCTTTATTTGATACTCCCTCTGAGATGAGATTTTCTGATTTAGATGATGTGATGCTAAGTAACCATGAACACATTCTAAGATTCCTCATGACAAGTATTCACATTTTACAAAGTTATGATAATTTTTCCCATTGTGATTTTTCTTGGTGGTTTTTGAAATATAATACTAAGCATGAGGTTTAATATTAAATAAAATCAGAGGAAGCAGAAAACCTCAAATGTTGTTCTACTGCCTGCTCACTGCTGGAGACATTTTAAGTCAAAACGATTCTAAATGTTCAGACATCTGTGTATTTTTTTTTTGTTTCTTAACTATAGCTGAGTTCAAATGTTTCAGTTTAGCTAAGTACTAGTAGTTAAAACTTAGAGTACAGTAAACATAAAAGAATTCAGCTTTCTTGAGTTTTAAGATTGATGGTAAGAAAGTCTCTAAGGCCCACGTGCTCAATATTTACGGAGATGTTAAGGAGCTGATAGTATTGAGAAGCTACAAATATGTGATGAGATCCTGGGATCGCTTCGCCCTGAGTAAGAGATTAGTAAGGGTGGCAACGGAGAACTATCATTCACTGTTCTTCTTGCATGGAATGCTTCCCCTTAGTGCCTGCTGGTGTATTCTACTCTCATCATTCAGGTTTCAGCCAAATGTTATGTTGAGAAGACATTCCATAGACACAGTGCCATCCTCCACACACACTTTCTATGTCAGGATCCTATTTTTTTCTCCCTTAAAGCAGGTAATGCTATCTCTCACATGTCTGAGTAAAGTACTACCTAAATGTATTTTTTTGTCATTATCTGCTATAATGTGATAAGATAACTTAAGTGAAAGCTGCATTACTCATATAGCCTTTCTACCAAAGTGAACAATTTCTCTTCACATTTTTTGGAATGAATGGCTATCTCACATAACTCTTTTTACAATATTAAATATGATAAATTTTCTTATAATATTAAACCTCATAAAATAGTGAAATAATCTCTTGCTATTTTGTTTGGAGTCTTTGTTATTGAAGGAATGCTATCCAAATATTACCTATAATTCTATTGTCCATCCAAAGATGCTAAATCCTGATTCTTTGTTGTTGTGGTGCTCCTTAGTGTTCTAGAAGTTTTGTCTACTGCTGGGAGGGAGAGGATTCAAGTAGGGGAAGAGAAGAATATGTTTAGTGTAGCTGTAATGATTTTTACCAACCATCAGTAACATCAAATATAAAAAAAAGATCATAATATTCCTAAATATGTACACAAAATTAAAAACTATGTACACATTTAATTTTTAAAGTGGAACAGAATGCTTTAAATATTTCCTTCTAAATTTCCTCTGTATGATGTGATTATAGACACTGATGTGAGCACTTACATGTATATAGTTTTATAAAACCTATGAAGTCAAGTGATAACTTTACAATAATTCTTCGGATGGCAATGACTTTCCTATAACTTGGAGACAAAAGGAAATGACTTTTCTAATGAAACATCATAGACTCTTCACATTCTATAACGTTATCTATGGCCTGTGAGCATGGTTCACCCCATCACCCTTCTCTTTATAACATAAAGCCAACTGACAAGTTAGAGGAATAATGCTCCCATAAAATGTCCCCAAACCCTGCTTACCATTATTAATAGCAAATGATTCCTTTTGAAATAAAACAGGATATCAGGCTATTATTGGCTGTCCTTAAGTCTCTTCAGTACTCTTCTACAAAGATGGTTTTCCAGGGCAGGCTATTAATTGAAGGGCTTGAGTTTTTCCCCTTTCATAAAACATATCAGAGAAAATTTTGATGAGCTATATACTCTCTAAAACTATGAATTAGTGACACTTTTACACTGCTATCATTTATAAATCACAATTTCAGGTAATAAGGTTGTATCATAATTTTAAGCAAGGATTAAATATTAGTAATAAGATCTGTAAAATAGCTGACATTAGTGAAGACTGTTCTTTTGACCTAGGGCCTCAAGCCATTCCAAAGTCAAAATGCTAATTAGTTTTCTCTTGAGCTGAAGGAATGAAAATATTCTATCATGCAAAGGTGAAAGCTAGAGATGTTTCCCTTGTTATGTTTCTTAACTTTCCAGTGAGGTCCTGTGTGACCCTAAAATAACAACCCTCGAAGGAAGATTCACCATTTGTGAGTGTTGGCAGAGGTGCGCTGGCAGCCTAGAGCCACCGCATCTGCAACTCTTGGTGGGTTTTGCCTTTGGTGTCCTCATGCTGACCACTTGCTCCTTGCATTTGGGGTGATGGGGCTCACATTTGCAGTGTGTTATACAGTAAATGGTAATTCACTTAAATGGAAACACGTGGGCTCACAGCAGGTTTAGAAGGGACTGTGTAATTGCAAAGGTGAAGACACGAATGAAAATACAACAAAGTCACTCATTTTCCCATTCTTAGAAGCCTGTTTCTTAATTCAAAGCCACAATCTTACTTTTTCCTCATTAAATGTCTCTCATTAAGGGGAAAAGTAACATGTATGGTTTCATTTATGCCTCTTTCATTCACAGAGCCTAATGGCATGAAATAAATTACATAGAAAATGAAGCTTTAACTATGATTAAGAGAATCTAGAAGGGGAATTTGCTACATCTACCTTCCCTTAACATGGCCATTTATTCTCATGTCCTGTTTCTTCAAAATCTGTCATTATATTGGATGGATGCCTACAAATGACACACAAGAACTATTATAAAACTGACAGCCTTGAAATAAATAAATCCTGTTCCACAAAATGAAGCTAGTAATAGATGCTGGAAAATAGCATTCCACTAAATATGAGTGTATAATATATTATAGGCAAGTTTATTAAATTGCAATGTGTATACTAAGCATAAGTATCTATAAATTTCTTCTGTTTGGAAAGCTGAAATATTTAAAGTACTTTTCATTAAGCAATATATTCTTTGTCTTCATATATCTATTAGTAAGTCATTTGTTTTTGAGTTTCTAAATTAGATATGTTAAACATTGGAATAAAAATTGTAGAGAGAGAAGTACAGATAGAAGAATTCAATTATTTAAGTGGTTTATTCAAAAGTTAATATTGGTTAAATGGTTTATTTGAATCGATATGAGGTTTGAAGGGGTCTGAATAGACCCATAATAAAGAATTTAAAGAGCATAAAAATATCTCTTCTGCTGTAAGTTAGATAGTAATACAAAAATTTGTGACAGAGGTCGGTGGTGGAGGAATGGAGCCCTGGCCGACAGTCCTATGCTTCATTGCTTTACAAATAGGGGAACATGTGGCAAAGTGTGTATAAGTAGAGATGCCATGTTTGTTTCAAATGAAGTGAAAATTTTTATTGAAATCTTTTGAAATAATTTTTCATCAAGTAACCGAAACAGTCACTCATTTGTAAAAATATCTAAAGGGAAAATAGAATTTAATAACCATTTTAAAAGAAAGCTGTATTGTCCTAAGGTCATAACTCATGATTCAATAATTCTGTTGAACAATTTTATTGAAAAACATTATACATATAGCTAAAGACTACATATGTGCATATTCTTAAACACATGTGGTAGTGTTGAAATCTCAAAATAACCTGTGATTGAACTGGGAAGCATTCATTTCATACAAGTATCCTTCCAAAGATAGAGTTAATTCATTAAATTTTAATTTTTATATAATCTTTTGAATAAGGAGGCATCTAGTTATCTCTGTACAGGGCTGAGGTCTGTGGCTCCACCTGATTGCTTCACACTTAGTTTGGCCGTGCTACCCAGCGCTCATTTTCTGGCTCTCAAGTGCTCCTGTTACACTTGAGTCAGTCACTTAGTGTTTCCCAGGGGTGAATGCATGAACGCATTTAGTTCTCCAAGCAGAACAACATCTGAAACTTCTTAGTTTTAAGTAGATAAGTACACTTCAAAGATCTCCATATCAATTGATGGCTCAAACAACAAATATTCATTTAGTGCTGGTTATATGGTTGACATCCTACCAGGCAAAATGGAGTAAGAGTAAGAACTGGAGGAAAGAACAGAGATTCACTGGTTAGCTTATACATATTATATGCTGTATGCCTTACTGCTTACAACAAACACTGATACAGCACATGATATGTCACAGGTAATGTATTAAATATAAGAAACAAAGTAATGAATACAATATCTTCCCTGTATTTTAAAATGCACATTCAGCAATTAAAACTAAGTCATTAGTGGCAGTAGTTAAATATCATTATTACTGCAATTGGGTTACATACAGGATTCTATGAAAATGGTTTGTAGAGAGACAAAATCTGTTCTCACCATGAAAGGAACATATAAGAGCTCATTAGGAAAAATAAAAGTGAGTGTGCTTAAGAGTTGGTGGGGGGAGGGAGAAGGCTGAGGATAATTGTGTTAGAAAAAAGTCACGTTATTTTTACAACCAATTATTTTACAAGTATTTATTCACTTTCTACTATGTATCAATCACCGTTCTAGGCACTGGGGAGACAGTAGTGAAGGGGACAAAAGTGCATGTCTTCATGAGAGTTTATACTCCAGTAGCCAGACCTACAAACACACACACACACACACACACACACACACACACACACACACAAAACCCAGCAGCCATGGACATACAGAAAGACCATGATTAATATTATGTTGAAAAAAATCAGAAAAGGGAGTTAAGAACTGTTGGGAGAGGCTGTTAATCTAAATAACGTAGTCAAGGTAGGCCACATGCTGGTAAGTTGCCATCTGAGGGGCCAGGAAGCGGTGAGAGTACAAGCCATATGTCTCCCTAGGGGAAGAGCGTTGCAGGGAGAAAGGACACCAGTGCTCTCAGGTAAAACAAGCCAGAGTATAAAGAGAAGAAAAAATGAGTCAGGCTAGAAGACCCAAGTGAACTAGTGGGAAAGGAAGGAAATGCGATTAGAGTTCTGACTACCCATAGCCTTTGAAGCTATTTTGAAGACTTTGGTTTCTACCAAAGTAAAGAAAAAAAACTAAAGAGAACTGGGAGACTTTGTGAAGTTCTGAGCAGAGAAGAATCCTTATCGGACTTACTGCTTTGGCAGTTTTAGTCTAACTGAGCTCTCAGGCAAAGGCTGTCATGGGAGGGCAGGGAGCAAGGGCAGATCAGCGACGAGGGTATTGCAGCAAGATGAAAGATGACGGTGGCGTTTTATCGGAGTGGTAGCAGTGAGGAGGTAGAGTTGACCAGATGGATGTAAAAACATGAAGGCAAAAGAGAGTCTGCCTCAGGTGAATGTTTGAAAGAAGCCTTAAGTCACTGACTCCTATGCAGCTAGAGAGAGGCTGGTGAGAGAGACGGGTGGAAGGTTGGAGAGAGGGACAATACCTACTTCACGAAAAGTCTTATAAACCATATTAAATATTTTATTCTGGGGATCCAGATTTTAAAGAAAAGAGTTAAATAACTCAGCCTCTTAAAACAATATGCTTATATTATCTCACAGCTTCCAACAGTTAGCAGCCTAGGCACCACCTCACTGGGCCCTCTGATTTATGTCTCACAAAACAAATCAAGATGTTGGTCAGGCTATGACCAGCATCTCAGAGCTAGGAATCTTCTAAGCTCATGCTGTCTTTGGCAAAATTGAGTTGCTCACATTTGTAGGACTGAGGCAATCACCTGCGGCGAGTGGCCCTCTCTGTTTCAGCGCATAGCTGTTTGCTTCTTCTTGGTCATCAAGAGAGTGTCTCTGATCGGGCACCTTATTAGGTGACGCCTATTCAAGATAATATCCCTTTTATAAACCTATAGCAAATAGATTAAGGACTTTAGTTATACCTGCAAAATCCCATTATATTTGTCATATAATGTAATCATGAATTCTTATTCTATTAATCTTATTTTATTCAAAAAACTTACAGGTATTATTCCCACTCAAGGGGATGGAATTATACAAGCATATACAACCGGGTATGGGAATCTTGAGGGCCATCTTAAATATCTGTCTAGTGGGTAGATAAACGATTGATTGATAAGATAGATCAATCTACAGTGTGTCTATTTGGCAGAACACCGTGGCTTTTTCAACCATTTTGATCATTTAGTATTTTACCTAGAGTAGATTAGAGGGCAACAGAAGAAAAATAAGACAAGCAATTTGCTAACTAAGACTAGTCTTCATTAGAAATTGAAATCGTATAGAAAACCACTGATGAGACTTGAGGGGTCATCAGTGGTTTTGATGACCTTCATCCGTGGTTTTGATGACCCCATCAGTGGTTGAGGGGTGAAAAAAAAAAGGAGCAGAATTAAAAAAAATTATCCCTAGGCTTCTGCTATTGCAACTGATTGAATATATAGTGTGAATATATAGTGTAAATATGGAGTGAATATATAGTGACTATACAATTCAGAAAACACATAGGAAATATAAGTACAACTGAATGGATGATGGGGGAATAATGAATTAACTTATTACACATTAAATTTAATAATTCTGTGGGTTTTACAAGAGAAAATATCCTTTAGGCAGTTATGTATGTAGAGTAAAAATACAGATAATAAGTGGATAGGAGAGTTAATAAAGTTGCCCTGAAATGACATCACATGGAAAAACACAGATAAGATCACGCATATTCAACAGATGGGTAGAGGAAGGAGACCTGGCTAAGTTAATGGTTAAAGAACAGGAGGAGGGGTAGAAAGAAAATTAGTTTATTTTTACTAGGGAAAAAGGGTGTGGTACTTATCAAGAATATGGAATCAGTTCACAGAGTTAAATGTTGCTAAAAGTTAAGCAAGGTTAAAAGTTGCTCATTTGATTTAGTCACATGTAGAAAATGGATGGTTTCTTCCAGAATGGTGTAAGTGAAAAACTTCTTTCCTCACTGAAGCATGAGGATCAATTGAGGACTGGAGATCATGAATGTAGTTTCATCCCTGAAGGATCACAGGAAGGGTAATGTAGTTAGAGCTAGCCCAGAAGGACTTTTTCCAAAGATGTAAGATACTTGAACATTGTAGGACAGAGAAAAAAGGGAAGAGTTGAAGATACAAGGGAGAGAGAAAATAATTAAAAGAATATTATCCTGAGTAGCTGAGAGATGGATCCATAGCATGAGTAGAAGATTTGAATTTAGATAAGATAGAGGACCCTTCTTCAAAGGAAAATACCAAAAAGAATTGATAAATTCAGTTGTACATGGATTTGAAGATTTTCTGTAAACAAATTGGGATGACTTCCTTCAGATAGCCAGAGAAGGAGGAAATGAGGTCAGATGCCAAGAGTAATTGTTCTTTAACTAGTAATTGTTCTTTAACTAACACTTAAAGAGATAATTGTCTAATGCTGTTCTAGGTTTTGTTAATTATTTCATTCATTCATTTATTCACTCATTCAATTATGTTTGTATTATCCCTATTTCATATACCAGGTATTGCATTTTGTTCTAAGGATAGTATTAAAAGAAGCCATTTCTTTCCTATCAACTTACAGGGTTTGGTGGAGGAAGTTAAACTGTAGCAGAATATTATAAAACATGATAGAATATTCTAATTGTGATAAGTTTGATTTTAGGAGAGGAGTGAGGCCTTGGTGAGATTGAGAAAGAAAAGAAAAGAGATTTGAGAAGTGAAGTTGTCAGAGGTAAGTAGATGTCTATGAAGATATGGAATTGTTTGCCCCACTATTTATATGTTGAGGTCCTAACTCCCATAACCTCAAAATGTGACTGTATTTGACAAAACTGTCCTTAAAGGGGGAGTTAAGCTAAAATGAGACCATTATGATGAAACTTCATTCAATTTAGACTGGTGTCCATTTGCAAAAGGTAAGATTTTCTTCTTTTTTTATGAACAAGTAGTATTCCATTGTGTAAATGTACCCCAGCTTTTTCATCCACTCATCCTGATGGACACTTAGGCTGCTTGCATTTCTTGGCAATTGTAAATAACACTGCAATGAACATAGGGGTGTTTATGTTCTTTCAAATTAGTGTTTTGAGTTCATTTGGATATATTCCCAGAAGTGGGATTACCTGGTCAAAAGGCAGATCCATTTTTAATTATTTTAGGCATCTCATACTGCTTTCCACAGTGACTGCACCAATCTGCAATCCCACCCACAGTGAAAAAGGGTCCCCCTTCCTTTATATACTTGTCGTTACTTGTTGTTTGCTGATTTGTTGAAGATAGCTATTCTGACCTGGAGAACATTATGCTAAGTGAAATAAGCTAGTGAGAGAAAGAAAAATACCATATGATTTCACTCAGATGTGCAATCTAATGAACAAACTGAACCAACAAGGAAAATGGAGACAGACTCACAGATATTGAGCAAGATCACAGCTAGTGGATGGTGGTGGGAGGTTAGGGGGTGGAGGGATTAAACAAAAAGGAAAAAAAGATCCATGGATATGGACAACAGTGCCATGATTTCTGGGGGGGAGGTATAAAGGTATTAAGTGGTAATGGAAAAAATACAATAAAGATTAAATTAAATAAAAAAAGACTGGTGTCCTTACAGGAGGAGGAAGAGGCACCAGGGCTGTGACCATACAGAGCTTTTGAAAGGCCCCATGAGGGCATAGCAAGAAGGGGAGGCTATTTGCATACAAGGAGAGAAGCCTCAGGAGAAAACCAAACCTGCTGACTCCTTGATCTTGGACTTCTAACCACTAGAATCATGAGAAAATAAATTTCTGTTGTTTAAGCCATCAGTTTGTGGTATTTTGGTAGACAGTGTTACCAATGTAATAGAGAGGGGGAAGCTTATTCCAGGTTGAGGAAGCAGCTTGAGCAATGATTATGCTCCTCAAACTTTAATGTCACTGGGAGATCTTATTAAAATGCATGTTTTGGTTCAGTATGTCAGAGGTAGTGTCTGAAGTTCCACATTTCTAGCAAGACTGCAGGTGATGTCAAAGTTGCTGTTTTGAGGATCACATTCAGGAGCAAGAGTCTAGACCCGCACTATCTGTTAAGATAAGCACTATAAGCATATGTGGCTAATGAGCACTATAATTATGGCAAGGCTGAACACAGATGTGCTGTAAGTGTGAAATATTCTCTGGATGTCAAGGACTTTTTATGTAGAGTAAAATGTTTATTATAACTTGCTTATGTTGACAGCACATTGAAAGGATAACATTCTTGAATGTGTCAAGTTAAATAAAACACATCATTTAAATTAATTTCATCTGTTCACTTTTGCTTTTCTTACTGTGGCCACCAAAAAAATTCTAACTATATATGGGGTTCACATATTTCTATTAGTCAGTGGACCAATTTAAGGAAGTAAACTTGATCTTTTTATTGCCTTTCTTATGAATTTCCGTTCTTTTATAGTTTTTATATGTGAAACATATGTATACACACTATGCCACAACATGAATGAACCTGGAGGGTATTATGCTGAGTGAAGTAAAGCAGACATAGAAGGATGAATACACATAAAACCACTTGTATGAATAACCTTCAAACATAGAAGCAGGAAGTGGAATGATGCATGCCAAGGAGTGGGGAAGGCATTAGGCAAAGGACATAAAATTTCATTTTTATAAGGTAAGTCTTAGAGATATACTGTACAGTGTAGGGCTATAATTAAAAATACTATGCTGTACACTTAAAAATTTACCAAGGGTCAACATTACATTAAATATTCTCCTCACAAAATAATAATAACAACAACAACAATGATGATGATGATGATAAATAGGACATAAGGAAACTTTTTGGAGGAATGAATATGTTTATGGTGTAAACTGAATGATGATTTCACCAGACTATACATTATCACCTAACTCATTATATTACATACATTAAATATTTACAATATTTTGTATGTCAATTATAAAGTGGTTTATAAAGGTAAAACTAAATTAAATTATGCAAATAATTTGGTTCATGTTGGAAAACAACACTTTATTTTCCTTTCCAGTGGCTTCAATTTATTCAATGACATGTGAGACAGGCCGTATGATCTTCCTTGCTTCATGCATCTTCAGTTTGTGCAGAATTTTTACTGTGTTAAAGAGATGCAACATATTAAACACAGGGCTTTAAACCCATTTTTTTCTCTATATCCTGTGGTAATTTAAAGATTTTCTGTGCAATTTCTTCCATTGAAAGTTGTTGTCTAATTCCCTTTGCTTTAAGTCATGTTGGCGTTAGTGACTTGCTTGACCAATAGAATGTATCAGAAGTAATTTTCTTGGATTTTCAAGGTTAGGTCATATGAAGTCTTAGAGCTTCCCCTTGATACTCTAGAAACATGTGGTATTAGAGTCCTGAGTTGTCATGTAAGGAATTGGTTCTCTTTCTGGGCAGACAGACTATAAGGAGAGGCCTTATGGACACAAGGAGAGGAGGAAAGACATCCTAGCAAAGCCCAGCAAATGGCCCTATCTAGGCCATTGATACTGAAAACACACATATATGTAAGGAAAGACTTTCTGGACCTTTAAGACTAGACCAGACACCAGCTGAATACTACTAAGTGACCTCCGCACTTGACATAACATGAAACCCTAGAATCAATCACCCAGCCATATTCTGCCTAGAAATATTAACTCACACAATGTACAATTAAATGATTGTTGTTTCAATCCACTAAGTTTTGGAGATGTTAATTAATTACACAGTAATAACAACAGAACATCATTTTCCAAAGAGAATATAGTTTATTGCTTTGAGGTATTAAGTTTTCATTTCATAGGGCAGCATAATGGATAGATAAACAGAATTCGAGTAACTGAGAGGTTATGCTTTGTACATGAGAACAAATGATAGAGAAATAGAGGCAAAAGTGTGGAAAAAGCAAGGAGATCTGAAATAAGTTACAAGTCTAACTAAGGATGATTAAGATGGGAAGAAAGAGAAATGAGAGAAATGTAAAGGTCTTCCTCCATGAGTAGAACCTTAGTGAAAAGAAACATTTACTTATATTTTTAAGGAAGTATGCAAGAGCAGGAACAATTGTAGTAACAGACAAAAATTTAAAACGAAGAAGTTATGCCACGTGATGTGCTGCCATCTCCTCCTTGATGTTCTGACAAAAGCTTCAGCAGGGCTTCCGTGGCTTTCCAATGCTTTTGGAGGAAGGCGCTTTTTTTTTTTTTTTTTTAATGTGAAGATATGCTGAGAGTAGATTTAACACAAGAGGAAGAAGATAATTTTATTTGGGTTATACTTAAAATCATGAATCAAGATCACAAATGGCACTCTTGGGGAACATACAATTATAAAGGGATGCTAGAACTTTAAGTCAGACCCCCTGATGACAATTGTTTAATATATAGGTACAAACACATATGTACATATGTATGCATGTGTATATATAAAAAATATATATACATGTACATTTATATATGTGCATTATGTATTGTAGTACAAGAGCTCCAAATCAGAGAGCTGCTTAAGTGTCCACGATGTTCTGAGAAAAACTACCTGGCGGCCTAGCAGATGCAGACACACCGTTTATTGCTCACATCACAGGGGTCCGCACTGACGGCAGCAGGATGCTGTGAGAGAGACCACGCCTCCTCTATTCTGAGGCTAATTATAAGGGGTCCCAGACAAAGGCAGCCCAGTCCAGGTTGCACAAACCGATGTATGGCCCAGAGCTACATTGCCTAAGTCTGTTTGTGGAGAAAGAAAGGTCAAGAATCAGTCACACAACCAGAATCCGCTCCCAAAAGGAGATAAGGAGGCTCCCAAAAGGAGATAAGGAGGGAGTTACAATCCATTCATTCCCAAAACAATACACATTCCTTCTGGCCAGAGGCCCCCTGGCCAGCCTTCATCATGAGCGGTGGGAGAGCCGTGTAATGACCCTTCACATGTACTCATGTTTTTCAGTTGCATTTTTTTTTAAACTTTTCTTTTTTCTGTACTTATGTTTCTACTGAGATTTAAATTACGACTTAAACACTTCTCTTTCTTTTAATTTTTAACACTTTAACTTTACTTTGCCTCACTTTATTTTTGACCTACTTTTTCCTTGTAATCATGAGGACATAAAGCTAATCATGGCATTCCAGAAAAGAGGAAATAGATTCCTCCCAGTTTGCCATTGGTTAAATCCTTGTTTCCTTCATTCATCTCTGCTGTTCAGCTGTCATGAACCATCCTTCTTCTTCTAACATGCGTGCATCTGCTGTCAGCTTATCTGCCAGAGCACCTTGACGCTCCTGTCTCACCCACAAACCTGCCTCTGGGCTCTGTTTTTTCTCCTACGCTCATTTAGCTGCAGGTCTTATCATCAGGAAGAGCATTAGATTTAAACTAATCTTTAAAGAATAAATAAATCATCTCCACATGAAATCTAAAAAAGGTAGCTCAAGCCATAACACTTATGAAGAGAAACAGATGTATCATTTATGCATGTTGCTATTTTCATGCAACAGTTTTTATTTTCTGCATTTAACTTCCTCCATTTTAAAACGTGGATATCTGTTTTTTTAGATGCCATTATCTTATACTTTCTCACCCATCAAAGTTCGAAATAGAGCATTTCTAACATATCAATAGTAGCTGAACATTAGCCTGCTTGGTGATGTGACAGATTTGATGAAGATTTGTGTTTTGAGGAAAGGAGATCTGTTTCCAATTTCTCAAAAATAAGTCTGTACAGAAGTATTTATGGCATTTATGTTAGAAAGTCATAATTTGGGAAAAGAAAATGACACTACAGTGGCATGTATTTCTAGTGCTGAAAATCCCCTGGCAAGGAGGTTATCCATGTGTGTCTCAAACATGTGCAAAATCTTGTATCTAAAGATTATGTAAAGGGTGTATTTTCTGAGGTTATTTCTGGTACCAACCACTGTTTCAATCGGATCCAGGCAGGTTCAATGATAGAGGAGACTACTTAGTACCAATGTACGCAGGGTTAAGGAAAAAGCAAGACTTATCATGCTTAGGCGTGAAAAAGAAAGGGGAGCAAATTGTAATTTTTAAGATCACAAAAGTGCACGGAGAGCTGTAACAGTAAAGAGGGGGCTGGCTAGCAAAAGCTGTGGTGCTCACTGAACAGCGCTACTGTTTTAAAGAAGGTACCGAAGTGGGTGTATTAAGATATTTGACAGTTTTTTCCTTTTTACTGCCTTTACATTGAGTTACAAGTTTCAGGTGATTCTGTGCTATAACTACATTAATTTAAAATATTTCATGTATGGGCATATGATTAACAAGATAACACAGATTTAAATATAACCAACTTATATTCAGATATAACTGAAAGACAGATTTTGATGTAACTAATTATTATTTCATGTAATTTATAAAGAAATATGAATCAAAATAAAGGAGGATTTTTCTTCCCTGTAAAATATTGAAAACAATTTCAAAGATATAAGCATTTTTTGTGTTGTAGGATTGTTATAATTTTATCAAAACATTAGAAAAGATAGTGTAATATTTTAATTGGCATATCAAATGGAATATAATTTTAATATGAGCTCTATGTTGATTTATAAAATCAACAATTGTTCGAAATTAATGCACTTCCTTGCCAAGGACTGCTTTTTCAATTCCCTTTACACAGAGGTCTTTAAAAATGAAGATCAAAATTACTGCCCTTATCACCTCGTTTCTCTTTTGGGACACAGCAGGTACACTGAAAGAGAAATAAGACAAGAAGAGGAAAGCACAGAATATGCATTTACTTGACTCTTACTGAAATCTCTCAATAATCTTATTTTTATATTAATTTCCTTCAGTATTTTTAAAAATGTGAGTGCCTATAATCTTTTTTCCCATTAAATAAAAAATTCTTTTTAAGCTGTGAAATAAATGTATAGTATGTCCTAGAAAAATAGTATTGATCCTGAGAAAACCTAAGTTGAGTTTTAGTTTACCTAACTTAGTTAAATCACTTATGAGTAAGAAGGAAAATCACAGCCATTTTAGTCAATAGGCAGATTTGTTTTTATGGAGAAAACCAGTTAGTTGATATTTAGGAGAGAGAATTTTACCCTATCTTAAAAACTCATCCTTTCCTTTAGTCTTTTTATAACACACATGCACACATAGATATGCATACTTCACACATCTTAGTCAAACTAATTACTTGCTGGTTTGATGAAAATTTTATATGGAAAACAAGAATTATACTGATCTTAATTAACAAATTTTGAGCAACTATACAAATCTGAGTTGGCCATTAAAGAAAAATAAATCTATCCTCTAAAAGGAAATTTATCATAAATGAAGCTGGGTTTGTGGGTGTGATGTCATCTTGTATGTTAAAATCTGCAGCCTCATCATTTTCTAAAATGTTTGTATTCTCCTGGTAAATCCACTCACATTTCCAGAAGCTTCGAGCACCTTATGTTTATCGGAATCTGTTAGATATGGCTCAGGACAAAAACAGAGCTCTCAGTTAAGGTCACTTCTCTGAGAAACTCTCTCAGACCAGCAGTCCCGACAGCCACAGGAATCCAATCACGTTTGATTCCTCACTCTCCTCTTTAAGTTCGTCATTCGGTCAATCACCATCTTGTCACTTTGCCCTTTGGGGCATTCCTGAAAGCCACTCATTATTCACACTGCTAGAGTCTTTATCTGGATTTAATTTACCTGTGCAAGGGTTACTGAGACTGCCTTCTAGGTAGAGACCTGTCTTAAACCTCTCTCCTATCCAATTTATTCAACCCTCAGCACCTGAAAATATTTCCCTCAAAGCAACATGACCTTCCTCCTCATTTATCCTGAAGTAGCTGCCAATAGTGTTTCTCCACAAGTCTCATCTTTTGATTCTTGCTTCAAGGTGCTTGACCTTTTATTCCACTATTACCTTACCTATTTCACTTTTGCTTATACAGTCAGTTCTTCAAGACAGAGGTACAACCAATCTCTAAGCACCCACACCACTTAAATAAGTTGTTCGGGGTTCTTCCTTTGGAATTTCTATCACACTCTATCTTCTTTTCCTCTTTCAAAATTCTGCTCCAGGTTTATTTTCTTCATGTTTCTTTTCTCTAAAAAGTTTGTGTAGTTTAATCATTTGTTTTCTAAATTTCTATTTTCTATGTCTCAAAATGTTTGATGACTGAATTTCTTTCATAAATACCAAAGAAAATATCAATTAATGGCAGTGGGACTAGCATGGGAAGTCTAATCAGATTTGTAAGACTGTAAGGAGCTGCCAACTTTCCCCTGTGAAATGGTTTGTAAGGTCCCATCCACCTCTAAACTGCATTTGTACCTACTAATGTTTAAATGTGTAAGTTTTCTCATTGTGTATCCATTGTCCATGAAACTATTCTTTAATTTTAGGGCTTCAATTCTAATATATTACCTAGAAAATATCCATGCATTTTGATTAGGATAGCATCTGTTGAGCTCTCTGGTTTGTATATGAAGTTGCAGATATAAAGGTCATATTTTATATATTGGCCCATAACATAGCTTCTTTCAAGAGCACTTATCTGTCTAGTGTTTTTCAGATATGGAACATGTAAAAAATATGCATTTTCTTTGGACTACTTTTGTCTCCCTATTTCTATGTGCTGGGTTGAACTCAAGTACTCTAAACCTGCCATGACTCAGATTAGATATTGAAAGTCTTCTACAAATTTGAACATCTTACTTGGCAACCCATTGCTCCCTCCCCTCAGCCTTTGAATTTAGGTTTCTAAAGTAGTCTATAAATGAAATAAAATCTCTTTCATTTTTTGTGTAGTATAGGTAATTATACAGTCTCAATCAAAACTTGAAGAAATGTTCTTCCTGAAGCATTGTATATTATGTCTAGCTGTGAGCATCTGAGTACAGTGTTTTGAATAATCATGATGTTGATGAGAATAGTAGCTACCATTTATCACCCACTTTCTGTACAGGACTGACCTCCCCTTGAGACTTTTACAGTGAAGGTTTCTGGCATTGCACTATGCGTTTCACACAGAATACACCTTTTATACCTTATAAAACTCCTAATGAGGCCATTTAACAAGTAAAGCAATTTGGACTGTTGAAAGGTTAAAAAACTTAGTAAAGATCTAGGTTTAATAGTCTCCAAACCCTGCATAAGTGGTTTACTAGAAATCCAAAATGCTGGACTTCTCTGACCATGATGATTTATGGTGAAAAGAGAAAATAAATTTTGAAATGTATCTTTATAGGAAATTTGAGCACTTGGTAACACTATCGGAATAGTATAGCAATAAATATTCAAGCTAGGGAATAATCATAGGTTTGAAGGGAGAACACAGTAGAATGCAGATAAGCTAAAATAGTGGTTTAATTGATCTATTTTTTAAAGAATGAGACTGCACTTATACTGACATACATACACTCACACAGCAAACAAAACATACAAAGTTCCTATCATACACTCAAAGACTATGTGCTCCTTTCAGGAAAGTAGCCGTGTGCACTGCGCTGCTTTTTGAGCCAACGAACATTATTTCTACCATGTACTGATTACTCAGAACACTCTGCAAATATTTGAGTGATAATGACTGATGCCAGATATGTAATTCAGAAGAATGGAAGTACTTATATCCATATGAGTGTATTACTAAATAAATGTCTGCTGCCAGTTGTAATTGATTGACTAATCTGTGTTCTTAATTATTTAAAACATTATTTTTAAGTCATTTACTACAATAAAACAACTAGATTAAATTAGAATTTCATAGCAATGACTGGGAAGTAGAGCTGAAGAAAAAGAAATAAAAGTACTTACTCTGGTATTATGTTTTATATCCTGTTATGAGAAGTTAAACTAACCATTAAGTAAAAAAAAAAAAAAAAAAAAAAAAAAAAAAAAAAAAAAAAAAAAAAAAAAAAAAAAAAAGAATCGTGGGCACAGACAACAGTATGATGAGTGCCAGAGGAAAGGAGGGCAGGGGGAGGTCGAAGAGGGTAAAGGGAAGATAAACGGTGATAGAAGGAGACTTGACTTGAGGTCGTGAACACACAGTACAATATATGGATGATGTACTGTAAAACTGTATAACTGAAACCTATATAATTTTATTAACCAATGTCATCCTCATAAACTAAATAAAAAATAAGTTAATTAATTAATGAATTTAAAATTAACAATATAAAAAGTATTTACCCTGATATTAGCTTTTATATCCTGTTATGAGCAATTAAACTAGCCATTAAATTTAATTAGTGATTACTCTCATCTACTTTAAATGAGTCACTATGAGCCCAACCTCTGAATTGTTTAATTCTCTTGTGTCAAACTTTTAAAGTTTAGAATCCAAACCTCTAAGTACATAATTAATGATTACATTCTTTGACTCTGCAGCTTACAGGTGATAGGGCAAAATCATTTGCAACCTTGGCATAGTACTCTTTTCATTCTATCTTTAAGAGTATTCATTCAGACATAGATGAAAATTATAGTCATTAAAAGTGTTTATCATGTACCACAATAATGGCCCTGCACTATTATATAAGGTAGTTGGGGACTTTCTATTCTTGTTAGTTAAATAAAATATTTTTCCTTTTCCCTTTTTATTGAATTTTTTTGGGTGACCCTGGTTAACAAAATTTTACAGGTTTCAGGTGCACCGTTCCATAGCACCCTTATCTGTGCACTGTATGGTGTGCTCACCACCCCCAAGTTAAGTCTCCTTCTGGCATCTTTCATGCCCCTGGGAGTAAAACTTTTAAAGTTTGATAAAGAAAAAGGTCTATCTCATAACTGATAATCTTTCTTTTTAATTCCTGGTTAAAATAAACTTATTGTTAATAATAAAAATATCTTTGTGTTTGTCTGTGTGTGCATTTAAACAAAAAAATGAAGATCCATGTAAAACAGACATAAAATTATTTCTTGAAACTAATTTCAAGAAATAATCACTTCTTTTTATCACTTCTTCAAGTGATTTAAAAACCTACCTACATCGATGGGCGTTTGTGAAAGGATATAGAAGTCAATTGAGAGAGCTCTCAAATGGTCAAATTTTTAATGATTTCATCAACAAAAATCAGTGCAGTAGTATTGACTTAAAACTGATAGTATAAATTTAAAAAAGCACAAGTCCATTCTAACATAAATTATTTAACAAGTTAATACATGGGAGAAAAGATCAATCTCTACTGCAAAAGAATTCTAAATAAGTTATGCCCCTATTCTATCCTGATTAAGAGGAAGTATAACTCCTTGCTTATGTGGGCCTCACATGGTGACTTTCTTTCAAAGAGTACAGGATAGAAAGAGGGGAAATGAGGAACTTTACGGTTGAGAAAATACAACCACTACTTCAGCCAGATATCAAAGTCAACATAAACAGTCATAAATTGTATTTGATACTATATATACTTGTCACTCTGATCCTCTACCCCCAAACCCAAAACACCAGGCTAATCATTAGACAAATGTCAAATTCCAACAAGGAATCTGGTACAATACATCTGCCTCAGTATTCCTCAAAATTGTCAAAGGCAATAATTAAAGTCATCTTGGAAAATTATCACAGCCAAAAGAAACCAACAAAATATGCTATCATATCCTGGATAGGACCCTGGAACACAAAGAGGAAATTTTAATAAGCTATAGTCTTTAGTTAATAAAAATATATCAATATTGGTTTGTTAATTGTAACAGATGTGCCCTGTCAATGTTATTGATGATCAAATTGTGTGAAGGATGTAGGGGTTATATGGGAACTCTTAGTACTAGTTGCCTAATTTTTATGTCAATGTTAAAAGGTTCTAAAAATAAAGTCTATTAAGATAAAAAAGATATTTCTTATTGAATTAAGGATACATTTGAATTCAATCTTTGCCTGTTTCTTTATATAACCTTTTAGTTTTGTCAATAAATAAGAAAAGTATTTTTAACCAATGTGAAAATTACATAATTCATAAACTCAGACCTTTAGAGTTTGAGAAGACCTGCTTCTCATTCATGTAAGCCAAAGTTTCTTAATATGGAATCGATATTCCATGTCCATAGTTTTCATTACATTCTTAAAAATATTTTATTGACTTTTAAACTGTTAGGAACTATTAAATTAACCTGTATTTGGAAGATTTGCTTCCATATTTTCCCAAAGAGCTAAACAACCTAAACTTGAATAAAAATACCAAATCTCCCAAGGATATGCATGTGACTTATGGGTCATTCTAGTCATTGTAAAATAATGCAGAAATAATTTTTAAAAATGGAGCTAACTATGTCTTTATTGAAAAACACAGTGGTAGGAAGTGTCCTTGATATAGCCCTTTTGTAATGGGTATTGGTATAGAAAAATGAGCTATTCACTAACTTCCAATGAGAACATGAACTTGAAGGAAGCAGAGACATATTAAATTTCTCTGAGTAACTCACTAACTGAAACACTGGTGTAAAGAGAATGAACAGCAATGTGGGTGAAAAGAAAGGAAGTTGGAAAAGAGAGAGAATGAGACCCTAAGATCCTGGCCTACAGACAGAAATCTCCCAGTCAGGGTTAAAAAAAAAATAAAAAATAATAATAAAAAAAAAGACTGCTCAGTAAAGGCAATATTACATATATTCCCATGGGAAATACCTTTTATTTTTATGAATTTGACTCAGCACAGGTCTTGTATAATGAAAAATATAGAACTTTGGCTGTTGTCTAGAACTAGACAATGTCTAACAGCAAATGATCAATACGCTGAATTAATTGAACTGAAGCTGGGCAGTTAGAATAGGAAAATTAAAAATTCACCCTGAAAAATCATTCATTGTAGAGACTGGGAGTGATGCTTATTTTCCCAAAGTTTGGGATAGGATTTTAAGATATTTTCATTTGACAACCAAAGGAGACAGCAACCCCAGAGGACAAAACATATAGGCCTCATTTATAAAATGCTGTTTCTTTAGAACCAATGTCTGCCTCCCTTTAACTTCAACACCTGTATCTAGTTATGTACTAGACAAAGTTCAATTCCATTAGCTTGTCTAAGTTAATGCTGGGACAGATGTTGTTCTGAATTCTGTGTTTACAAGCTAATACAGTCTCCATCTCCCTAGAATATAAGCAAGTCATGAAATTATTCTAGAACTTGGACAGTTTTATGCCTTATCATGACCCCTGAGAGTAAGATGGATCAGCAGCATCTGCACTTTAGCCACATGGGAAAATTTGACTGCAGTTACTGAAACCTGGTCTCATCCAGGAAACAGCATGTGCTGCTGACAATGGAAGCATGTGAAGCATGTAGGCTTTGCAAACTGGACTAAATAAATAATATTAGTAGGGCTTAGCATATAAAATTTAAAATCTTTATTTAAAAATACTTAAATAACACATACAGTTTTTTAAAGAAAAAGTAAAATAAAATCATTGTGAACCCCTCAATGTTGAGGTAATAATTTTATCCTAATGTCACTTTACTATATAAAACTATAAATTGACATAAAATCCCCATATTTGAACTCCTACATGCAGTCATAAAGTCTAAACAAATTTATAAATAAAAACAAAGCATCCAAATAAATATATATGAATATGCCATACACATTGTGTCATTGACATTTTGTTGAAATTTTGTCACCACTTGCCACAAAGATATACTGTAGACCCAAAGGTGCAAGTGGTTTTGGAACTTGCACGTCTATAGGTGTATAACTTGAATCAGTTACATGATTGCTTCTCTGCATTCAGATTGCTACAATTTCTCATATTCATCTGACAAACCATGTTTTCGTTTAGCCTTCCCTTAACTGCATTACTTGTAGGCTAAATTCACTTTCTTTGTTCATTTCCTACAACAGTTAAAATAGCACTACTTGGTGTCAGAACAAAGGAAGCAGTTACATCGCGCTTATTACAGGGTGCTCATACGGAGTTTTTCAAAATCATTACCAAAAGGAAAAGAAAAAAAGAAATGAAAAAGTTCTGGTGGGAGCTACCAAACACATGAGAATCATCTTTAGGAGATTTTTCTATTCTCATCTTTGAGGTTATCACACTCATATAATTAGGGACTTCTTTTTCAGCCCTTTTTGTTCACATTTAATCAATGGAATGTCAACAACTTCTATTTCTTACTTCTACAGTACATAGCATGTTCAATGACAATTTAGTTTTAATTATTTTATCTTGAAACACCATTAGTCTTTAGTTAAAAAGCACTAACTATATAACCCAAAAAGAAATATTTCTTCAGTAACTACTTTTGTTTAGATTTTCCTGTTTGCCATTCAGAGTGGCGGTCCTTCCTTGCCCATAGAGATTCTGCTTTGCAGAATGTAATTTAAAACACTTCTTTGTAATCTCAGAATTGAGCACAAATATAATTTTCTTAGCATCTTTTAATTGCAGTGCCATGAAAACATCTGAAGGTGAAGGGATTGAATATTTAATTTAATAAGCCACAAGTCATATTCCACAAACAGGATTACCTAATGCTATGTAACATACTTGTATGTTAGACATTCTTTTAAAATTCAACTTATTTTAATAATATGTACTGAAGATAACTAAGGGGATTTTCAGATTAAATGTTCTTTAACTGTTCTTACTCATGGAGTAGATTACTATTTTTCTGCGTATTGTCAAGTGCATGATATTATGACACTATTTAAGAATTTTAAGGGTTATATTAATAAACTTGAAATTCATCAAAAATGAAAATGCTTTTGAGAACAAATATTGATACTTTTTTTCTTAAGTTCTTTCACTTTTTAGAACTATGCATGAAATGCGGGCAGCCAAAAATCATGAAAAGGGCAAGGAGACACCTTAACTCCTCTTTCTGAAATTTCCCTCGTACTACTGACCTTTTCCTGAGAGGACATGTAACGCTTTCTATTGATACATCCATTTCAAAGACTGTAACTCTATGATCAGTAACTGTTGCAAAAATATAGGAAGTTCATCGTGCTCTTTAGGGTAGGAAAAAAACACATGCTAACATTAGCTATTCCTGTCTTAGTCTTGTATGTTTTATTTTTTGCTATGGGAATCTCAACTGTTGTTGCAAAGGTGTGAAATCACATACATCTGGTTTATGTTTAATGATGAAAATAATTTGACTTCCTTCTCAATGAGCCCTCTGAAATAAAAGAAATGAGTTGCAGAAATAGAGATGGTAAATAACTTTTAGTTAAATAATTTTTTTTTGTCTTCACATGAGGGCATGTTTTTTTCATTGCTTTTAGAAAATGAGGAAGGAAGAGATCAATTCAAGAGAGAAACATCTATTAGTTGCCTGTTCTATGTGCCAGGCCCAGGGATTGTATGTGCGCAGACTGGGGATTGAAACTGCAGCCTACATACGTGCCCTGATGGGACACCAAACCCATAACCTTTCGGTTGTAGGATGACACGCCAACCAAATGAGTCATTCCAGGCAGAGCTAAATAAACTTTATTAAAAAAAAACTTTCAGTGTAAAATTTGAAATTTATTAATAGCTAAATTCTATCCAGAGTCTTTGAATCATGTCATGGCACTAAGAATACATTTCTAGGAAGTTTTTTATTATTTTTTTTTCTGTAGGCATATTCAAAATACTGCATACTTTGGTCATAAACAAAGTACCTCAATGGCACAAAAGCATAAGCTCTCTGCCCTTCTTATAGTTATGATATAAACCAAATTTTGTTTTATATCTTTAATATAATTTTTCAATAACTTAGAATCTGATATTTTGGTGAAATGTTTAACTTCACTATTTCATGCATCTGTTTTTCTCGTATTTTAGTGTATCTGTAATTTCTGTGCCTATAGTTAATGTTTAAGGTCCATTTAAAATAAAGATAGCATACATACAGAAAAGTAGGTAAACTTCAAGTATAGAGCTTCATGTTTTTTCTCAACTCAAAAATGTCACTGTATTATGATGGAGATGTCGAACATCATCATCAGAACCCAGAAAAGCCCTCTCATGTCCCTTTCCAGCCCAGGACAACCACTGATCTAGCTTATCTCACACACTTATTCTCTGACTTTATTGAAAATGTATTCACACAGGACATACACATATGAGAGTGGATCTTTTAGATTATATGTGTGGATTTTATTCATGTTATTTTCTGTAGCATTAATTTGTTCTTATGGTAATATGCTGTTAACTTCATTAGCAAACTATAACTTATATATCTTTTCTTTTTTGTTTCCTTGCTTTTCTTTATTCATTTCTTTTTTATTCTTGTTTATTCTATTAGAATTATCCCAAGTTTTCTGCCTATGTCATCCTCTTCCCAGCCCAGACTCTGCACCTACAGTCATTCCCCACACCATTGGCCATGTCCATAGGTCATTAATAAATATTCTTTGACTAATCCCTTTACTTTCTTGCCACTATTGCCCCAACCATCTCCCCTTTGGCATCTGTAAATCTGTTCCATGTTTCTATCTCTGGTTCCATTTTGCTCATTAGTTTATTTTGTTCATATGGTATTGAACGGACTGGCTTATTTCACTTAGCATAATAGTCTCTAGTTCCATATCTTTTCTGCTATTAATGACTGTTAGTTTGGACTATTAAATAGCACTGTTATGTAAATTCTAGTACATTTTGCTTTTGGTTCACACATTTTTGTGAAAATGGAATACATTTTTTCAGGGATATATATCTAAGAATGAGAATTCTGGTTCATAGAATGCAAAGACACTCCTTTAGTAGATATTACCAAAAATTTTTCCAAAGTAATTGCACAAATTTACATCACTACAAATACCATATGAAACTTTAAATTTCTACACAACTTTACTAACACTTGGTATTGTAAATTTTAATTTTGTCAGTTTAGTAGATATTTTGAATATCTCACTGTTGTTTTTCTTTATAGTTTCCCTTATGACTAAACAGATTCAGGAAATTTCATATACTTATGTATATTAGAATATCCTCTTTAATCATTTTTCATGTAGTTTTGGTCATTTTTATGGAATTGTATAGGGCTGTCTGACATTGTCTAATTGATGTGTAGGAATTACTTATGTATTCTTGATATTTGTTCTTTGTCATATAAATGTACTGCAAATATCTTCTACTCTACAGCATCATCTCTTAATGGGTCTTTTGATGAACAGAAATTCTTAGTTTCAATAAGCTTAAATTAATCAATAGATTCCATTGTGGTTAGTATATATTATGTTGTTTTTAAAAGGTATTTTTTTACCCTAAGAATATGAAAACATTCTATTTTCTTCTAGAAGTTTTTTATCTTCCATATTCAGGGTTATGATACATATATGATGATATTTTTCCAACTCTTTGACTATCTAATTCATTCAGCAACATATCTTAAATATCATACTTTTCTCATTATACTACAGTCATATCACAAGTGGCCATGTATGTATATGTGAGTTGGTTTCGATATTCTCTATTTGATCATATGCTACATTGTCTTTATTTCTGCAGCTTTACAGTGTAAGTCTTCTGAGTTTGTTCTTCTTCTCTACAACCAATTTATCTATTTTCGTTCTACTATGTTATATAGATATTCAAATTGGTATGTCAATTTCCATACATCACAAAAGCCAATACTTGATTTTTCTTACTTTCTAAACACCTTAAATATAGGAGTAAATTTCTCATTGTAATAGAAGCAAGAGTATTATTATCAGGCACATATTAATAATTCTTGTATCCTATCTGGTATCTTCATGTACACATAAACACATACAATCTGCAAGAAAATTATAGACACAGAAATTGCCAAATAGGAATACACTAATCCAAAGTTCCTTTGAACTACCCTTTAACTGTAGAATTAGTTACAGATTTACACAGATAAACTACTAAAACTCTTAGTGACACTTCAGGGAAAGAACACATAGTTTATATATTTAAGGTAAATTTGAAAAAGAAAGGTCATGCCTTACCAGCTTCTTGGCATTTTAAGTGGTTTTACACCTTGGATCAAAAATAGGTTATGTAACAAATATTGTGTACTGATTGGATTTTCAAGAACCATCTTATAATGTTTGGCACCAGAAGCGGGTAAGATGTAAAGTGAAGGAGTAGGGGAAATTGACAGATTTAATTGAAAGCTAGTGGAAAGCCAAAGATCAAGAGGTAAAGAAAATATCAAATTTCTTAAAAATTACCCTTGGGTGCAGTTTGGCTAAAAGACTGACATTTGTAATATACAGTGTGTTAACTGTAAGACCAAAAATGGCTTTATAGCAATTAGCTCTGATTGACACAATCCCAGAAAAATTACCTATAAAATTCTTTAAGAATATTCTATAATAAATATCATTTACTTGTTTCTTCTATAATTATGTTAGAGCTCCTTTCGTAAGGCAGGCCTTACTGTAACTCTGGAGTTGCAATGGTGAACAAGTTGAGAGCATCCTTCCCAATGAAAAGATGAGAATGTTAAACCTTGGCTCAAATAAAAGGAATGATAATTTCTGAAGGAAAAGCATCAAGAAGAAAATAAAGAGCTTGAAGAGAAAGCCCTGGAGATGGAGCTGGTGTGAGATATTACTTTAGAGATTTTGTTCAGGAAAATTCTCTCCAAAGAAGGAATTTTGGAGTGGAGTCTTGAATGACAGTAAGTGCTCTACCATGAAAAATACAAGGGAAGGAAGAATTTGAGGGGCAGAAAAAATAACTAGTCCTTTGGTACTTAGCTTGATATCAAATTGCAGCTGTTCTGCAATTTCACTAGAATTTTCACTTAGGAATATTCACTCACCATAGTCACTGCTACTTGATTTTGTGTAAATTTTACCGACCTGTGATTCTAGAAATGCAGCTGTAATGCTTACAGTGGATACTGCCTTGTTTGTCCAGCTTTCCATCAGCCAGCAAGTCTCTTAACTTGATGACATGGCAGCATTGAACAATTTTGGGTGATTTTTCTGTACTAAAAAACCATTGAATATCAAAACTCTTTTTTATGGTCCTTATAAAGATATTTGAAATTTGTAACAATGGGGGAAATATTTAGATTTACAAAAATTAGATGGCACACTATACTAAGACATAATTTTTACTTTGTCATTTATTTTATGTTTTATATCTCAAGTTCTGTCATTTTTCAAAGTACATCTGATTTAAAGTAAATATACAAGGTGGGTTGAAAGTAGGTTTGCAGTTGTGAGTATGTGAAACACACTTTATAGTTGTGTTACTATTTATTAATTATTATATTGTTGTCCACATAAATAACTGTAAGCCTACCTTTGCCCTATCCTGTATTGTACCAATCTCTTATGGAAATAAATATTTCATTTTTAGAATTCATTTATACTTCCTTTAATTTACATATCTAATGGACAGTTCATTTATAGAGATGATGGACAAGTCTAGGTAACAGCCACTACAAATTTTAAAGCAAGTTAAGTTTAAGAATTCAAAATTACGACAATAAAATTTTTAAGGAATTTCAACAGCTTCTCATTCTATGCATTCTTTAACTTTCTCTTTTTAAATAAAAAAAAAATACTTTCAAATTTTATTGTTTTTCCAGTACAGTTTTCTGCTTTTTCTTCCCATCTCTCTTCCGGACCCCAGCCATCCTCACCTCCCTCCCCTGCTTCCAACCACCCTTAGTTTTGTCCATGTGTCCTTTAGAGTTGTTCCTGAAAACGCTTCACCCTCCCCCCCCCATTATTCCCTCCCATTTCTCCTCTGGTTATTGTCCATTTGTTCTTAATTTCAATGTCTCTGGTTATATTTTGCTTGCTTGTTTGTCTTGTTGATTAGGTTCCAGTTAAAAGTGAGATCATATGGTATTTGTCTTTCACTGCCTCCCTTAAATCACTTAGCATAATGCTCTACATTTCCATCCATGCTGTTGTAAAAGGTAGGAGCTCCTTCTTTCTTTCTGCTGCGTAGTATTCCATTGTGTAAATGTACCATAGTTTTTTGATCCACTCATTTACGGATGGGCACTTGGATTGCTTCCAGCACTTAGCTATTGTAAAATTGTGCTGCTATGAACACTGGGGTGCATAGGTTCTTTTGGATCGATGTTTCAGGGTTCTTAGGGTATAATCCCAGCAGTGGAATTACTAGGTCAAAAGGCAGTTCCATTTTTAGTTTTCTGAGGAAATTCCATACTGTTTTTCACTGTGGCTGCACCAGTCTGCATTCCCACTAACAGTGCACTAGGGTTTCCTTTTCTCCACAATCTCTCCAACACTTGTTGGTTGTTGATTTGTTTATTTTGGCCATTCTCAATATGTGAAGTGGTATCTATTTGTGGTTTTAATTTGCATCTCTCTGATGGCTAACAATGCTGAGCATCTTTTCATATGACTCTGGACTCTCTGTATGTCTTCCTTGGAGAAGTGTCTGCTCAAGTCCTTTGCCCATTTTTTAATTGGGTTGTTTGTCTTCCTAGAGTGGAGTCGTGTGAGTTCTTTATATATTTTGGAGATCAAACCCTTGTCTGAGGTATCATTGGCAAATGTTTTCCCATATGGTTGGTTCTGTTTTCATTTTAATGCTGTTTTCTTTAGCCATGCAGCAGCTTTTCATTTTAATGAGATCCCATTCATTTATTCTTTCCTTTATGTCCCTTGCTCTAGGGGACATATCAGTGAAAATATTGCTGCATGGAATATCTGAGATTGTGCTGGCTATGTTCTCCTGAAGGACTTTTATGGTGTCATGCCTTATATTTAAGTCTTTTACCCATCTTGAATTTATTTTTGTGTATGGTGTAAGTTGGTGATCAAGTTTCATTTTTTTTTTTTTTTGCATGTAGCTGTCCAGCTCTCCCAACACCATTTGTTGAAGAGGCTATTGTTATGCCATTTTATGCTGCTGCCCCCTGCGTTGAATATTAATTGTTCATAGACACTTCGGTTTATTTCTGTCTCTATTCAGTTCCATTGGTCCATGTGCCTGTTCTTATGCCAGTGCCAGGCTGTTTTGATTACAATGGCTTTGTAATACCGTTTGATATCAGGTATTGTGATCCCTCCTACTTTGTTCTTCTTTCTCAGAATTGCTGCAGCTATTTGGGGTCATTTATGGTTCCATATAAATTTTGGAAGTGTTTGTTCTATATCTGTAAAATATGCCATTGGCAAAAATCCTCATGCCAGGATGTATTTCTATTGGTTTTGAGGGGGGAGGGAGAGAGAGAGAGAGAGAGAGAGAGAGAACCGGGGATTGGAACCCACAACTTAGGTAGGTGCCTTAGCAGGGAAACAAACTCAAAACTTTTTGGTGTACAGGACAATGCTCCAACCAACTGAGCCACCCAACCAGGGCTCCAGCTTCTTCTTTAGTCAAGAAATTTTTTTCTTTATAAGCTTCCAATTTCAATATTTCTAAGACAAGCATTGCAATTGACATGAAATAGAAAAATAATTTAGAAAACAGTCAGAAATTTGACAAAATCTAGAAAAGACTCAGATTTCATTACCTAACATAAAAACATAGAAAGTATTTCTGTAAACATCACTAATTGACAGTATAATTAAGGAAGTTATCAGTCTTGACTATTTTTTCTCTTATTTTTTAGATATGGCTAATTATTAATTACTTAACATTTTTACCTCACCTATATTTTTGTTCTCTCTCGCTTTTCATCAGTATTTAATTTGCTTTTTTTAGGCACTTAATATCTCTCATCTACTTGTCACTATGCTTCAAGTGTTGTCATTTTACCTCCCTACCCCAAAATCTATCCTTCATTAGCAATATCAGAGGAGCCCCTCCATATGAAAACTAATTGTCTACCATTCTTGTTTAAATTTCTTCAGTTATTTCAAAAGCTCTACAAATTAAAATTCAGCCCCTTTAAAGTGACATAGAAAGCTATCCAGGATCTCTATGAAAGCATGTGTAGATGAATTATTTTACCCATCACATTAAGGCCTATGATTCCATGTAGTTCATGGGTGAATACCTAAACATGTCCAAGTTCTACATCACTTATAAATTTTCTAGATAACAACCTAAAACCATGTATTAACTAGACAAATCTGTGTCACTATCCGTGTGCTAAAGGATGCAACTATTACATCAATGATGGTGTTGAAAAAAGTATTATGAAAACACAATTCTTAAGTGGATACTTCCAACTTAAGAGATCAAAAGCTTTTGGAAAAGTCACATTTAGTTTGTAATCAAAAAGATATAGGAACTAGCTAGTCAGAGTTGAGAAACAGCGGTATGATGGATCAAGTTCTCAGAAAAAGAAGTGTATTTTAAGTAAGTAGGAGTAACATTTATTTATATACACATGTCATTTCTATACTTGCCTTCATAAATGTCTTATTTTACAATAATTTGTATTAGTTTTTGCATAATTATAGATTAAATGTTCAACATTTCTAGCATTGTTTGGGAAAGGGTATACACATTCTAGCTTAATTCCAATAGTCATCTTTGTAAATTAGAATATTATTGAGTTTTTCTCCACTATTTATGTTATGAAATATATTTCTAAATAAAATTTCATGATAAAATAAAGTAATATATTTTAAAATATTTAAACATTAAAACAAATTTTTAAAGACATCATTTTTAAGCCTGGTCATAAAATTTATGAGTATATCAAAACCAAAAATATTTTAGTGGCATATTAAATAAATACTCTTCTCTCTTTAATTTTTAGTCTATCTTTATGAATTTTCAAAACTTAATTGCACTTGTTCTATAGCAAAATCATCAGTGAATATTTAGAAAGTAAGGGATCATAAGGGAAAGTAATGTAAAATATAAAGGTATTTGTGGGTGGAAAGATATTTTCTAAAATAGAAAATGAAGGAACAGTCAGAAAAAAGGTTCTTATAAGAGGACTTTCACTTTGAAGGAACTCAGGATTTGATGAAGATGGTGAAAACAGAGACAAATATAAATGGAGAAGAATAACAGGAAAATATTTGTAAATCAACTAATTTACTTTTTAAATAGAAATTAGTTTGTTTTATTTAGAGTTCCCCAGTACCTTTTTCCTCTTGATATTTGTTTTTCCAGTTCATTAAGTTTTTGAAGGATTAATCTTTGGTCTCTAAGGAAAGAGAATGAGATTATTTGGTGAAATGTGAGAGAGCTGAACCCCTTAAGACAGAGCTTAATCCAACAAGATGGAACTCAGAGCTAAGGCTGTCATGACATCCTTAATAACGAAAACAATAACACCATTTCTCACTTGTTTTTAATACACTATAAGCATAGAATGGGACATGCTATTTATCTAGTGGTCTGAAATATACACATGTTTTTCAATATAATTTGTTCTAATGGTTCATTGGAAACCCAATGCAAAATTCTCAAACAAAATACATCAGAATTAAGATAGCATTGTAGTTATGCCTCATTTGTAGGGGAAAGTCAGAAAGTAAGGATTTTCTCCTAACAGACATATTTGGGTAATTAGGCCTAGCTCTGTAAGCATCATATAAAATGCAATTTTAGAAAGGAATTAGTCCTAATATATTATAACTAACATAGCTTCTTTGATAAATCATAATGAATGAGTTTAAAATGTGTTGAATTATTAGGAGTTAAGATCTCCCCGCATATAGTTAAAACCCACTTACACCTAGTTATTTTCTTTCCACTGAGTTTATGGGGATATGCAAGAATGGATAAAATCTTAGCTAAACACACATTTGACTGTCACCTTCAGGGTGTTCATGATGAGTACTTTTAAATTTTTTCTTTGCTTCAGTGATTCTCCACAGACAACAAAAACATTTTAAGATACTTCCCTGACATAGATAATGCGTGTGAATGAGACAAGACTACTAAAAATGGACAGTGGCTATAAATAACAGGTAAAAACACATTGGTTTGTTAGCTACATATCAGCCTCATTGTACTCCCTGTTACTTTCTCCATTTTATGGACAAATAACTTAAGCATATGTGATATATTTTGTCCAAAATCAGAAATATGGCAAATCGTGGAGCAGGTATTCAAATGAGGCACAATGATAGGAAAATTAATGTGCTAAACCCCACATGAGCTTCTTACCTACCCTTCTAGACCTGGCCAGCAAAAGCAGAGACCAGAATTGGGCACTGTTTAATACCTTTTTTAAAATCCTAGCCTGAAGACATATTTTATTATTGATTTGAGAGAGAGAGAAAGAGAAAGGAGGTGGGGGAAAGACGTCTATCAGTTGCCTCCTGTACCTGCCCTGACCTGGATCAACGGCACAGCCTAGGTGTGTTCCCTGATTGGAAATCAAACCCGCAACCTTTTGGTGCACAGGGACAATGCTTCAACCAACTGAGCAACCCGACCAGGGCTGTTTAATACCATAATTTGTATATGAAACCTTGTGTATATTAGTTTTGTTGCCTGATGGCACCTTTCCTTACTGAGAATATTGACTTAAAGGACACAGAGAATAAATTAGGTACACAATTATGCAATTTATTGCTTATACAGTATAAGTTTGTTTTCTTGAATTATTGAATACATAAATAATTTTGAATTATTGAAATGGTTAAAGTATATAAGAATTAAAGTATAGACAAGAATACAAGTACACAAAATCTATATTGCTATATATTTTTAAATCCCTTCTGATTTTTTTCTCTAAAAACTTTTTATGGCTACTCAACAATCAAAAAAAAAAAAAAAAACAAAAAAAAAACAAAAAAAAAAACCTGTCTTGTATAGTTATCCCTTCCCCCCTGTACTTCAGGCAAATAGATGGTAGGAAGTTCCTCATAGATGGAATTTTGCAGACTAGGAAATCCATTTCACCCCAAAAAACTGGATATGTTGAGGTAAGAGTTAGTTGGTTCAATTTCATCCATGTGATCATCACTGTGTCACCACAGTGTACTTTTATGTGTCAAAGGAAGGCATTTAAAGGCATGTTGAAATGCAATATGTGACCCTGGAATATAGGACCCTCCATAATGAACTCCATTTCCCCACTTTTTATAAATAACTTACTACTTTTTCTGTTTCATTTTAAAATATATTTTATTTAATATTTATTGTATTTTTCCATTACCATTTATTCCCCTTATACCCCAGTCCACACAGCAATCACCACACTGTTGTCCATGTCCATGAGTCCTTCGTTTCATTTTTTTGATACTTGACACCTGGCATTGTTGTTATAAGAGAAAAAATAAAAGTGGCTTTAAACTTTCGCTTTAGAGGAAAGTAGTAATTAAGTGCTCAGAAAATGCCACAAATATTTTTAGATTTTTGACAATCTTTCTGATGCTTTACATAAAATGTACACATATGAGTCTAATTTCCTTTTAGGACTATATGCATAAATTGTAGACTTTCATATTTTACACCCAGGGAACAGAGTTCCTTTTATTTTTTTAAAAAGGGTCATAAAACTACAGTCAAGATGCACTGCAACATTTCACAAGAATCACTGGAATTCAGAATTGTGGTTGATCCAATGTCTGTAAAACTTCTTACAAAGTCTCTTCGTTTGCCTTTAAATGGCATATTGTGGAAAAGGATATAAATATTTTTTATGATTTTGGCCTTACAAAAATAAAGAGCGAGCTTGTGCTGTTTTCCAATACGATACCAAATAAAAATTAAAGTTTTGGCCTGCTAGTCAAAAAAGTTAGAAGATTTCAGAATTGAGATCCTGGGAAAGATCTAGTCAAGAACTTTTTGATCCTCATCCATGGAATGTACCTGAATGTTGATTCTTTCTAACTTGGATGTTGCAGGGGACCCAGAGCAGCCGGGGCTCTTGGCCAGGTCTTTCTCACAGATAACAGCCTTGCCTGATTTCCTCACATTGCTGTGCAAATATTCATGTTTGCTAACTGTATATGAGGGAGAAAAAGACTGGGAGACCTTCTCCAGGGAATTCTGTATTCATGTTGTGAAGCTTCTCTAGTCTTTTGAAGTTCCTTAAAAAACTATTTTATGTATATATCATGGATGAGTGAATTCATGTAAATTATTTTACATGTTTGTATTTTAATGTTTTTATTGCATTTGTTTTTGATTTCCTATATCTATACCACTTCTTCTTTCTAACATCACACATAGGCATCTGACAACTTCATCCTTATTCCCCATTACATTTGTTTGGGATTGATTCCAGCCATATCTCTGGGGTTGGGTTCTTGTTGGCTTTAGCCAATTAGATAATCACATCTGCATGGTCATAATAATTAGGTACAGGGTGGGTCTTGCTGGAAATGCTGGCATGGACTTCTCAGATTCTCTGTCACAAACATCTAAAGCCATGTTTGCTACCATTGGGAAAGACAGGGAGTTGCTGAAGACAGATTTGAAGCAACAATAAAGATATGAAGCTTGAGCCCTGATATCATGAACTTTAACATAGATCTAACCATAATATAAAGCCTACTTTGCAATTTTCTGTTTACTTTTATCAATAAGCTGCTTTTTCACTAATTTTCTTTGTTTTACATTTGCATTCTTCAAGATCAAAATACATTAAAATATGTTATTTTAATTTCCTACTATTTAAAACAACATTTCCCTTTCATCTTAAAGATAGCTCTTGTAGGGTTAGTGGAAGATAGCGTTTTTAAGAGTTAGTTTTAAAATAATAGTAGTACCCTATTCCAAAGAAAAGGAATCTCAAGGCCTGAACAGTCAACCTTCTTTAGTAGTTTGGGGGAGAACTGATTACCCTAAGACTGTTTATAAGGTGTGGTGGAACAAGTAAGGAATTTTTAATGGTAATTTATCCTGCTTTACAAGATTAACATCAGCATAAGCCATTTGTGTATTTTCCACTACAATTAAACCTGACTAAAATCTTTTTTAAAAAGTGAGGAAAAGTGGAGCACTTCTGTAAATACCAGACAGAGCAAAGACCAAAAGACGGCTGGACTTAAACCTACTGTGGAGTTGACTGGTCTGACCTTATGGCCTAACTTAGCAATTATTAGGATGGCGAGTTTGGAACAATGTCACACTAGGGTGACCCAGTAGCATTTCAAACAAAGAGAGAAAGGGCCAAAAGGAGATAACTGGGAACTGCCCTAGGCCCTTTTCTCTGTCATATGGAAAAAAGAGAAGAGAGTTCAAATAATTAAAGAATTGGAAAGAAACTCAGATTTAGGAAGTTTCAGTTAGGAAGTCACTGATAATGTTATTAAGAGTAGTTTCAAGTATAAGGATATACAGAATCTCGGTGAGTGAATTATTCAGATTACTGTGAATGCAATCATGAATGAGCATACATTCATATATAAAAATGCTTTTCAAATACATTTTCTGTGGCGGAATACAGAGTGATATGAAATACCTTTATACATGGAAGGCTGAAGAAGCCTTTTGAGGACTATGAGCACGTTTGTAAAATTTGGGGTGATTAAGTGGAGGAAGAAACCATTGCAAAATGTTTACATTCAAGGTGGGCAGGTTGTAATTAAAAAACAATCAAGAGAAGGCAGAAGTAGATGTAATCCAGACCACAGGTGGGCAAGTTTTCTTTGAAAGGAGGTAGGAGCAGTTACGTTTTTTCTTTGAGATAGTAAAGTTAGGGTGGTGGTAAATGTGTTTTCTTTTCGTTGTTTTTTACATATTTTAAAAAATATAATACAGAGTTCTCACATCTGACATTCAGCTTTCCTATTCACATCTTACGTTAATATAATATGTGTTATAATAATTACTAAACCACTACAGATACATTACTATAACAATAGTCCATGCTTTGTTTGAACTTCCTTAGTTTTTACCTAATGTCTTTTTTATGTTCCAGGATCCCATCTAGAAATCCACATCACATTTAGACATTATATATCCTTACACTCCCCTTGACTAATACAATTTCTCTGATTTTCTTTGTTTTTGATGACAACAAGTATTGAAGTCAGGTATTTTGTAGAATGCCTTTCAATTGATATTTGTCTAATATTTTTCTCATGGTTCAACTGGGATTATGGATATTTGAAAGGAACACTACAGAGGCAAATTGCCATTTTCATTTATAACAGGGGAGTGAATATATTATTAGCATGACTTATTATTGCTTATGTGAAACTTGTTTATCTGGCTTGGTTCCTTTAGGTCAGATTTGTTAGATTTCTTTACTGTAAAGTTTTATTTATTTTTTCCCTTTCTGTGTTGTATTGTTTGGAAGAAAGTCACTCTGGAAAGAATCCTGCACTTAAAGAGGAAGAGTGGGCTATTTTTTTCTGCTCAATAACTACATAATTTATTTGTATTTTTCTTCCATCAGAAATTTGTCCATTCTTCCTTATTAATTTATTTATTCCATCATTCATTTAGGTCAGTATGGGTTCTAGGAAATTTATTATGTACTTTGGTTTGCAATCAATATTGTTTATGTTTTTGCTCAAATTGTTCTTGCTTTGGCCATTGGGAATTAGTTTGGCTGGCTTCTATATCTTTGACATATACCCACCATTACCTTTTTTGTGTTTTTGTTTTGATTTTTCTTTTAGTATTTCCTTATTTGCTGGCAGTAAATGTGATTATCTTGTATATTTCTTGCCCAGGGCTAACATCAACCATTTGGCTAAGGTTCCCTGGTTTCTGTTATTGGAATGGTATTCAAAGCCAAGGTCTGGGCAGTACATATGCTCATGGCTTATGGAATGCCCTTCATTTCAGGCTCACTCAGCTGACAGATTAAGGAATATATGTGCATACTAGCCTGCCATACACACACACACATGTTTATATGTAACAATCTATATCTCTATTAAGCTAATTATGTGTTCATTCTGATGTCTTTTATTCTAATCCATTACCATGTGCATCATTATAGACTCTTTCCCATGCTTGTATGTAAATCCAAACTTCTCCAGTAAGAACCTTGTTCCAACCATTCTCTATTCATTTAGTTAATTAATTGCAATATACATGTATATAGGTGCCAGAATTGTTAACCCCTAATGCCATGAAAAGAGTACAATGATTATGCCTGATATTTTTTTTCCTTTAGTCTTAATGACTCCTCCACTCATTTTAAAAAGTTACCTAGGTCAACCTGTTTTTAACCCCTATCCTTCAGTAGCCTTGTTTTATTCATTTGAATAACATTGTTTTGTCAACTTCTGCATACCTTGCTGGGATCCCTTTATTTCCTAAGTGATTTTTAAAGTATTTGTATACATTAAGGTTCACTCTCTATATTGTAAAGTTCTATGAATTTTTTATTGGATAGCAGCATGTCATGTGTGATTATTGGTGCCATAGAGAATAATTTCAATAGCCTAACACAATCCGTCCTTGACATATTCCACCTTTCCCTGACCCTGGTAGCTTCCAATCGTGCCACCATTAAATGAGTTGGGAAGTGTTCTCTCTGCTTGTATTTTCTAGAATAAATCAGAGAGAAATGATATGATTTCTTCCTTAAATATCTGTTACATTTCACCTGTGAACTCATCCAGGCCTGGTGTTTTTTTTTTTTTTATCAGAAGAATTATTTATTATTGATTCACTTTCATTAGTAGATATATGAGGTCTGTCTGGAAAAAGTCCAGCCATTGTTAATGTGATGAGAACAGTTTGAGTGATACTGATGTAACCTGGCAGCTAAGGAGAACAGACTGGGATGCACATGTGTGAGCAGTGATGACTTTGCTGTGCTAGTCAGTAGGGGTGGGAGACGCCATTGAGTGAGCATGTGTACTCTGTGGACATTGCATTCAAATGACTCAGGTAGTAAAGCAATAAATCTTCCTCAAATTTTGTGTTAAACTTGAACATTCTTCTGTAGAAACTATTTGATTCAGGAGGCTGCAGCTATGGGCAACTGGTGATTGGCAGCTTCATTATGACAATGCTCCTGCTCATGCATCACATCTCATGTCTCCTGCAGAGCTTTTTGGTGAAACATCAAATCACCCAGGTGACTCATTCACCCTACAGCCCAGATTTGGTGCCCTGTGATTTCTGGCTTTTCCCAAAACTAAAATCCCCCTCAAAAGGGAAGAGTTTTGATGCCATCAATGACATTCAAGAAAATACGATGGGGAAGCTGATGGCAACTAGGAGAACTGTGTGAGGTCCCAAGGTGCCTACTTTGAAAGGGACTGAGGGGTCATTGACTTGTCTGTAGTGTTTCTTGTATTTTGTATCTTCTTCAATAAATGTTTCTATTTTTTATAGTACATGGCTGCATACTGTCTAGACAGATGTCATAGGCTTATTAAGATTATTTATTTCTCTTTGTGTGAGTTTTGATAATTTGTATCCTTTCTCTTCATTACAGAAGGTTTTTTTTTTCTTCTATATTTTTTTTCATTTTTTATTGTGGTTCAAGTATAGTTGTCTCCATTTCTCCCCCACCAATCCCCTACCCCACCCACCCCTACATCCCATTCTTGATCCTACCCTTCTTTGGCTTTTTCCATGGGTCCTTTGTACATGTTGCTTGATGACCTTTCCCGTTTTTGCCCCTCATTATCCCTTCCCACCTCCCTTCCTGGTTATTGTCAGTTTGTTCTTTATTTCAATGTCTCTCATTATATTTTGCTTGCTTTTTTGTTTTGTTGATTAGGTTCCACTAACAGGTGAGATCAGATGGTATTTGTCTTTCACAACCTGGCTTATTTCATTTAGCATAATGCTCTCTAGATCCATCCATGCTGTCATGAACGGTAAGAGCTCCTTCTTTCTTTCTTGATAGTCTATGTTTTCAAGGAACTGTTCTATTTCATCTAAATGATCAAATATTTTGGCAAAGAGTTGTTTTTATTATTCATTTTACAGGGATATATAAGCATACCTGTAATACCAGAATAAAATAAAAGAGGACATCTAGTATACCCAAATTTTAAAAATATATTTAATTGTTACTTATAAATTAAGGAAACAAAAACTCAAAATCATAAATGTACATGATTTAGACATACAAAAAACGCATACCAGGCCAATAGTTATGACTTAATTTGCCTTTTTAGTGCTTTTTACGTGAATGTTTACTTCTCTATAGAAAGTATTTATTCACACAATGGAATACCACTCAGCCATAAAAAAGAAGACCATTTTAACCTTTGTGACAGCATGGATGGATCTAAAGAACATTATACTAATTGAAATAAGACAGCCAGAGAAAAACAAATAACACATGATTTCCCTCATATGTGGAATCTATTGAACAAACTAAACTAACAAGCAAAACAGAGATAGATTCATAGTTGGAGAGCAGGATGACAGCCATGGGAGTAGGGTAGAGGGTGGAGGGGCTGAGCAAAAAGGAAAAAGACTCATGGACAACAGTGTGGTGATTGAAAGTGGCAGGGGTATGAAGGAGATAAATAGTAATGGGGAAATACAATTAAAAAAGAAAAGTATTAGTAAAGGCTGAAGTGGGTTATCAATAATTTAACAAAGAATTTGCTTTATGTTTTGCATAGACTTGTGAGGCTAATAAAGATAATTTAAGTTCTTTTGTCCTGTGATGCTTTGTATATTTATTTTGCTCAAATGCCCCTTTTGGAACTGAGAACAACCTTTCCAGTAAATATGGGTATATTAATTTATGAAGCCAGGAAATTTTTATGTAGGCATGTCACATCATTACTGAAAGGCAGGAGTTAGCAACTAGATGCATGGATAGTAAATGATGGATAAACTATATTTGAGCCACAAAATAAGAAAGAAAACCATCTATTGTCTTTTTAAAACCTGTTCCCCATAAAAACTGATTTATTTTTATGATTACTACAAAACTATTTTTAGATTTGATTTTGGAGCCTTTGTAGATAAAATAAACAATGTCTAATCATAATTTTATCTTCCTGAGTATCATGGGGCATGTATGTCATTAACATATTGCATAGGACATATGTAATACAAATCATATAATCACACAAGCTATGGTTATGTGAACTATATGTAGCAATGCAAAATATATGTAACATAACATCAAATGATAAGGACCTTTCTGAATCTCTGAAGTAAAAAAAACTTTGTAAGTGAAAGATAACCCCAAATGTTTTATTATTCTTACTCATCTGATTTTTGTAAACACAAATGTTTGACTATTGCTCCTGAATAAAAATGTTAAAATGAATATAAAGGTGCTTGTGTTCTTTTGAATTAGTGCTCTGTTTTCCTTCAGATATATTCCCAGGAGTTGGATAGCACAGCATTCTTTGCAATTACCAAGATATGGAAGCAGTCCAAGTGTCCATCATACATGAGTGAATAAAACAACTACGGGGCATTTACACAATGGAATACTACTCGGCCACAAAGGAGGAAAATTTTACCCTTTGTGACATTATGGATGGACCTTGAGGACATTATGCTAAGTGAAATAAGCCAGTCAGAGAAAGACAAATACCATATGACTTCACACATATGTGGAATCTAATGAACCAACTAAATTAACAGGAAAATAGGGACAGACTTATAGATAGAGAGCAAGATGAGAGCTAGTGTTGGGGAGGTCAGGAGGTGGAGAGATTAAGCCAAAAGGAAAAAGGACTTGTGGACATGGACAACAGTGTTGGGATTGTGGTGGTGGGGGAGACTGAATGGTAATGAAAAAATATAATAAAGGTTAAATAAAAAATATTAAAATGATAAAAACATAACTTAAAAATAAAATAAATGCATGTAAAAGATATAATTTTACTCAGTCTTTGAGATAATTTATAAAATGTTTAAACTGGTCAAAAAATTAAAATATCATATATATGCAAAAAAAGAAATACCAAAATGAATTTGCATGTAGGTGCAAACAGGTTTATCCATTGGGCAATAATTAGTACACTGGACTCATCTAATTTGCTTTTCTGTGAACAAAACTAATTATCAGTTTTCTGTATCCTACAGAGTTGTAAAACAGAAAAAGAAAGGTGGACATAATCTGGACAAGTACCCTAGAAAGCAGCTAGTTCTTCAATAAAAGCTACCAAATAATCTTTTGGACTATACCAAAGTCTTTTGTATTTTTATGACAATTAACAAAAATATTATTTCATTAAAAATCATGATGCTTTAGTACAATTATCTTCTACTAAGCAACATATTTTTTCCAGATCTTTTCATGCCTGGATGTCATAATTTAGGTTTTTCATGTATTCTTAATAGATGTAGATTGGTATCTATACATAGTTGTGTCATATTATTGATATTTTTAGTGTTTTCTTAAATGACCAGTTCATATGCACAGATAAAACTTGGATTAAAGACAATTTCATAATTGATCCTTGAAATATAAAAACAGATTGCCTTTCTCTTGAGTGATTCTCAGTTGCAAAACTCCTGCAATAACCATTGCTGCCCAATAAAAGAGTAGGTGGATGTTTGAATGGAAGTCACAGATTTACCTCAAAATCAAGGTGAGACTGTTACTGGTAAGCACATCTTCAGGATGTGATGACCTTTTTTATGAGATTTAGGAACTTTGGATGCATTCATTAAATATACAGTTGAGAAGTAATCCATTAGTAATCTTGCACCAATTTACGTATCTCTACCTACATTTTTTAACTCTTATATAACAATATTTAAAAATATCAAATAATATTGAAAATCTGACAATCTATAACACATATTTCAGTTGCTGAAAATAAAATCAACATGTGAATTTCAGATATTATAAATGACATGTGTCACACTCCATCAAATTTATTTAGATGAATTTGAAATTGAGGCAATCTGATTTGCAAAAACTGTGTCAAAGATACTTCAACCTATTTTTGTCAAACAAAATAGTAAATAGCTTTTCATGCCAGTATTTCTCCTAGAAATGCAGGGAACATTCCTAAAACACACTAAACATTTGGCTTGAAATGACAACAAGCACCAGTCTTATGACATGACATGGGACAGGGAGTGCAATGGTTTTCATTGTGCCCAAAGAACGTATTATGACTGAGAGAACAGCTATAGTTAGACCAAGCAGATTTTACAGGAGGACAATCTACAAAGCAAATTTTTCTGAGGTTTACCAGCCATTAATAAATATAAATTTTTGTATTGGAAGGAGGCATGGAGTGAAAAGGTCAAGTCATCGTGTTCTAAGCTTCAACTTTTTAATTTAAATTAAGATAATAAAACTCTGAGATTGTGTTTAAAAAGTACAGTATACAAACTTTATTCAATAATCACTTGAAGGCAGCTTTTCTTTTAAAAGAATAAATATTCTTAGAAAGTACAACAAACTAGTATCCTATAACTATAAAAATATCAGATTAATTTAATTACTTAGTAGCATGTAGAGTTTGATGTAGAGATATTTCTATGTGTTTTCCCACCACAAAATTAAAAACAAATATAAATATATGCACACAAAAACACATAAAGTCTGGGGAGTGCCACAAATTAGAAACACTGGCTACACAGGCCAATATTCTGTCCATTTCCAAGGACATTGTAAGAACTCTGTGCATGGAGAGCAGAGGAAATGAACTAGTTAGAATATTAGTGATAGCACAATATTCGAGAAATGAGATGATGCACTTTTGACTTCATAAATTCAAGAGGAAAAAATCTTAGGAGCAAAGTAATAAATGTCAAAGTTGCTATTAAACAAAGGCTGACCTTTATGGGTCTCATTAAGATTTTTTAAAAAGTCAGTGGTGTGCCCACTAGCATCTCTGGAATGATTCCTAAAATGTAATTTCTATCTACAGACTTCATCATATTTTGTTGGATACATACTTTCATTCCTGCAATAGTATCTGAAGTAAAATGATACTACTATAATGGATAGAGGCATTTAGTTCTAAGTAGTCTGGAAAAGTCACAACAGTTAAATATCTCTTCCTCCTTCCATATTATTTCCTTTGAAAATTCTTTTGTAACACTTAACATTTGGAATGGATATTAAATGTATACCTTAATAGGATATAGCCATCTCTTTTCATCAAAATATCACAAATATTTGTTTGGAAACTAAAAACAAATTTTTTGATATGATTATGTTTCTTGTTAAATGATTAACTTTTTAAAAAATGAGGCAGGCCAGATGCAGTATATCTTCTCTTCAATGGAAATCAGATTAAAACTTTATTCCAGGTAGCTATTCACACTTGTTTTGAAGTTTAAGAGTAGATACACCTGTAGCTTTATTAAATAAGGGAGAGAATTTAGTTCTATGTTGCTGAGTTCTGTAAGAAAAATATATATTAGATTATATGCTTTCTTTCTGACACACAGAATTGCCAAAAGAATAAATGAGACATTTGGGTTAAAAATGCAATTTAAAATTATTGACATTTTAAACTATGTCCTGAATTTCAATTGACACATGTAGTGATAGAAAATTCTATCATTAAGCAACCCATCAGGATTGTTAATACTGATTTATTTTTACATTATTAAAAATTTCAGAAATATTTGTATTCATACCTAATCTCCAAATTTTTATTTCAAATGTTTAGACACATGATCACAATGTTACTTGAGTTAATAATCAGATTTGACATATGTATTTCTTCTCTATGCTATTTGTATATGTTTTTTACTTAAAGTAACAATTGCCTTTAAAAAAAGAAAAAAATGTGATCAGTATAGAATGTATCATCTTTTTTTGCCTGTGATCTCACATTGTATCAGTGTTGGCATTACATCCTATTAAGCTCATTGTTGTCTTTCCATTTTTTCCATTTCATTAACTGAAATATCAGTTTTTATAGGTCAATGGAATAAATAATCAACTTTATCCTTCTTACTAGCTAACAAGTTAGCTTACCGTGGTTTTATGGATCAGACATGAAGGACATTTGATAACTCAAAACAAAATCAGTAGCTAGACTAGTAGCATTTTTGCTTCAGTTCACTGACACCCTATTCCTACAGGGTAACATGAAGAGGAACAGTTGACACCCATTGGGCAGCGGACAGTGTTACAGGAGAGGAGAGCTAAGCTGAAAGAACTCAAATCATTTATAATGGGCAGTAAATCTGCAGGTACTGTGCTTCAGAAGGCAATTTTCATTTTTGTTATATTGGACTTAAGAATACCTACCTTTATTTTAGAAGAATTGATTTACTCTATTTTGTAATAACACTTCCAATACAAAACCGTATACAATAGCCTAAGACAATGGGCGCTTGGTGCTTCTTTTGCAAGGTATACAGATATGCAAGGGACCCTTGGAGAGTTGTTTTCCTGAAGTACACCAACCCCTTGTTTCCATATCATATTGGCTATGGGTGAATTCTCTGGTGATTTATCTGACCAGCAGAGGGTGGGGACAAATTCAGCATCTAATTGAGGCTTGTGTGCCCTGGATGTGCAGCAGGGCAAGACCAGTATGGCTTCATCCAGGCCACCCCGAGCCTAGGACCCAACCTAAACAGTTCCCCTAAATCATAAGTCTGCCTTAGACTTTGGACATAGATCTCCATATTACCTCATCTACTTGGTCCATGCATTAAAGCCCAAGATATAGCAAGGTGTGTTAGTTATTGCAAAAGCTCTACCTGGGCCTCCAGAAAAGGAAAACTAGGGCAACTCTATGACTCATAACAACACTGGGCAATGAGTTGAGACTGCTGTGAACTGTCTTTTAGATCCAAAGTGTAGTCACTGATCAAGTAAGGAATAAATTTTAATCCATCTTTTCCTAAATGATGAATTTTTTAATTGGAGTATAGATAATTATCTGCACAGCAGTTATAAATAATGGCCAGTTATTTATAAACTACATTAAAAATTGCTTGGTCAGTTTTTTCATTGTAAAGATCCCTTGAGTAACTAAGTGTAGCCTAATTTTGGTGAGATTTCGCTAGTTATCTGAGGGCTAAGTGATCCTCTGGTGCTGTCTTCTTAAACAGTTAAAGAATTCTCATAACTCCCTCTAAGAAAGTCACTGTGCTTCTGGATGGAGGTAAGTTAATGCCTGACTTCCACACAAGCAATATAGCCCTGGGGCACAGATGATGCCAATGGAGAGAAAGCATTGTTGACAATTGTAGGGGTCTTCCACCTGGGGCCTACATCAGTGGGTATGACAGGTCTATAGTATCTCCAGTGTGTGCATCCATCTGGCTAGTAGCCTCTGGGTTCCCAGTTCAGTTCATATAATTGAGTCTAGTACGTGTTTCTGAAAGGACTTCCAGAGAGTAATCAGTCCGAGTTGTTCTCTTTATTCAGGCAACCAGAAGTATTGTATTCCTTTGTCTCATAGAATTACTGAGCAAGGCCTGTGAAAATAGGAAAAAATAGAGCACATAAAGTCTGCAAAAGATGTGTAATGGGGAAATATTTAAAAAGTTACTTTGTTATAGAAAAAAATTACACTGACTAATAAGTACATGGATAGCTATTAAAAAAGTTATTTGTGTAAACTCAATTAAAGGACAATGAAATACCACTACATACTCACAAGAATGGATAACACACAAAGGCTACCGATACCAAACTTGCCAAGGGTGTGATTTAAGTTTGACTCTCATACATTGCTGGTAGGAGGGTAAAATCGTAAAACTACTGGGAAGACATTTTGGTGGTTTCTTATAAAGCTAAACATACATTTACTTACCTTATGACTCAACAATCACAAACTTGGATTTTATCCAAAAGAAAGAAAAATATAAGTGTGCACAAAATCTGCACAAATTGTCATAGTTTTACTAATAAAAGCCAAACCTAGAAATAATACAGATGTCTATAAGAGGCAAATGGTTAAACAAACTGTTTTCTATTCATAGAGTTGAATATAATTCAGCAATATATTACTGATGCACCCAGTAACATGCATGAATCTCAAACACATTGTTTGTGCAAAAGAAACCAGATACAAAAGAGGATACACAGAATATTTCCATTTATATGCAATTTGTTTATCACAGAACAGGCAAATATTGTTTGTGCTGTGTTTTCAGCACTCCCGTGAGCCAGCTGACATCAGCAACTATTAAAAATTTAATTAAGTAATGTGTTATAAGTACTCAAAACTCATCACTTCTTACTATGCTATATTTATTTATTTACATTGTACTTGAAAGATGTTTAATGGTGCACTAATGGGTGTTTCTTCCCAGCTATGCATTCAGTGATGTTCCTTACGTAGCCTAAAAATGAGCCATATAAGTACTATTGACACTATCAAAATTGGAATACTTTGCAAAATAGTTTTTTTTTAAATAGATGGTTTATAAACATTGACCAACACACCACTGAATCCAGTCCATAGTGATGGAAATCAGATAGATGGTTATCTGGGAAAGCGATCATGAAGATTAACTGGTAAGAGATACAGTATAACTTTCGGGGTTTATGGATATGCCCTCAATCTTATTTAGGAGATAGTTAACTTGGGGTATCCATAAATTTGTCAAAACTGATTACAACAAGGTGAGAATAGGTAAGAGCTGTGATATAACAATAAAATAAATGGCAAGGGAAGGATAGGTTTTTGGATGTTTACTCAGATGTTCTTAGATGGACACTGAAAGTGCAGCCAGGTTGGCAAGGCATAGATATAAAAGAAACACATAAATATTAACATTAATATTTGTTTTTAAAAGTCATGATTCATCAGATCCCTCATTAAACAATAGATTCCCCCAGAGTTGGTTAAGGACATAAACTTATGACTGAATTTTTGCTAGAATTCTAATAAAGCAAATATTCAATGTTTGTGATACTTTTCTATAGAGAACAGCACATGGTAACTACTTGGGTTCCAAAATTGGGCTTGATACCAAAAATAGAAAAAGAATTTAAGATAATCTGATAAAATGTCGGAAGAGAGACTAAAGTCAGTTCACACAATGGACAGGAGATCTATTTAGATTTCAAGGGAAATTGGTGAGTTCCATATTTATCCTAAAATACAACATGCAAGGTATTCAGTGAGCAAAATAAATACTCCACAGTATTCTCATGCTAAGGTTGCTTGTATGATCCTAGCTCTGAGGCTGCAAAAAAGGTAGGGGCTAGATTTTCAGTTGAATTTGTCATTTCAATTGAAGCAAAAATGACAAATTAGGTGAGGGCTAATATTACTTTTTTATTCAGTGTGGTAGATATCACTTTAATGGCCCTCATTAAACTATACCTTCCTGTATTCTTACTCATTTGTAGTCCCCACCCACACTGATTCTGGGTGTGGCCATGTGATATTAGTTTTGGCCAAGGAACATAAGCCAGCCAGAAGAATGTGAACACTGAGTATACGCTTACACGTTGGTGTTTGTACACCTGGAACGCTCCTTCTTGAAACAAAACCGTTATGATGGGAGTCGTAGGGAGGGTCCCGTGTGCGGGATTCCTGCAGCAGCTGACAACGATCCAAGATGATCTCCCTCCTGGAAGCAGCCTCGCTGCCAGCCTGGCTAGTAAGGCTGTGATTAAGACCATGTTTAAGTTCTCGACTATTCTGACACCCTCTGAGGCACCCTGTGAACCTGGTCAACACACCCAAGCCTGAGAGATAAAGCGCTTTTTGCCATTTGAAGTCATTACGTTTTTGACTGCGTGCCATGTAATAGTATAACACAGAAATGGTGTGTCCCTGTTTGAGGGTCATGTTAGCGTACCTGCTAATTTCTCTTAGTGGCGTACCTGCTATCATCCAGGCAGTATATAGTACAGGAAATATTAAAGAATAATTTGCCTAAGACTCTAAGCAATATTTTAATATTTACTCCATTTTACCTTATACATTAGAAAAAATCACTCTAAGGGCAAAAGTGAAACAATTTTCTATAGACATTTCCTACTTTGCAAAAATATATGAACTCTAAAAACAAATATTGCACAATTTCCTACAAGATTAGAAATAGTTTTCTTTAAAGATATACTAATAAGTGTTTTTCATTTGAAAGGAATATTTGTTATGGATTAGTGGTTTGCTTATGAGAAGACACAAGTATTTTCAAAAAGAAATTTCCTTTGATGCTTAATATATTTTGACATAACCAAAATAAACTTTAAAAATCTCTCATGTTCCTTAAACATATGGACCTTGGTCTCAGAGGGATTTTTTTGAACTTGAACCCAAAGGCAAGAGAAGTAAAAACAAAAATAAATGAATTGATCTACATCAAAGTAACAAGATTTAAAAAAGCAAAATAAACCACAAACAAAACAAAAATGCAACCAACCAAATGAAAAGTTTTTTGTAGATAATACCTCTGATTAGTATAGAAAGAATTTACATAACTGAACACCCAAAACACATGCAATTAAAAAATAGGCAGAGGACTTGATTAGATACTTTTCCAAGGAGAACATACAGATGGCCAACAGATGTACAAAAGATGCTCAACTTCACCATTTATAAGGGAAATGAAAATCAAAACCTCAATGGATACCCCCTCACACATTTTAGAATGACCATTAACAATAGTCACTGAAATAACTGGAATAATTGGTGGGAATGTAAACTGGTGCAGCCACTTGGGAAAACAGCTTGAAGGCTCCTCAGAAAATCAGTATACAGAGCCACCATGTAACCACCAGTCCCTTCTCTGAGCATCTACTCTACCTAATGTTTGTTAGAACACTTATCCCAAAGATATACATCCCCCTATGTTCATTCCACCATTATTCACAACAGCCGAGACATGGAGAAAAGCCTGTGTCCTCCGATGGGTAGTTGGACAAAGAAGATGTGATGTGTGTATACAGTGGGGTACCATTCAGCCATTAAAAATGATGATATAGCACCACTTGCAACAGCATGGGTTGATCTTGAGAGTATCGTAAAAGCTGACATAAATCAGAAAAGGACAAGAACTTCATGATTTCACTCATATGTGGGATATAAAATAGAAAGTCACAAATGAACAAACAAACTCATAGATACGGAAAACAGACTTGGTGGGGGAAGGACAAAGACAGTAAAGGGAGTCAAATATACAGAGACAGGGGGCTAGATTTTGGTTGGTGAGCACACAATAAAGTATATAGATGTTGTATTATAAAGTTGTATACCTGAGGCTTACATAATTTTATAAATTGCTGTTACTCCAATAAATTTAATTACAAAAATATTCTCATGTTCCTGGCTCATGTCATTTATGTACAGCTGCATTACAGAGTACTGATGGAATGTATATGGCCTTGAACTTCACTCCTTAGTTTGAATCTCGACTCTAGCACACTAGTTGAATGACCTACCTCAAATTATGTAACCTTTTGTATCTCAGTTTTCTCATTTACAAAATGGTGAAAAGAGTTGCACATGTTCATAAGATGATTCTGAAGATAAAATGATTTAGCATGGGCTAACCGCAATAATAAGCTCACAAATACATGCTACATAGGTATTTGTGATGACTACATGTGATATTACACATATTTCAAAATTACAATGGCAGCATTGCTGCACATATTTTGATGGCGTTACGTGTGCTGAGGGTTAACCACTGAAATTGGCTCATTTACAAATCCAAGTGTCCATTAGGAAATTGAGAGATAAAACATTTTCATGTATAAAGGAAAATTCATTCAGGACCTTGTAAATAAGAATATTCATTTCCTATAGTTTTAAAATGAAAATAATCTTAATTACCATTAATTATATCAATAACCAGTAATATTTTTTAATTATTCAGAAATAGATTTTTGAATGGAATGGGTAGCTAACTTATTGTCTGCTAGTAACAAGCTTTGAAATATAATCTGTTTCTAACAAAATTTAGTTCATTAGTACCATATCCAAATTAAATATGTGAAATTAGAATATTTGATTTCACTTTGCTTTACCCTCAATAAGTCTTATGTGGGAGCTAATTTCTTCAGATCATCCTTAATAAATGTATATCTCCAAACAACTAAAATATGTTGATTATAATATATCATAAAATATATATGATAAAATGTGTACTGAAAATTATTTAATAATAAAGTTGAAGTTGTAATTTGCATATTGCTATAAGGGTGAATGAATTACTTTGTTGAGCAATGGGCCAAGTTGTATTTACTCTTATCTAAAGCTAGAAATACAAACTTGTACACATGAAAGGCCACTTAACATTAACATACTTCCTTGTAGAAGGGTTTCCTTGAACATCTAGCTTTTTAAATGCAAGAATATTTCTTGAGTTATTTCATGTACCTCCCAGGGTTTGGTCTTTTTTCAGACATACAAGAAAAATACTAGGAAACAGCTGGAAATAATGAAAGCAGAAAACAGAAACTAGAGAGGGAAGAGACCCTTTAAAGCATATGCTTCGTTCCCCCACCAGGAAATGTAACCAATCAAGAATGAAAGGAAGAAAGAGAAGCAGGACAGGGTACAAATAATAAGGGTTTACACAAAGCACAGTCAGCTGGTGAGGTATTCAAGACGGCATACTCCAGAGCAGAATCCCGTGTTCATATAGGCTGAGTGGCATAACAGACTTTGGGAAGCTTAGCACCACTTGAGACAAGATCAGAGAACATTTTAGCTTTAGGTTTGTAAGCCATGCTGGTTTCACTTGCAGGCAGAAATAAGCCCTGTGAAACTCTACTGGAGGAAATGGTCAGCGTGTTAATTCTTTTGGATATTGCCATATATTTATTTTCAAATATCTGGTCAAATAAGGGAGCTAGAAAGTTACTAAGTGTATTTTTCTGATATTTTACTGAAATTAAAGCATTTTCATAATGATTTTCTTGTTTCCATACTTTAAATATTTTCAATTTCACACATTTTGAAGGGTTATCACAGGATTCATTTATAACACCTAATTATTTTCTCTAGCTTTGAGTTCTTGAAGAAGAATGTACTGATCTTCTGTTTACTCAAACCTCCCTTTATTATATAACCCAATAGATACATTCAAGTATCTATTTGGGCACAGCAATGTGTTATGAGCTGAGGATTAGAAGAGCTGCTGCACCTACCTGCTCTGTATTTAAAGTATAAGGTGAAGGAAATGAAACTAGTGATTAAAAACGTGTGTTGTGAATATAACGGTGAGGACTGCCTAGGAGCATCTGGCCTTGTCAAGAGTAGGTCTGCGTAAATGACTTGTTAACCACCACTTGGGCTGATTTGTAAGATTAAATTTGATAAGTAAGCTACTTAAAACGGTTTTTGGAACACAGCAAAAGCTCAAAACATATTTGTTGACATTAGTATTACTATGTATCAAGCTCTGAAGTATTTAAAAGGATAGAGGTTTTATTGAAGCATATTACAATAGTATTAAGAAGGGGAAAGTATTGGATGGATATTTTTACTTGGTTTCCAGAGGTAGAATTTAAAAACTAAATGTATCTTCACTTAGAAAGTGGGAAGGAAATATGCAAATTGTGTTCATAGACTTAACAGTATGGTGTATATATAGACACACCACCTATTCTTTAGCAAAAATCTATTGCTGAATTACTGAGTTATACTTTTTAAAAAATATATTTTATTTTAATTGTTGTTCAAGTATAGTTTTCGCCCTTTACCCCCATCCCAGCCTACCCCCCAGCCCTCCCCACCTCCCTCCTGTTTCCACCCCCCTAGTTTTTGTCCAAGTGTCCTTTATTATTGCTTCTACAAACCTTCCCCTTTTCCCCTGAAATTCCCTCCCCTCTCCTCTCTGTTCACTGTCAGCCTGTTCTCTATTTCAGTGTCTTTGGTTATATTTTGCCTGTTTGTTTGTTTCGTTGATTAGGTTCCCGTTAAAGGTGAGTCCTAGTGGAGAACAAATGCGGGAAAATCGCAGATATTTCACACAGCAATATTTTCACTGATATGTCCCCTACAGCAAGGGATTACTGAGTTATACTTTTTAATATGATGTTCTCATACCTCTTTAGCCGCTTTCTACATTAAAAGAGTTTAATGTTTACAGAAGAAGCACTCTCAGTAAACCATATCGTGGAATTCTTACTATTTTTCTTGGTGAACTGACTCCACATCAATTTCCAAAAGCATTGCTAAAACCTCCAGTGACATGGATTCCGGCCATGCAGCTTCTAATCAGTTTTGTCTTAACTGCAGTAATCAGAAACACACACACATAAATCCTAAATTACTAGAGCTAGCAAAACTAATATTGAAATTCAAAAATTAAATTAAAAATATCACATGTTAGAAAGTTATAACCTGATTTTATTAATTTAGTATCCATACTAAAAATGCCTTCCTTTTTTTCCCCATAAAGACTAAAACCCCAAAGGCAAACAGAGCAGAATTGTTTAGGAATGCCATAGGCAAAATATGTATTACAAGCATGGAGCAGTAATTTAAATTAAGGAGGGGGTCCATTGGGTTTGATTTCAGAGATAAATGAAAACCAATGCTCAAGTTTTATGATAATTTTACTTTTAATAAATAATTCAAATCACTCATTCTGTGAAAATAAAACAACTATGTTTTTAAACAGAAAAATGAAACATTAAGTAGGATAGCTCCAATTATGGAAATGAGCCAATTAAATCTCCTATCTTACTAGGACCCAGTCATGTTTGTTATCTAAAACTAATTATATTAATCAAACTGTTAAAACATAATTGAAAGTATCACAATATATATCACAATATATTCTTTGATTATTTAATTGAATTACTTTATTTTATGGTTTAGTGAAATGTTTGGCAATGAACTACAAAATTGTATCACTCTGTGTTATAAAAAGAAATACCTCCAAATTGGTGCTAAAACACTGTATGATATAAAATGGTTTAATCCAATCTGCTTTGTATGCTGCATGCATTTGATTTTATCATTAAAATGTCAAAATGGATTTTTCATATTCAGATGCATGAATGGTTAAGCGTGGAGAACAGGAGGGGTTTTCTTCATCAGATTAAATTATAGATACAGGAAAAAAGTATCATTGAATGGAATTAGTTGGAAAAGTTATATCTTGTTAATAATTTTCTTAATAATGTATTTAGATAATTATACAAATTAGTTTTCTTTAAAACACTACCTTTTATAGTATTAAATAAAATTTTGTGGATTACTATTTTTGGTCAAATAAATTAATTCAATCAGTCTCCTGCAAGAGATCCTGTAGATCATGTGATTCAATGTGAATACTGTACTTCTGTGCTTTGCAGTTCAGCCTCTCAGAAAACTCATTGAGGTTGCAGGCTCTTGTGCTTGGTGAGCTTAATAACTACCCTCTGATACTCATACAGAAGGCAGTTACTGTGTAGAAGCGTACTTCCTTGTTTCACAGGTTCAGTCATCATTTGTCATCAATGCAGGGTTGCCATCTTTGATGGCCATTCTGTCATGAAACTGGCAATTATTCAGGCTTCAGTCTTACCTGATGAAAGGAGAGCTGGAGGAGTATTGGTAATTTCCCCTACAATGAAGGGGATGCCTTTTCAATTTATAGTTCATAATTACCGTATACTTTTCCTTCTTAACAAATCTTGTATCTTATGTGTATATCTTCCTACCAGATTCAGAGTCATTCAAGAAACTCAGTAGCTGTCTTTTCTGCTAAGATGTCTCTGAATTCCCTAACACTGTTAAGTGAATTTCTCTATGTTCTATGATAGACACAGGATTTAATTATCAAATTGTTGTTGTTTTTTAATAGCTTTTTAAAAAGTGTCACTCTTTAGATTTGAATTTTTCATAGTTGGAGGAAGGGGTTGAGTTTTTAATTTTTATCATTAGCCTGAAAAAATTACCTTCACTTTTGTATGTGCCCAATAGTATTTTATTGAATGAAGGAATGGATATATAAATGTAGAAACTTGCTAACATATTTTCTCTCAACAAAGGAGTGTCATTACTTTTGTGGGCATATGCCATTGCGGTCAATCTTAACAACCAATTCATTATTGTTGGGGTATTTTTTGTGCATTTTATTTTATTCCTATTGTATCCTGGCAATACACCCTACAATATATTTTTCAAGATTTATTCTATTATTATTGTGATTTTTAAATGCAAATAGATAAAAATAGAAAAGAAAAAAGAGGCTAGGATAATCAAGTACTGTGGGACAATTTCAATATCTGTAATAGAAAACCCAAAAGCAGAAAAAGTGAATAGAAGAGATATCTGAAATAATGACTAAGATTTTTTTCACAATTAATACCAGGCATAAAGCCATAGATACAGGAAACTGAGAGAACACCAAGCAGAATTAGAACACACACACACACACACACACACACACACACACACTCACACACAATCAAACAAACAAAAAACAGCTAAACCAGACAACTATTCACACTGCAGAAAACCAAAGAAAAAGAGAAAAAAGAAAAAAAGGTTAAAAAATCACCTTACCTCTAGAGGAACAAGGATCAGAATTACGAAGGGGACCCCCAAAACCCAGAATTATCTTCTGGAGGGTGGACCTCTTGTAGTACAGTCTTCCTCCACTAAGTGGGTGTTCTAGGGATCCATCTGTATCAGTGAACCATCTGCACTGCATTCACAATTTTTTTCCTGCAAATGTAAAGCTGTTCTAAAAATGAACACCTTTATAATATAAAACTCAGTTCTGACCATGTCATTTTCTGTTTAAAATCTTCATTTAAAGTCATAACTTGGAAGATACCAGGTACTCAATAAATGTTACTAATGCCAATTACCATTGACCGTGGTTATTATGCACTCTGGTCTATCCTTTCAGAGAAAAGGAGTTCCTGAAATACTCCTAGGGTTAATTCAAATTTTGTCAGAGATAGCAAATATCACTTTGAGAATATCTGAAGAAATCTGAGGTCTGTAGAAACTGTTGTCACCAGTCTCTGCTGAAATATTCAGTTTTCCATTAGCCTAGAAGTATTTTTATCCTCACCAGGGCAAAGGTATCTATTATGTTTGGTTACCAAATTTATTCTCTGTGAGCACTCTTTATTTTTAATTACATTTTATCAATTATGCTATTAAAGTTGTCCTGATATTTCCCCCTTTTCCCTCCTCCCCAGGACCCCACAATCCCTCAGGTAATTCCCCAACCCTTGTTCATGTCCATGCGTCAAGTGCATAAGTTTCTTGGCTATTCCATTTCCTACACTGTACTTTACATCCCATGACTATTCTGTAACTACCTATTTGTACTTGTTAATTCCTGTACCTCTTCACCCATTTCCCCGTATTTCCCCTCCCATATGGCAACTATCAAAACACTCCCTGTATCTATGATTCTGTCCTTGTTCTTCTTATTTGTTTAGTTTGATTTTTAGATTTTAATTGTCAAAAGATATGTATTCATTGCCATTTTATTTTCATAGTTTTTATCATATTTTTCTTAAATAAGTCCTTTTAACATTGCAAATAATAATGGTTTGGCAATGATTAACTCCTTTAGTTTTTTTCTTTTCTGGGAAGCTATTTATCTGTCCTTCAATTTTATACGACATGTTTGCTGGGTAGAATTATCTTTGCTGTAGGTGCCTACTTTTCATAACTTTGAATATTTATTTTTATTTTATTTTATTAAAAAAATTTGTTGTTGTTCAAGTTCAGTTGTCTCCATTTTCCAACCACCACTCCCTCAAACCCCAGCCATCCTCACCTCCCACCCTCTATCCTATCCCCCTTTGGCGTGGGCCATGCATCCTTAATATATGTTCCTGAAAACCCCTTTTCCTCCCTTTATCACCCCCACCTCCCCTCTGGTTACTGTCAGTTTGTTCTTAATTTCACTGACTCTGGTTATATTTTGCTTGTTTGTTTGTTTTGTTGCTTACGTTTCACTTATAGGTGAGATCATGTGGTATTTGTCTTTCACTTCCTGGCTTATTTCGCTTAGCATGATGCTCTCCAGTTCCATCCATGCTGTTGCAAAGGGTAGGAGCTCCTTCTTTCTTTCTGCTGCATAGTATTGCATCACGTAAATGTACCAGTTTTTTATCCATTTATTTACTGATGGGCACTTAGGTTGCTTCCTTGCTGATCCCTTATAGTCTGCAAAGTTTCTGCAGAGAAATCATCTGACAGTCTTAAGGGAACTCCCTTGTAAGTAATTGCTTTTCTCTTGCTACTTTTAAGATTCTGTCTTTATCTTTAACCTTTGGCATTTTAATTACGATGTGCCTTGGAGTGGCCCTCTTTGCATTCATTTTATTTGGGACTTTGTTCTTCCTGGACTTGTATGTCTGTTTCCTTCACCAAATTAGGGAAGTTGTCTTTCATTATTTTGTCAAATAGATTTCCAATTTCTTGCTCTTTTTATTCTATTTCTGGTACACCTATGATGCAAATGTTGGACATCTTGATGTTGTCCCACAGGCTGCTTACACTATCCTGTATTTTTTATTATTATTATTATTTTTCTTCTTGTTTTTCTGATTGCTTGTTTTTTGCTTCCTTATATTCCAAATCATTGATTTGATTGTTGACTTCATTCAGTCTATTATTCACTGTTATTTCCTTGTAAATTATTCTCTATTTCAATTAGTGTATTCTTCATTTCTGACTGGATCTTTTTTATGTTGTTGAGGTCCTCCTTAAGTTCCTTGAACATCTTTATCACTAGCATTTTGAATTCTGCATCTGATAAATTGCTTATCTCTATTTTGATTAGTTCTTTTTCTGGAGTTTTTATCTGTTGTTTTGTTTAGGCCATGTCTCTTCTCCTCATTGTGACAGCCTCCCTGTGTTTGTTTCTATGTATTAATAGAGCTGCTATGACTCCCTGTCTTCTTAGTGTGGTCTAATGCATTAGATATTCTGTAGGGTCCAGTGGCACAGCCTTCCCTATCACCCAAGCTGGGTACTCAAGGTGCACCTTTTGTGGGGGCTGATTACACCCTCCTCTTGTAGTTGAGCCTTGCTTGATGTTGGCAGGTCAGTAGGGGGGATTTACCCAGGCCAGTCAGTTGCAAGGACGGGTTGTGACCACTGGCCACCAACCCACACCCTCTGTGGAGGTTCAGCTACGTAGGGACAGAGTGGTGGTGCTCCAATGTGGTTGTAGCTGTCAGGTGTGCAGGCTCTGAGGTTTTCCAACAGGCTCAGGCCAAGGTCAGCCCCCACCTGTATTATGCCTGGGGCCACCCTTCCTGAGCAATAAAACAATCTGAGATGGTTACTATTTGTGCTGTGCTTGGAGATTCCCAGGCAAAGCCAATCTGTGAATCTAGGATGGCTGCTGTTAATACTTGGCTGGGGCCAGTTAGCAAGGGGTAGGGAGGCTATAGCTTTCTGAGGTGACTTTTGCTTTTTTGAAAGATTTTAGGAAGTTGTGAAACATGAGCCAAGACCAACAATTCAGAGAAAAAGTTACGGTTAGCAATTCCCATGGGCCCAAAAGTTTGGTGGGGCAGAGTCTCAGGGGATCTTCAAGGTGGGACAAACAGTATTAACCAGGTTGATGGAGTCTCAGATATGGTGCCTACATGCCAACTCTGTGGCTCCATTGGAGGAAAGCTCAGAAAAAGGACAATGACCTCTTTCTGTCTTTCTGTCTGATAGAAAGCTGCCCCCCCAACTCCCTCCTTGATGCCAGACACTTCATTTCCTCCCTGTACGCCTCTGGTGCCTTTCAAAATGCTACTCTGGTTCTAGAGCTCAGAGAGAATGAGTCTGAGTAAGTTCAGTGTGGTTTCTTTAAGGAAAACTACTTGGGACTCCAGAAGTTTCTTACCCCAACTCAATCCCCACAGGTTTTTGCAGTCAGAAGTTATGGGGTCTTATTTCTCACACTGGAACCCTGGGCTGGGAGGCATGGTATGGGGCTGGTACTCTTCACTACCAATCTATTTCTCCTAAATTTTTATCCACCATGCATGCATGTGAGACCAGCCCATTCCTTGTCTTTGCCCCTCCTATGAGTCTGGATAGATATGGTTTCTTTAATTACGTAGTCGTCAGACTCCATTCAAATTAATTTCTGATGGTTCTAAATGATGGTTGTTCGGTATTTTAGTTGTAATTTTGATGTGGTTTTGCAAGGAGGCAAGCCATGTTTACTTATGCCACCATCTTGACTGGAGGTCCTTTGTCACTCTCATGAGCACTCTTTAAAAGCCATTAATGTGGAAATCATATCTTAGACAATAAACATTAATTTTATGGTTAGTGTAAACATCACATGCAAGAACTGTGGTTTAGGTATCTCAAATTGGTAAATACCTCTTTTTACCATGCTTTCCTTTAAACACCTGGACTATGACTACCAAATATCTGATTTCTTGAACTGTTTCTATGCCACTTATTGCTGAACTGCTAATAGTCCACATAATGGTATTCACCTTTATTTTTCCTATATAGTTAGCTTTTGTCTCTTCTTGCCTTCTAAAACTCACAATATTATCATGTCCTCTGGCAATGACATATTTAAACATTCAACAGATAGTCTTAACTATGTCCCTGCACTCCATTAGATATTTAACTGTTTTTATGTTATTAAACAAATAATTCTTGATCTGAGGACAAGGGCAATATCATTCATTAAATATGTTTATCCTGATTAGACTACTTCATAGACAGTAAGATATAAAATTTCTTGCCATTCAATATTTTACTCATATCTAAACTCCATAGAAAATATTTATGATATAAATAGTAGGTTCATTGAGCACTTCTTTTTTATTATTTTGGCTTAACTTCAGAGAGAAATATTTTTATGATGTAGGATATATTCTTAATAATATACAAGGTTTGTCCAGGAAAAGTCCAGCTATTGTTTATATAATGAGAATGGTTTGCATGACATCAATGTAACCTGGCAGCCAAGGAGAGTGAACTGGAATGCGCATGTGTGAACAATGATGACTTCACTGTACTAGTCAGTGGGGGCGGTAGGCACCATTGAGTGAGCATGTGTACACTGTGGCCCTCACATTGAAAATGACTAAGTGAGTAGAGAAACAAATCTGCATCAAATTTTGTGTTAAGCTAGAACATTCCTCCATGGAAACTATATGGGTGATTCAGAAGGCCACAGCTACTATGGGCAACTGGTGACTGGCAGCTTCATCACAACAACGTGCTCACTTATGCATGAAGTCTCCTGCAGAGTTTTCTTGCAAAACATCCAATCACCCAGGTAACTCAGCTCCCCTACTGCCCAGATTTGGTGTCCTGTGACTTCTGGCTTTTCCCAAATCTAAAATCACCTTTGAAAAGGAAGAGATTTCAGACCATCAAAGGAAAATACATCAGGACAGTTGAGGGCAATTGGGAAAACTGTGAAATTCCAAAGTGCCTACTTTGAAGGCAACTGAAAGATCATTTTCCTATGTACAATGTTTCTTGCATCTTGTGTCTTATTCAATAAATGTTCCTATTTTTCATAGTACATGGCTGGATACATTCTGGACAGATCTTGTATAGTCTTCGATGTCACTTATATGTGGAATCTAAAATAGTGAAACTCATAGAGGCAGAGAGTAGAATTATGGTTTCTAGGCGGTTGGGGAAGGGGAAAATGTGATGCTCAATAGATATAAAATTTTAGGTATGCAATATGAATGAGTATAGAGATCTGTTATACAATATATTATCTATAGTTAATATTGTTCTGAAATTAAAATTTTGTTAAGTTTTATCTCGTGTTAGGTGCTCTTGCTACTCCACTATGAAAGAAAGAAGAAAGAAAGAAAGAAAGAAAGAAAGAAAGAAAGAAAGAAAGAAAGAAAGAAAGAAGGAAGACAGACCCAAAGGTACACAAGGAAACTTTGGATGTAAGACATGTTTATTGCCTTGACTGTAGTGATGGTTTCACAGGTATATGCATATATATAAATGCATGAAGTTGTATAGGTTAAATATGTGTAGATTTTGTATATCACACAGATGTCAAAAAGGCTGTTAAAATATAAAACCCTTTCCTTAGACAATGCTCTTTTCAGGACATTATATTATCCATGTTGTATTTAGGAGGCTAAATCTACACATTTCAAGTTTTAAATCCTCAGCACCATAGTCATGATTATTTTGTCTACTAGTCTTCTATAGAGGGATGTTTAGTAAATTTTGAATAATGACCACTATTTTTATTATTGGTGGGCCTAAAATATGCAACTACATTGGAGTAATGAGAGGAAACCTACAAATGAATCTAACTTTGTTTCTGAATGTTCAAAGCAACCTTCCCATAAGAATACATTAATAACCACTAAAACTCAAAATCTAATCCCAATTAAAATGTTTTCTTATATATTTTTAAAATTTTTCTTTATGTTATTTTTGCTAATTTCAGGGAAATTATAGACTTTAAAGTGAAATATAATGTACAAAGGGAACAGATATAATCAATTGAATCTTTTAAATGTAGCAACTAGAACATAAATATATTTAGTATTTAATATGATATCTTAGTCTGTTTGTGCTCCTGTAACAAAATACCACAAACTGAATAGCTTATAAACAACAGAAATTTATTTCTCACAGTTCTGGATGCTGGGTAATACAAGATCAAGGTGCTAGCATGGTCATGCTCTGGTGAAGGCCCTCCTCTTGGTTCATAGCCAGCACTTCCTCATTGTGTCCTCACATAGCAAAAAGAGCTAGGGATCTCTCTGGAGACTCTTTTTTTTTCCTAATGATCTTTTTATTCATATTATCATACATGCAAAAAAAAGATACCATTCATTTTTAACACAATCTTTTGTTGATCTCTTTTTTATTTCTTTTTTTTTTGATGTTCAAGTACAGTTGTCTCCATCCCCCCCTCACCCTAGCCATCCCCACCTCCCACCCTCAATCCCATCACCCTTTGGCTTTGTCCATGGGTCCTGTATACATGTTCCTTGACAACCCTTCCCACTTTCCCCCCATAATTCCCTCCAACCTCCCCTCTGGTTACTTTTATAGAGATTAATATCATTCACAAGGGTTCTACCTTCATGACTTAGTAATCACCCCCCAAAAGCTCCTTCCACTTACTTAAACCATCACCTTTGAGGGTCAAGATTTTAACATATGAATTTGGGGAAAACAGACATTCAGACCATAGCATATGAGCTAGCAAAATAAAAGAAAATGAGATAATATCGCAGTGATTTACATTCCAAAGATAAATTCTTGCTTCCTTACTATCAGTGTTACATGGTGCAAAAGTAGTAATGTTGAGCTAATTTGCAAGTTCTGAAAATTTCTTTGGTTCATACGAGCCTTTGAGTAATTTCTTTATTGTACTTTTTCCAGTTGTATGATTCTTCCCAGAAAACAAAAGTCTTCTAGTAGACTAATGGGATCTAGTAGACCTTTAGATCTAAAAATTATTTTGAAAACCACACTGCCAATGTGTTTACAACACATAGGAAGTCAGGTGCGTGGGTATCATGAACAAACTTTACTTGCATATGTCATTTTTACAATACAAAATATTTGTGAATAATCATAAAATTCTGAAAAACAAAGTAGCCATATGCCCTTGGACCCTCAGAATACCTGATGGACAGCACTACACTAATCCTGATAAAGAATAAGCCTGTGTAAGAAGTAGGGGCAAAATTTCCTTGGAGTTAAACTAACATTGTCAAGCTGCTTTTAAAATAATAGACTGACCTGGAGACAGGGGCAAGATCCCTCAGTGACTTGACTGTTATTAGTGTGCTTGTATGTGTAAAACCTACGTTTTCTCAGGATGGTTATTATAACAGTCTTAGAAAAAATTATAACATGAAAGTAAACATTTAGGAACTTCTGGAATTATATGGTTTTATTATAGTAAATGTTCTTTGTAATATTTAAACTACATATATTATTAGTCAAAATCAACATATTAATCCACAGTGAGAAAAGCAACCAATACTTTTATATAGTTTATTAAATTTTCTAACAGGCATGTTAATTTTAACTAATTAATACATAGACTTTCATCAAATTGTTTAATATTTTGAACTTTGTAATATGACTCTGCTTCTTCAAATTTGAAATTGAAAGATTTCAGAATGTGGTTAAAATGCAGTATATAATGAGTCAATATAAAAGCAAAAATAAACCTAGAATTTTTTTCAATATATATTACTTTAAAACAACATGTGAATTATTTCTATTACTGAATTACAGGTTATTCATACTCTAAAAGTTTTAGGAAATGTTCCTTGGAGGAAGGTTCACTTTACAGTACTTTCTTCATTTAAATAAGAAATGAAAGCCTGTATCGATAAGTAAGTCAGCTTATACTATGCTTTTCTATTTTAAGAAATGTCCTAGGTGACTAGAGCAGGGCAATTTGCTGGGTTAACCTAATATTATCTTTATTACTTTTGCTGTCAAAATGCATTGGTGTAATAGTAAAAAATATAACAGCGTGTGAATCAGTGCTGTTAAGGTGGTTTAAGTGCCCTTTTACAGAGCAAAATTGTACAGCAAATAGAAACTGTGTTGCACTGTTTTTAACAAGCTGGTAATTATCATTCTAATGTGCGTGTGTATTTACATTTTATGTGCCCTATTTGCTCTGTAGTTGGTTTCAGAGCACCATCAAAAACTCTGTCTCATGTTTAATGAAGAAAAACATTAAATAAACTGAAGGTTAAAAAATATTTATTTGAAATCTGTATCTACTCTTTTTTCATAAGTATTTTAATCTGATAGTTTTTATTTTATTTGTTTCCATGTCAGCACTCATAAATTAAACGCAGTAATGAACTAAAAAAGACATTTAGTAAACAAGTATGTCAACTAACAATTTCATCAAGTCAAACTTAGATTTTGAAATACAATTTTGGTTTTCAGATAAGGAGTGTCTGTCACAGATTTTAGGTTTATTGTGACCATTACATATACCAATACTTTCTTTTTTTGGTAGCATTCTATTATATGGAGGTATTATTATTATTTGTTTATTCATTCACCTCCTGATGAGTGTTTAGATTGTTACAAAATTAAGCCTATTATAAATAAACCTACCATAAACATTCTTAAAGAGTGTCTGTATATCTAAATATCAAGATATGGTATTGCTACATCATCTGTAAATACACATTTAATTTTACAAACTAGTAGCAAACTATTTTCTAAGGTGATTGTACAATTTTATATTCACACCTGTGATATATGAAAGTTTTAATTTATCTATCTACATCTTTTCAAAACTTAATACTACTTATTACTTAAATTTAGCCATTGTAGTGGGTTTGTATGTAGTTGTAGTTTTAATTTTCTTTTTTATCATTTTTTAAATTAATGTTCAAATACAGTTGTCTCCATTTTCCCACCACCACTTTCACCTGTCCCACCTACCCCCACCTCCCACCCTCAGTCCTATCCCCCTTTGGCTTTGTCCATGGGTCCTTTATACATGTTCTTTATGAGCCTTTCCCTTCTTTGTCCCCCTTATTTCCCTCCCGCCTCCCCTGTGGTTACTATCAGTTTGTTCTTAATTTCAATGTCTTTGGTTATATTTTGCTTGCCTGTTTGTTTTGTTGATGTAGTTTTGTTGATGTAGTCTTAATTTTCATCTCCCTAATGACTAATTATACTGAGTATAGTTTCATTTGCTTATGGGTCAATTGCATATCACCTTTTGTAAAAGGTTTTTGGGTTTTTTCGCAAATATTTTGCAAATTTACAACTGGGTGTTTGAATTGATACTGAGTTGTAGAAGGCCTTCATGTACTCTGGATATGTCTTTTGTCAGATATATGAAGGGAACCCCCCAAAAACAGGAATTTATTTATTAAAAAAATTTGTATTTATTCTTACATGTTTAAACTTCAGTCACCTTCAAAGTACTCTTCATTTGATGAAATATACCTATTATGACAGTTTTTTCACTGCTCAAAACAGTTTTTGAACTCATTGATTTTGATGCTTTTTAGTGCTGCCATTTTTTGGCAATGTCTCTTCTACAATGGCAAACCATTTCCCTCTGAGGACTTTCTTATCTGGGGAAACAAAAAAAAAGTCACTCAGGGAGAAATTGGATGAATAGGGAGGGTGGGGCATGGGGGTCATACTGTGTTTGTTCAAAAACTTCTGAACACTCGGCGTGGTGTGAGCAGGTGCTCTGCCAAATCCCCCATCATGAAATGGGCAAATGCATTTAAAGAGTCTTAGAAACAGAAAAAATAACCACTGAAGCCTATGTAGCCTCTCACAACAATGCCAGCTGGTACCGTGATACAGATGGGCTCCTAGAGCACGGACCTAGTGGGGGAAGCCTGTATGTGCTACAAGGACCCTCCCTCCAGAAGATAATTCCAACTTTTTAGGGACCCCCAAATATATATTTCAATATTTTAAGTCTGAGGATTGCCTTTTCATTTTTATCAATTATCTTTAAAGAGCAAAAATACTTTATTTAATTAAGTTCAATTTATTAATTTTGTCTTTCTTAAATTTTACTTGTTCAAGAAATCTGTCTACTCTATGGCCATGAAGATTTCTTCTATATTATTTTTTAATATATTTTATAGATTTAACTTTATATTCAGGTCTAAGAACAATTTAGAGATTTTTGTTTGTTAAAAGTCAAGATTCTCTTTTTTAAATTTAATATAGCTAATCGTTCCAGATCAATCTAATGAAAGGACTACTCTTTCCCAATTCAATTACTTGGTGTGTTTTAAAAGGAAAAAAGAGTGAAGCGTATTTACATGGACTCACTACTGGGTTCTCTGGTTCACTGATCTGTATTTGTATCTCTATGCCAATAACACACCATCTTGATGACTGTGCCTGTGTATTAAGTTTGGAAATCAGGCAAATATTCTCCTACTTTGTTCTTCATTTTAAAAAATTATTTCAGCCATTCTAGGTGTTTTCTCCTTCCACATAAATTTTAGTTTCTTAATTTTTTCAAAAAAAAAAAAAAACCCTACTAGAATTTTCATTAAGATGTCATTGAACTTATAGATCAATTGGGAAATAAATGACATCTTAATACTGAAATTTTCAATCCATAAACATGGAATACCCCTTAATATGTTTAGATCTGCTTTATTCTTTCAGCAATACTTTATAATTGTAAGTGTACATATCTTACATTTATTTTTTAATAAGTTCTCATTTTTTACATTTTTGATGATAATGAAAATGCTATTTTATAAAAAATAACTTCATTTTCCAATTGTTCTTTTTGGAGATACAGCTAAACTCACTCATTAACTCCAGTAGCTCTTTTTGAGTTTTCTGGTAATAATCTATGTAAATAGCTGCCAATACAGATAATTTTGCTTCTTCTGCTAAAATGTATAGATCTTATTCTATTTTCTTGATTTATTGTTTTTTTTTTTAGGACTGGCAATATAGTGTTGAATAGAAATGGTCAGAATAAGTATCTTATTTTGTTTCAATCAGAAGTAAAATATTTTATCTTTCACCATTAAGCATGACATTAGCTGTGGATTTTATGTACATGTTCTTCATCAAGTTGATGAAGGTTCTTATGAGTGTTAACTGTTGATGAAATGCTTGTCTTGCATCTATTGATATAATCACACGATTTTTCTGTTTTATGTTCTTAATACTTGAGATATCACATTGATATTTCTCAAATATTAAATGAACCTTGCATTCTTTCTGCTCTGTATGATCAGAACTCTAATAGCCAGGTCTTAACTACTTGGTCTTTGCTAAGTCTTGTGTAGTCACAGCCAACCCTCGGCACATTAGCATCTAAAGACTCAAGGTGCTCCCAGTACAGAGCTCTTTCTTCATGTGGCTTTCCCCCCTGGAGTATTCCACCAGTAAATTCCAGCCTTTGGAGGCTTCCCAAATTCTGAATTCTGTTTCCTCAATTTAGTGTGAGTACCATGCTCAGCTTGGGTCTTCTCTGTGAAAGAAGACAAACCACATTCTCCCCCTTTTCTCAGGGATAGTGATCCTGTGCCTCCTGTTGAACAATGTATAAAATAGTTTGATCATTTATTTTGTCCATTTTTTGAGAAAGGTACGACTGCAGTGCAAATCCAGTACTGGCTATTATTCCACCATATCCAGAAACCTAATTTCATTTTAACATTTAATGAAACAGTTTAAATGAAAAATATACTTCTTTTGGAATATTTTTCTCATCCTACTGAAAAAAAAGACCAGCTTAATAAATGAATTATTGTTAGAGTTCCTATTCAGATTTAGAAATTCTATACTTCTGACTCGCAGAAAGTATAGACAAGAAAACTTAAATATACATAGCTGTTTTCCAAATTCTTAGATTTTTGTTTTGAGAGTTGTTCTATGGCAAGTTTGACTGAAACAACACAAAAGTGTACCATATCCAATGACTAGATACCACCCCCCAAACAAATCTACAGTTCTAAAATGTTTACTCTCCTTTATTGATGTGCATTTATTGGCCTATTTCCTTCATAATCTCTGTATATATGCCAGGACATGCCATTCATGCAATACATGCTCATGTCTGTCTTTTTTCTTTCTTTCTTTTTTTTTTTTTTTTTACTTTGAGTAGCAGACATACCTTGGGTTGTAGATATTTACTGGAGGTACATAACAGTAAGATTTGTTTCTCTCAAAATATGCATGTATATTTTTTGTGTGAAAATGACTATAATTTCAATGATAGAAAAGGAAATTCTATGATTTTACTTTTTGTTTATCAGGAAAATAGACTTTATTTTACCCCTGGAAAACATAAAAAGAATGAGAATAAAAGTGAACTATTCAAACAATACTTCTTTCAAAATAAATATGCCAACAAAAAAAGCAATATATTTTAGTAAGAAAACATAATTTACTGAAGAAAGCATACATCCTTTGGTGGAATTGGTAAATTTACCAATTACTTGTGATTTCCATTCAGGAAGACTCTACTGGAGCTAACATAAAAGCTTCCTTAAGCATAGCTGTTTCTAATTTTTAAGGAAAACAACAACAAAAAAGAACCCTTCCCCTGTTATTACCAGGATGTAATTTTATTTTGGAAGTTAAAAGTCATTTTATTCCTCATAAAACCACACAAGTTTACAAGCAGATGTGTTTACTGATGTTCATTTAAGCGTTGTTTGGATTTGTGAAAATTTACAGAAACATTGAAAAGTTTTGTTAATTTAGTAAAAAATACTAAACACCATTCAGTAGGGACTCTTTAAACAGAACCAGGTATACTAGAGAGCAGTAAAAATTGATGCCTCTCTGAGAAGAGATATTCAAAATAATATTAAGTAAAAAGAAGGTTAAAAGATATTTGTAGTTTGATATAATTATATAGTTTATCAGATACCAAAAATCATGCCATATGTTGGCATGCCATGCATATATTAATACATATCATGACACACATGCCATATCATGTCTATATCAATGCCATGTATAGGCATGCTATGTGTTCATACATACACGATATGTGTGTATTACATATATGTAATTAATGGTAATGCTTGCCTCTCAGGAGGAATAGGGATGTGTGGTTAAATATAAAAACAATCACATCTTTATAAGCTATATTTTATTTCTCAACAATTAAAATAAATGATTAAATACATATATTAAAATTATATTAGTGGATATGCAAATGTTTATTGTAAAATTCGTTACTCTCCTGGTTTTTCAGATCTGTTCCTATAACCACAACCTATTTTAAAATAAGTAGATTGATGTTACTCATAAATTAGCCTGTTTTCAAACTATTTTAAATAAAAATTTGAGGTTGTCATGCTTACCATTTCCTGAAATATCTTTTAATACATCAAAATTATTGATAGTTATTATAATTTTTGTTTCTGTTTGACTAGTATAAGATAAATTTCTATAACAATATATCTGAGATTCTGTATAATATATAGTATTGATATTAATTACAGTGGTGAGAATAAATTGTATAAGAAGGTGTTTGTAATGAGAAAATTCTTTAAATTTTTATTATTTATTTATTTATTTATTTATTTATTTGAAAGAGGGGAAGGCAGGGATAGAAACATCAATGTGAGAGAGAAACATTGATCAGTTGCCTCTTGTCTACACCTCAACTGATGCCAAATCCACAACCCAGGCATGTGCCCTGACCAGGAATGGAATTTGTTTACCATTAAAGAGTTATTTCTTTGTGGCATGTTTTAAAACCTTTACTTATGTTATTATTTTATTTTTCTCCATAATTTTATGAAACATTCTCAATTGATAGACACATGAGAAAATGGAAACAAAAGATTTTAAGTAATTAGTTTAGAGTGACAAGTTAACATGTAGTAGAACCGATATTTTAACTAAATTTCTTTAAAACTGATATCATGCTGTCAAACACCACACTACTGCCCATTAAAACACATCCAGACATGGAAATATGTAATCAGAAGGCACCCAGCTTCTACGAGAGAAACAATGTGTTCATTTAGTCTCCCAGGTTTTCTCCTCCGGTCATATTCCTCTCCCCAAATTAGAAGAAAAGATACTTTCATTACCTTTGTGGTTATCATTTGTTTGATTTTTTGTGGTGTTATGTGCTTGTTTGTATCCATGAACATGTAGCTTAATTTTATTGGACATTGTTCATAAATTAAGCTATTCTTTATTTATTCCTCTATGACTTGTTTGTTTAGGGTCCAATTTTATGTTCATCCATGATGATGCATAAATCTATGAATAATTTCCCCTGAAAAAGTATATAATTTTATTTTTAAAATGTTGCAAATGTTAAGAACATTTTTATATGCATTCCCTGTTCACATGCATAGTAATTGACAGTGCATTCATCCAGGAATGAAAATGGTCATTGCAGGGTATGGACATTTTAATTTTAAAAGATAATGCCGAACCATAATAGTACATTAGAATCAACCAAAACACAATTTGTTTTCACCTTACTGCTGGTGCTTATTAAAATCATAAATGTGAAAAAATTATTCAAGTGCCTTATCTACTGATGTATGTGATTCTTGATCCATCATTTTGGTAAAACATAATTTATTGTTTTTTTATATAATATGTGTATAATTTCCATGTTGATATCCTCTGATTATCTTTTATTCCAGGTTTCTTGTTATCTTGTAATATCCATTCTTTATTTACCTCCTTTTATAGGCTGAGTGTATAATTTTCTATATAAAATAACTTCAGGCATAAAAGAAATATCCTGGTGTTCCATAGATTCCCTCTATTCCAATGGTGGGGAGTCTAACATTATGCAACCCGACCTAATTTCTGCAACTAAAACTTTAATTAATATTAGAACAAAACCCCAGAGGTGTTGAATGAAATATATGATGAGCTTTAACAGGACGAGCTGCAAGTACGTGACTTGGCAGATGTAAGCAGTAGGAAATGTGCGCCGACGGAAGGGAAATTGACAATAATTTATAGATAAATTTTGGGAGCTAAACATGAACTTGACTTATTTTCATGCTCAATATTTGCTCTGAGGTTAAGGGTGTTAAAATCAGTATTTGTTTCTTTATTTTATTATATAATTTGTATTATTACTAAAAATGCATGTGTTTCTCCCTTGTTTCCCCCATTGTTAGTTGGTCCAAGAAGCAACCAAATACATAATCTCTCAAGATGTCAAAATTACTAAAAACGATTTCCTGTTATTAGTTTTCATATATGTAACTATCTGAAACATATCATAGCTTGCAATGTTGTAAATCAAGATAATGACTTAAATGTGAATAGTATAAAAACAGAAGCTGACACCAGAAAAGCATTCTTTGAAGGGAAAGAGACTTGCTCACTTTTCAAAAATGATGTAAAAATGCTACCTTATTATTTATCTCATAGAAATACGTAGAATTGTATTTAAACACTTTAATAAATTATCATTGGTTTCTTATGAGAACAGGGTATTCACTGTTTTCATCACTTCCTGGAATGAATGTAATCTTTTTTACTTTCTGTTAGCTTTTAAGGTTTTCTTCACATTACTGATTTTAAGAAATTTCATTATAATATGCTTTGGGATTATTTTATGTCTTTATTCTGCTTGAGGTTCATTGAGCTTGTTGGACCTTTGGATCTATAATTTTTGGAAGAAAATGTTTATTAGTTGTTCATATTTTTATGGCTCAAATCCCTATTCACTTATGTTGACACTGTAATTACATCCTCATTCAAGTGCTTGACATTGTTCCATGGACCTGTTATTGTTCATTTCATTCAACCCTTTTTTCTCTTTATGTTCAATTTATATAATTTCTACTTCCCTCTTGTTGGGTTTACTCACCTTCTCACTTGAAGGGTCTAAACAGCTATTAGGTGCAATCAGTAAATTTGTCATTTAAGAAATTATATTTCTTATCTCTAGAATTTTTGACTATTAAATCTTCCATTTGTCTATTTATATTCCTGTTAGTTTCCTATTATGTTCAGGATTTCCTTTAAATTTCTGAATGTATTTTAATATATTAAGAATATAAAATATATTAAGAATATACTACGAATTTAATAATTTTATTTTCTCTGACATTTCTAGTTTCTTTCTATTTATTGATTTTTATCCTGGTTATGGGTCACACTTTGTGCTTCTTCCATTGTCTAGTAATTTTTTAACATTATGGATGTTTTAGTTTTTTTTTCAAGATTTTGCATTCTTGCTAAATTAGTGTATTAAATTTATTGACTTGTAGATCAGGTTGATCTTCTAAAGCGGTGATTTTCAAATCACTTTTTTCATCCAGGTCACACAAAAACTAATTACTAAAATTCTGCAACATATAAAAATATACATTTTTGCCAATCTGACAAAAAGATGCATAAATTTGTTTCACCCCAGGTGGCTATTGTTGTGTTGGCTATTGCCATTTTTTTTTTTTTAAATTGACCATCTAAGGGAAAGAAGTCAGTGCCCCTGATTGAATAGTCAGGCGTTGCGTGGTATAACATTCTGGTGGCACACCAGTTGAAAATCACTGCTCTAAAGGTATGTGTCTAAGATACGTTAGGATGGATGACTACTACTACTAGATCTAAAAACTAGAGTAGTTTTTATCCTACGTATAGATTAGCCCTTTTCTCAAGGTGTTGCCTTTCTGGGGCATATATAGAATTGCTGGCATGTCAAAGACATCTCTCTGCATCACTAGTTGAAAATCAAATATCTCACAACTGCATTTGAGCTCTGGTTTATTAGGTGCCCAAAAGTTGTTCTTTTTGTGGAAAATGTGTATGTGGTAATGGGTTTGTGTCTGGAAGACTTGCCCTGAACAACCAGCTTAGTATATGTGTACAATGGGAGACTAAAGGGAAGTCCTATAAAATTTCTGCAACTCTTTTTAAAGAAATCTGTCTCTCTGACACTTTACCCATAAATACCAGCTGATTCAATAGCCTCAAATCTAATGTCTTTCTCATGATAAAGCCAGCATGTTCTGGACTCACCTTCCTTGTACCTCTGTCTGGACTGGACTTTGACAGGAAGCCAGTGTGATTGTTTTACTGCCAAAACTGTGATGAGTCTTGGATTCACCCTACTTGGAAGCTAATCAGTTAACTGCCATAGTTTAATGATTCCTGGTGGAAGACACTAGACTCCTAGGTCAATGACAATAGGCTTTATTACTCATGGTTCAACAGGCATAAATGAAGTTATGTTGTCCATGTGAGTTCTCCTTATCCTCTAAGTTTAATGGGTTATATGAGGTTTGTGAGCAAACATACCCAACCCTTACCCAGGAGAAAAATGCACTCTCTCATCCAAGGCTGTTTGTTATACAAATGTGCACAGAGAGAAGGACTGGGACAAAAGCTGTCAATACCACTGTTGACAATATGTGCAGAAATGGGAGACACTCATGGAGGACTGACTCCCAGAACTTGTTTTACTTTATTAAGGTTCACTGTCCTTTACTTGTTCTTGTTTCAAATCAGAAAACAGCTATTTCATAGCTTATAATTGATTCAGTTTTATAGGTGTTTTCACAGGGAAAACTATTTAGGTGACAGTCACATCGAAGAGGAAGTCCCAGTTAATATTGTTTTAAGGTTAGTAACTTAAAATAATGTAAAATGTATTCAGGTAATGATAAATCTTTTGAAAAATATGACATGTTGTAACAATAGTCTTCTTGCATGAATTAAAACAATTTAAATCTATTTATTTTAATTTGTTTTATAAAATATATATGTATGTGTATGTGTATATACACATATATTATGTTTTATTAGATATATGCTAGTTATGTTTAGCATTAAGAAATCTGTTGTAGACCTATTAAAATTCTAATTAAAAATTCATTTCTCTCACAGAATGTTTTAAGCCTAGAATATTCTTCCTTACTTTTTCTACCCATTTCATACCTATTTGTCTTTTACATTCAAACTTAAATGTGATTTTGTTGAAATAACATAATTTTGACTCTTTAGTGTTAGCCAGAATGTAAAATTTTCAGATGAATCTCCTGGACACTAAAATTTGAGATTCACTGATCTTTATGAAAAAAAAATCTCTTGCATATTAATAAGCAATACTGAATATTAGAGGTAAATAGAGAATGATTTGGAGAGAACACAAAAAGTAGTGGGTAAGTTTGAAGGCAAGAGCTCATAAGGAAGGACCTGCTGCAATGGGATTAGGTAAGTAGTCCTGGGAATGTACCTAGAGGTGAATGACAATGTGAATTGATATTTAAGAAAAGGGAATCAACTGGGTGTAGGTATTGCTTAGAGGTAGGTAATAAATGAGAGAAAGGACTGTAGAGTGACTATTTTGATATTTTGCTGGCTCCCCAGGCTGAGTACTATTTGTGCAGTCATAAACTTTTCCCAACATATATTATAAAATAATATTTAAATTTATTTTTTCCTTTTCACATTTAAGTTTGATGATGATAATCCTAGGTACATGCTGATGCAACATGCCACTATGCTGCAATTGAATAGACCAGAGAAAATTGAGTTACACATCACCCGCCTCTTCATTCTCAATATTATAATCATACCTGAAGGGACTTGATAGGGTCAGGTGCCACTGAGTTCTCACAAATATGAGGGAGCTATCAGCTCTCCTACTGTGAGTGTCATTTGTAACTCCTAGAACCCAGCCCTATAACTTCCTTCTTGTTCTTTTTTCCCCCAATCTTTACTTCTCAACATTCGCTCTATTAATGTCCACTGAATAACAGACACAGTTAAACTACTTTGATCTTGCTCTCAGTAAAACATGAAACTTATTTGCATTCCTTGCACTGGTGGTAGAGATTTTTAATGCTGCTTATTAGAGATTTCTATAAGCTCTATATAACATATCTGAAATTATGAGAAACAAGCTGATGAGAGAGTTCTTAAAATGCCAGACTGCTGAACATAATTCCCAGGAATTTAACTATGTCCCTAAACGTTACATCACTTCTCTTTTTAACACATCCACCGTATTCCCCATACTCTCCCCCAACCCTCGCCACAAATTAGAAAAACAGCAACACTGCATCTAGTTACCACAAATCTTTTGGTTGAGTGACCAGTTTTTCCACAAACCTTGCATGTGATGTAAAGGCCAAAAAGGGGCCTAAAGTTAGTGACTGTGAAACTACCACTTTAAGCCATAAACTACCTATTTTAGTTAAGTAAAATATGAAAGTCCAAGGTGAAAAAAATATGAAATAGGTAAATGCAAAACACTACTTAGAATAGGATTGAAAACAATCACCTTAATTACTACCCAGCTTCTGCCACCCATCCAAGCTTCACTGTAAAGAAGGATACTAGGCAACTTTAGGGAGGTGGTTTCCTGGGTACCTAGAGGAAGGATGAGGTTGCGTGTACTCTCTCGTCCAACTCCCCCCAGAGCCTGTGCTCTCAAGCAAGGCGGCCTAGAAGCAATGTTAGAGTAGGGAGGCTTTTCTGAAACATGTAATCACTAGGCTCATTGACCCCAGGGCACAGACATCAATTTTCTAGGAGTCAAAAATTCTCTGTGCTTAGTAGGAAAAAGAAGCAACTATTAGGTCCTTTCCCAGTTGTAAACATACTATTAAAAATTGTGTGAGAATTTAAAATAAACATAATTGCATACACAAACGTGTCTTGTCTTAGAACTAAAAGACCAATTTTCCTCTACAGTATTAGAACCTCAAGAGGAAAAAACATTTGAAGATGACTTATAAATAACGAAAACAAAGAAACGAACAACAAACGTAGCATTAAACTTGCAGAAGAATAAACATTTGTCAATAGTTGTGTGGCATGAGGAGCTCCTGTTGCTTTTTCAAACCTCAGTCTCCATGCTTCAGTGAAGAGTTTATCCAGATAATTTCTTAGTGTTCTCCTAAAGCGCTAAAATGCTTGACACTGCCTGAGTACATTGTTTTCAGCTAGGAAATAAATTCAGATTATGGCACAAGTGTATCTACAATTTCATGTTAACCTGACAATAAAATGTTAACAATTTTTCATGAGTTGTCTGGACTGACCCTCTTATTCTGAGTTAAAGTACTTTCTGTAAGTAATATATGACAGAGAGGAATGAAATTACCAATTTAATTTAATATATGCTATTAAGATTAAACTATACTTTTGTGTTTCCAATAAGAATTCCTTAACGTCCATCTGCTCTTTTCTACTGTCACTTAAGTTCATTTTCCAAGAACAAACAACTTGCTGTATAGTCATATCTCCTTTACAAACAGCTTTCAAAATATATTGCTCTGATTCACACACAAAGCTTGCTTTATAAATAAATTGCTTTATTTTATGATGAGGTGTCAAATTTATGGGATCCCTTGTGAAATGTAAATAAATGTTATCAGGGAAGTATTATTTAATCGGTATTAATGCATAATATCCTTAACTTTTATGTTTATTTAGATATCAGAAATATTTCAAGCATTTGTCATTTTTTAACTTGAATACAGTCCTGGAAAAAAAGAATAGAAAATATTTTCCTATGTATCTGAAATAAGCTATTTAAAAATATACATAAATCACAAAGACAGAGAAAGTAATTTGCATTGTTTTTATTGACTAACAAGAAGATTTGCTGCTATCTTGGTTTATCTAAGCTTATCTAGAAAAATTATAATCTGACATCATTTACTTTCTGATAAGAAATATTATTTTGAAAGTAGCAATAGTCATATAACCTGCAAAATTTATTACCATTAGCTAATAGTATAAAGAACTTAAAAGAAATATGCAGAAAAAAATGGCTAAACTTAGAAAGTGATATGTATGGAGAAAAATAAAATACAATTTGAGTCTACGGTATATGGAGTGTAGGAAAAAGGAAAACCCTGAAAAAGGAAAACTCTTTAAAAAAGTGGTTAATGTTATAGAGAGAATTCAGAATCTAGATATTCCAGATGGTCAGAGTTTTCATGGTAAAATTACCCATATAACACAATATGGTACAGTGACTATTAAAAGGCTACAATTAAAAATATTTTACAAGATATAGCCCTGGGCACACAATATTTCCAACCTAATAGGTACCTAAAGTTAATTTATATAAAATCATAAATGAACCCTTTTCCCCATTTTCCACAGAAACAAGCAAAAACAAACAAAAAAGAAAAACAAAAAAACAAAACCCCCAAAAGATCCTAACTAAACCAATAAAATTTTTCAAAATAATATTGAATAAAGAGGCTAGTCTGTTATTTATTGTGATGGGACTAGTTTTAGAAAACAGAAAATATGGAACAAAAAAAGAAAGGATTTCCACATAACACCTTTTTTTTTTTTTAATGGGAAAAGTGGTTAAAATGATCTTTAATGGTCAATTGGAGAGGTACTAGTTCTAAGACTCTTTATTAAATGCTTAAATAGTACTAATATAGCGAACACATTTGTGTGAGTTCAGACTAGACAATTCCACAGTAATAAATTATCTCCCTAAATACCAGTCATTTAATCCAACAAAGATTTTTTTTTTTAATTTTTGTTCAAGTACAGTTGTCTCCATTTTCTGCCTACCACTACCCTACCTAAGCCATCCCTACCTCCCACCCTGTATCCTTTTCCTCTTTGGTTTTGTCCTCCTGTCCTTTATACATGTTCCTTGACCACCTTTCCCCCTTTTTCCTCCATTGTCCCCTCCCACTTCCCCTCTGGTTACTGTCAGTTTGTTTCTTAATTTCAGTGTCTCTGGTTATATTTTGCTTGCTTGTTTGTTTTGTTGATTAGGTTCCACTTATAGGTGAGATCATATGGTATTTGTCTTTCACTGCCTGGCTTATTTCACTTAGCTCTCCAGATCCATTCAAGCTGTTGCAAAGGGTAGGAGCTCCTTCTTTCTTTCTGCTGCATAGTATTCCCTTGTGTAAATGTAGCACAGTTTTTTGATCCAACAGAGATTTAGTTCTTGTTCACATAGCACTTTTATCTTAGGTCACTGGGACCTCTGTTACACATAGTGACTCAGGCTGGAAATGAAAGCTTTGTTACCTTGAAACTGCACCATCTGAGATAAGTGGCCTCTGTGGCCCCTGGGAGCTCTTACATTACTAGCAAACATTTTGGCCCAGAGTACACAAGTTTTTACACACATTTCATTGACAAGAACCAGTTATCGAATCCTATATACATTAAAAAAAGGCAAGTATAATCTTCCCAAGTGCTCATGAGAGAACAATGGATATAGGTGTGCATGAAGGTCTCTACTGTGATGCTCAGACTGATGTCAGTTAACAGTGGGACGAGAGACTATCCAAGCCCAGCAGCTGAGTCTGTAGCCTGATAAATCAAGAATGCAAGACTAAATTTCTTGGATTATGGTTTTTAACAGAGCCACTTTTTAAATGCACTAAGAAATATATGGAACACATTTTGTAAACACACAAAGTTTCATCTTCTCTAACTATAAACCCTATTAATTTGAGGAACACTGAATCTCACCAAATTGGATCATAATGCAAGTGATTCTAGATATGACTAATGATTTGTACTTACATAAAATTACTGTCTTTCTTATTTTAATTTTTCCAGTGTCATTCTGGGTGGAAATAATTTATGATGCTTTACTTAAAAAATAAAATCTTCCTATGGTGAATAACTTATGTTAGATATAATTCATTAGAAACAACTACAACAAAAATGAAAGAGATTTTAATTGAACCAGGCAGTGTGGCCACTAGGTCTCAGATCTTGCAAAACAAGACTCAGAGCAACCAAGATGAATGCAGTTAAGAAAATTAAACAGATTTAAAATCCACTATTTCAAAATAACTCGGTGTAATCTGGATTTTAGACATATTTTCAATGTTATACTAATGAAGGAAATAAACCAAACATTTTCTTAGGCAAAAATAAATCTAATAATTAACAGAATTTAATATATTTATATTTTTATTTCTTTCTCATTATTAAACATAATTCTGATCATAAAAGACTTAAAATTAATGTTTTAAACTATTACTATATATACACACACAAACATACATACATCGTATGGGGAAAAAGTAGGTTTATAGTTGTAAGGACACAAAACACAGAGTTATTTCTTATGCTATTATTTATTAATTATTGTACTATCTTCCATACAATGATAAACCTACTTTGCTCCACCCTGTATATATTATTTTAAAAAGCCTCTGAAAATAAAAATACAGAAACAACCTTGTGTTCTTGTGAATAACAAATATTTTCAGATTAAAATTTTAGCTTTGATAAGTTTGTAGGAAAATTGTTTTAACTTGCTTCCTCTAATCTTAACTGGAAGGTTACAGTTCATACTGCCTTAGAGTCTCCTCTTCATGGTAAGGCACTTTCTTAGATGAACAAATTCCTTTAGATATACGAACTCCATTATTCCAACCTGATACTTTTTTTACCAGGTGTGCGCACTTTTCTCTCCCCACCCTTTTTTCTAGTGGATCTGAACAGAAAAAGTGTTGCTGCTGTTTGTGGACGTTTGGACTTTGACAGGAGTGCAGGGTTTGGGAACCCTACTAGACATAAGTTATCGAAGGGACCGTGGATAGTAGGTACTGACTCAGATATTGCCATTTTATGCCCTGAAACTCTCAAGTATGACATTTACAAGACTTCCATCACAGTTGCCAAAGACTATCTGTCGAGCAACCACACTGTCCCTAGGCAACAGAAGCAGGATGACTGACACCATGGCAGCTGTGGGCCTGGCTTGTCACTCTGCAGAGATTTGGCGGGTCAGGCTACAATAAGGCCATATGGCTTTAGAGAGTTTATTACTGACACATTAGTTAAACTTATTAATTTATTGTTTATCTCCCAATTAGAACATAAGTTCCTTCAAAATCGAGATGTAGCCTGAGCCACTGTTCTGTACCTGAATCAGTTTATTAACAGTTGTATCTCCAAAGACTTCTGAGATTGTGACCTCTGGATTGTGCCTATTGTGATGGTTGATTTTATGGTGTCCAGACATTTGGTCAAACATTATTCTAGGTGTGGTGTAAGGGTATTTCTGGATGAGATTAACAATTGGATTTGTAGACTGAGTGAAGTAAATTGCCTTCTCTAAAATGAATGGATCTCATTCAATTGATGGAAGACATGGCCCAAATGAAAAGCCTGAGTGAGAAGGAACATTTGTCTGATAGAGTCAAGCATGACATTGTTCTTTTTCCTGCTTTTAGACTTGAACTGAAAAGCTGGCTTTTCTTGGGTTTTGACCTGCTTGCTTTAAGACTGAAATTCACATCATTGGCTGTCCTGGGTCTCTAGTTTGTCAAATGCAGAGTTGGGATTTCTCAACCTCCATAATTAGATGAGCCATTGCCTTACAATAAATCTCTTTACATATATATCAGTTCTGTTTCTCTGGAGAACCATAATGAATACATCTATATGTCACTTTTTGAAGAATATTATAAGTACAGTATAGGGACTCTGACAAATGAGGGCAAATATCCACCCAAACGGTAGAGGCATACTCAATCCCTTTTGATTCTTGACCAATAGGCATGTAGGGCGGTTTCATGATAATCTCCAAATCTGATTTTTATGCAAAATATACATGTCTTAAATATTTGCTAATATTTTAAAAACTTTGTGCCAAAGGCATATTTAGCATATTGATCATATGTTTATGATTTTTGTAATTATTTGTTTCAAACTAAAGTCCAATTTTTATATTCAGATTCTTCTCAGTGATTCAAGAAGTATGGGTTCTTTCTAGAAGATTTTCCTCATTGCTTACTATAGGTGTCAAGGAAAGCTTGAAAGGTAAGCTCTGACATGACCATTGGCTGCTCTGGCAACATAGAAAAGTCTGAAATGGCAGAAAAGCAATGAGATGAGATGAGATGAGATGTCAATAATTGGTCATAATATATCATACCTTAAGGACCAGGTACAGTCTAGGAAGAGATCATAAAGTGTCCATGTTGGCAGAGAGAATGGCACCAGATGTTAGACCAGTGGAGTCAGACCAGCCCTTGGTTCAGCAACCTTGGTATTTGAGTTTTGGCTAAGAAAGAATTCAGGGGCAAGACTCAAATTATGAGAAGCTTATTTAGAAAATCACAGAGGTGGAAGAAATTATCTGTAGAATAAATTGCTCAGAAAACAAGTTACAGAGGCACAAGAAAGACCCTTAGAGTTTAAGAGAGAGGGGCAAGGAAAATGCACCTGGAAGGAAGTAGGTGGGAAAAGGCAAGTGTATGCATTGGGTCCCCTATCTTGAAGCTGTTTATCTGGAGGACCCAGGGGATGATTCCAATAGAATATTGATTAGCTTTTCAGGTAGATTTTTTCAGGATCATGGTCTCTACTGATTGGTTGACACTAGAGCAAGGGGTCATTAGTCACTGTAACTGGTTGTGCTGACAGCAAGGGCATCACTTACCTGGTTTTGTTATTTTTCTGGACCTGGAGCTGAAACACAACTGAGGCCTATATGTATTTGATGCTGTTCAGAATCTCACTGTCCTGGGAGCTTAATGCTTAAGGGAGTGTTCACACAAAGGCTCACTTGGTAGTCACATGAGGTCATTCGTCAGCCACTTCCTACTCCAAGGGCATCTACCTCATGACTAGTGACATGCCAGGGGAGGAAAAGTCAGGGGAGAGTCCAAATCAGTGATATGAAAGGTCAAGAGGTCTAAGCCACATGATGGGGATATGCTAGTGGAGGAATATTTACCCTGTGGATGAGGTCCTTGTTTTCTCAGTTTTGCTCATTACTAGGCACCCAGGGCTTCCAACCTAGTGACCCTCTGTACCTGGTGCATTGTCCTTGCTCTGCTCATGTCTGTCTAATTGCCTGCCACATTCCCGGTGTACTGGAGACCTCTTTTTGTATCTTGGGAATGACTGTCCTTGCCTTGTACTTACGATCAAGTCATCAGAAACAATATCCTTAGGATGCAAAGTTGTTTGTTACCGGGGTCTAAAATTCACATATTAGAGTTTTGAAAAATGGTGAGAGTGTACAAGAGGCTAGTTAATCCAGATAGGTAATAGGAAAACAAAGTCTTCAGGGAGTTATTTGCATTTAACAAGTAGAAAAGCTTACTTTGTAAAACATTCAAACATTACCTGAGATACTACTAAAACAGAAAAAAGAAAGGGGAGGTGAATCAAAGGCAGGCATTTCAATCCATTAGTTAAATTAAAAATGTACCCTCTCATTGATTTCCAGGTGTGTTTCCCTCCACAAATTGACCTGACTCAGTGTTGCTAGGAAGCGTTTCCTTTCATATCCTCCTTCAGCACTCAAACATTACTGCTTCTGATACCTCTATTGTTGGGCAAAGGAAGAAGGAAAATTAAATAAAGAGGGAACAATATTACATGGAAAATGCTATTACCTTTCCCATCAGAGCTTTCTGTGCACCACACAACCAGTTATTACTTCTTTTGTAGGTATTTTAATGATCAGTTTTCCATCATAAAATTTTCCCTTTGCTGTTCTTTTTTCTAGCTAGCTGTTTACAACTCCTCAGCAGGGCCTGACACCTTCTATGAAATGTCCATAATTTCTTTTAATAGGATGATTCACAACTCATTTTATCATTGCAAACAAGACTACATTTTCCTGAAGAGTCACCCAATAATACTGCAAGGTCATAAATTAGTGTGCAATTGTCAAATGAATGTTGAAGTTAACTATAGAGGGAAAGTAACTGGTATATTTTAAAACACAAATACTATAAATACCTGACAGCTAATATGACATTAACATTTTGTATAACATATGACATTTTGTTTGGTGTTCATTTTTTATCTAGCTAATTTTGTCAAATTTAGTGACTGAAAAAAATAGACATAAAACTATAACATCAGTTAGGCAAAAAAGTTTTGAATCTGTATTGTAATATGATACCCCAGTAAACCATGCTTTTCCACACAAACATTTGAACACTGCTCTCTGGCCAAATATAACTGTGGTTACATTAGGAATAAACCATACTTATAAGCTCAGTGTATAATTTGCTAACTAAAAGATGCTCAACAATTGATGATTGTGATGAAAAATCATTATTCAAAAAATCAGTTACTCTAATAACTTGGGAAAATGGTTATAAAAAGAAGATTGGTGTGATAAATTAGCTCATGTATATATAAAATGAATACAAACTCTGGGTTCAAAAATCAGGCCAATATTAGTCTTTTTTACAGCTCTACCAAGATAAAATATATTTGGGTCCTGGGTATTAAAAATGACCACCATTTTGTACCCTCTTAACTATTTGTTAGAAAACTTGCTCTGAATATCTGTAAACCTTTGAACAAAGTTACACCAATTAGATTTTTTTTCCCTAGGAAATAAAATTTAAGACAATAACTTGAATCTTTCAAACCCTGATAATCACTGGATCCATATACTCATATCGTCTTGAGATGAAAGTCTACCTCATAACACTCCCAAAGAATATGTAAGAGTAACTTACAGAAAACCAAAGACTTGTACGTTATAGAAAAATATAGGTGATGTGCCGAAAGAATAGAGAAACCTCAGAAAAAAGAAAGAGACTGAGAGACTTTGTTGTGTGCTTCTCTAGTTTCTGTGAGATCTCAATATAATTTTTCCTAGGTTTGATATCCTTAAACTATCCTTTTCGTAAGTAAGTTTGAGTATATTTCTTGCAGGTGTGACATATCAAAATATAATGAAAAGAGGAGATTGAAAATTAATGAATTAGAAAGACAGTCTTCATAGATTTTAAGTAAAGGAATAATAAAACAAATTTCATTATGGGACTAGTGTTACAAAGTCCCATTCAGTATGACGGCCACCGAAATTGGCTGCTTTGAATAGATTCTGGTAACAGAACACTCTGAAATTCATGATACATATATAATCATTTGAAATGAAATGTTACTTTGAAATCATTAAAAAATGTGAACATTCTGTACTTTGGTGCTTGTTCTATGAAAATTCCATAAAGATATACCTTTTTGAGAGAGAAAAATTATCTTTTTATTTTGGCCTTTTAATGTGATAGTTTTGTTTATTTCACTGAGTTAAAATTATTTGTAGAGTGAAGTAATGTTAAAATACTTGGTATTTGAAGCTTATTTTAAACACTCATAGAACATCTTAAAATTTTCTAATGAAACCTACATATCTGGATGTATTTTATCTTTATGTTATTAATCATTGCATGTATAGTCATATAATTTAACACAATGCGACTGATGAAATCTCACAGGAGCAGATGTAACTGACAACCTAAATTGATGTTTTATGAAAATGTACTCTGGATGTGCCTGAAAAGATGTCTTTGATATGGCATCAGGCATTAGCATGCTAACTTTGTAACTTGTCTTAAAAGGTTAAAAGTTTCAACTATATCTCTAGGGAAGGGAAGATCTCACAATAACAAGAATGGTTTAATTCTTTCCTCTATAAAACCAATCATTTGAATTCACCTATTCTTACTGAATTCTTAGCACTTACTACTCCTTTTTCCCCACCCCATTACTTATATGATAACCTAGATAATCTATATCTCAAATTTATAAAAATAAATTAGAATTCCAATTAATCTTCTGATTCTGGCATGTTTTTTCTCTTACATATTCCATATAACAAAACCTTCAGTAATACCCTGATTATACTTTTCATCTCAAAACCTATAGAGAGGTTATTTTTATGAATAAGAAAAATTGAAACAATCATCTTGAGAAGACATGCACATAACCCAGCAGATGGCAAGGATGGGGGCAGGGATATTCTATGCGTATTTTGAAACTAAAGGAAGCCATGATTATATGACAGTTATTTAGCTGCTATTTCAGGAAGGTAGATATCACTAAACAATGGGGTTTTCTCTTGCTCTCTTGAGGATCTCCATGGATTTGGATAAGAAAGCATGAGTTTGGGAATTGAGAGAGTTGGATTGCTCTTTCTGTTTGGGAGAGCTGGAGTTGGAAGAAGCCAAAGTTCAAAAAACACCTCAAGAGTCAGGTCAGGAGGCTAAGTCTGAGATACATGGCAGGGGACTGAAATCTGAAGCACACAAACAAAAGACAGGGATATAAAGTTAATAGCGAGCATATCAAAAACTTTTATATCCCCATACATATTTCTGTGAAATGGTTCAGTTTTCCCCACTGTGTAGCATCACTACGTGTAGTATCCATGTTACGACTTATCGCAAATTATTCACCCATTCTGCTACTGAGGGAGGTTTGGGTTGTTTCCAGTTTAAAGTTAGTATTAGCAAAACTGCTATGAGTATTCTTGTACACATATTTTCATGGACATTAATACTCATAAGTTTTAAAAATGTAGTTTAGAATAGACATGTAGGTGTTAGGGAATACGTTTGGCAATTGGCCTCTCACTACCAACGTGAAAGTGCTGCGTCTGCTCCACATCCCCATCAGCACTTAGTAACTTAGTCACTTTTCAAACTCACCATTGTGGTGGTGGCCTTTCTTACACGAATAATGATGCATAGCGCTTCCTGTTTATTTATTGACCATTTTTGAAACCCACATTTGTGAAGTGCCTGTTCAAGTCTTTTGTCTACTTTTAATGAGGTTGATTGTACCTTTTAAAAAATAATTTTGTTAGATTTCTCATATTTTTGGATATGAGCTCTTTTTCAGGTATGTATACTGCTAGTACCTTTTCACAGCTATAATTTACATTTACCTTAATTGCCTTAGTGATAACTTTTGATGCTTAATTTTATTGAAGGCTACTTAATCATATTTCTTTTCTTATTGACTTTTGTGTCTTTTAAAAACTCTTTGTCTCTAACAAATCATGAAGATATTTTCATGCATTTTTATTTAAAAGTTTCCTCCTCACCTTTTAGAGTTGGATCTCTGAGTCATATCAAATAGATTTTATTTGTCATATAAAGTAGTAGATTGACAATTGGCCCAGAACCAATTTTGGGAAAATTCTAGACCTTTTGAATTTCCACATAAAACATAAAGTCAGGTGGTCAATTTAAACACACACACACAAACATTAAATTTTGACAGATATTGCATAGAATCAATAGAGTTATTTGGGTAGAAATAATATCCTAAGATTATTAATGTTTTTGAAGAAAAAAACATGATTGATTTCTGTTTTCATGTAGGAAGGTTATTTATTTCTCATGTTAATGTGAAAATTTGCAAACCTTTCATTATTGTTAGATATTAAATACTTTGGGTCTATTATACATTATTATTTTAAGATTAACTTTCTAATTTTAGTTGCTGTTTTACAGTAATGCGTTTTAAAATATTGATCTTATATCCAGAAACACAGTAAAATTTACTTTTGATATCTCAGTGTTTCTGACTCTCTTGGATAGTCCACACACAAAATCGTATCATCTGCAAATAAAACATTTTTTGCATGTGTGGAGAAAATCATATATAATTTTTTTTACTTTAGAAAATCACATTAAATTATTTTAAAGTGTAAATAATTTTCATTCCCAGAATAAATGTGGATATTTTATGCTATAACTTCCTTTAGTTTGTTAATTGTTTGTTGATGATATTTGTGTCAAGGCTCATGAAAGGCATATGTTCTTATTTTCCATTCTGTCAATGTTGACTTAAGGTTTTGGTATCAAATTTATGCTAGTCTCATAATTGTTCTCACTTTTGGTATACTTTGGAAAATTTTCTGCAAAGTTTTACTAATTTATTCTTTGGTGTTTAAATGAATTCCTTACTGAAGCCATCATGTCCTGAGATTTTCTTTTTTTGAAGGTTTAAAATTGTGGATTCATTGTTTTAGCAAATATGTACTTATTTATATTTTCTACTTTTTCATGTGACAGTTCTCTTAAAGTATGTTTCTAGTGACTATATCCATTTTATGTGAAAGTTCAATTTATATCTTTCTCTTTTGTGTAATTGGATTTGTTAGGGCATTGTAAATTTTGATTTGTTTCAAAGAACTAAGATGGCTTCATTGGTTTCTCCACTTTAACTCGATTTGTTCCATTATTTGTTGTTATTATTACTTTATGGCTTTCTATTCATTTTGGGTTTAATTTTTATTTATTTTTCAAGCCCTCTGAATTGGAAGTTTAGGTCACTCATTTCACACAACCCTTGTTTACTAAGGTATGCACTGAAAGGTATGAATTATCATTTAGCACTGCTGCAACTACATTTTCCAAATTTTGACATACTGCATTTTTATTTTTTCAGCTATTGTTCAATATTTTCTAGTATCTCTTTTGATTTTTCTTAAAAAAGTGGATTATATAGAGTAACATTGCTTAATTCTTAAAGACTTTCTAACAATTTTCTGTAATTTAGTTTTTTAATTTATTATATTTTTTCCATTACCATTTAGTCCCCTTATATCCACCTCCCCCTGCAATCACCAAACTGTTGGCTATATCGAGTGCTTCTTTTCTTTTTGTTCAATCCCTCCACCCACTAACATCCTCACTTTTAGCTGTCATCCTGTTCCCTATCTATGAATCTGTCTTTATTTTGCTTGTTAGTTCAGTTTGTTCATTAGATTCCACATATGCGTGAAATTGTATTGTATTTGTCTTTCTCTGACTGGCTTACTTCACTTAGCATAATGTCCTCCAGTCTATCCATACTGTCTATCCATACTGTTGCAAAGGGTAAAGCTTTCATTTTTTAATGACTAAATAGTATTTCATTGTGTAAATGTCCCATAGTTGTTTTATCCACTCATGTACTTATGGACACTTGGGTTGTTTCCATATTTTGGTGATTGTAAATAACATTGCAATGAACATAGGGGTGCTTATGTTCTTTTGAATTAGGTTTATGGAATCCTTCAGCTATGTTCACAGAAATATGGTTGCTGGGTTAAAAGGCAGATCCATTTTTAAGTTTTTGAGCTATCTCCATACTGCTTTCCACAGTGGCTGCACCAGTCTGCATTCCCACTAACTGTGCAAAAGGGTTCCCTCTTCTCCAAATCCTTGCCAGCACTTGTTTGTTGATTTATTGATGGTAGCCATTCTGACAGATGTGAGATGATATCTCATTGTGGTTTTAATTTGCATTCCTCTGATGATTAATGATGTTAAGTATCTTTTCATATGTCTATTGTCCATCTGTATGTCCTCTTTGAGAAGTACCTTTTCAGGTCTTTTGTCCATTTTTTAATTGGGCTGTTTGCCTTTTTGGCATTGAGTTTTGTAAGTTCTTTATAAATTTTGGATATTAATTCCTTATCAGATGGATTGGTAAATATGTTCTCCCATTTTGTGGGTTGTCATTTTATTTTGTTGATATTTTCTTTGTGCAAAACATTTTTAGTTTGATGTAGTCTCATTTGTTTATTTTTTTCTTTTCTTTCCTTTGCCTGGAGAGATTTTTCTGGTAAAATGTTGTTATGATTAATGTCCAAGATTTTGCTGCCTATGTTTTCTGCTAGGATTTTTATGGTTTCAGGTTTAACATTTAAGTCATTAATCCATTTTAAATTTATTTTTTGTGTGGTATAAGAAGATGGTCTAGTTTGATTTTTCTGCATGTATATGTCCAGTTTTCTCAACACCATTTATTGAATACACTATCTTTAGCCCATTATATGTGCTTGCTTCTTCTGTTGAATATTAATTAATTATAAAGGTATGGCTTTATTTCTGTGTTCTCTAGTCTGTTCCATTGATCTATGTGTCTGTTTTTATGCCAGTACCATGCTGTTTTGATCAGTATGGCCTTATAATATAGTTTTGTGGTTTTTTTGTTTGTTTGTTTTTACTAGGCAGCATGATTCCTCCAGTTTTGTTCTTCTTCTCAGTATTGTTATTCCTATGCTGGGCCTTTTGTGTTTCCACATAAATTTTTGAAATATTTGTTCTAGTTCTATGAAATACATCATTAGAATCTTGACAGGAATTGCATTGAATCTATAGATTGCTTTGGGTAGTGTGGATATTTTAATGATGTTAATTCTTCATATTCATGAACATAGTATATGCTTCCATGTGTTTGTATCTTCTTCAATTTCTTTCTGCAGTGTTTAATTTTTTCTTTTTTTTGTTACTGATATCATATGTTTCACTTAGCTTCTACTTCTTTAGAATCTTTAACCAAACTAAATTATTTGCCTACACTTCCCTGCAGAAAATGTACTGCCTCCCTTGAGTATGACTCCTGGATAACAAAAATTATAGGAAAATCATACTGAACTAAAACTTTGATTTAGTAAGTATCACATACTTTTAACCAGATTTGTCAAGAAAAAAATGAGAGGGGACCCAAATAGATAAAATCAGAAGTGAAGGTGGAGAAATAAAAACTGACACCAAAGAAATACAAAAGATTATAAGAAAATATTATGAACAATAATATGCCAACAAATTGGACAAACTGGATGAAATGAATTATATATTTCTAGGACAACTTAGAAATATACAGTCATCCAAAACTAATCAGGAACAATCATAGAATCTGAACATATGTATTACCTAGTGAAACTGAAGCAGTAATTGAAAACTTCCCAACAAACAAAAGCCTTGGACCACATGGCTTCAAAGGTGAATTTTACCAAATGTTCCAAGAAGAACTAATACCTCTCCTTCTAAAACTATTTCAAAAAATTCAAGAGGAGTTAAGGCTCCTACACTCATTTTATAAGACCAGTATTATCCAAATTTGAAAACCAGATAAAAACACTACAAAGAAAGAAAATTATAGGCCAATATCCCTGATAAACATAAATGCTAAAATCCTCAATAAAATATTAGACAAGTGAATACAGCAATGCATCAAAAAGATCATACACTATGATCAAGTGGGGTTTATTCTGAGAATGCAAGGTTTGTGCAACATTCACAAATCAATAAATGTTGATTCACAAATCAACTTTCCACATAAACCAAATGAAGAATAAAACCACATGATTATATCAATAGATGCAAAAAAAAACTTGATAAAAACAGTACCCATTTTTGATAAAAACTCTTAGCAAAGTGGGAATAGAGAAAATTTACCTAAACATAATAGAGGTCATATGACAAACCCACTGCCAGTATCATACTCAATGGGCAAAAACTACAAGTGTTCTCTTTAAGATCTGGAACAAGACAGAATGTCCACTTTCATCTCTCTTATTCAACATAGTGCTAAAAATCCTAGCCATAGCAATCAGACAAGAAAAAAAAGGGATCAAAATTGCAAAGGAAGGAGTAAAAGTGTGTTTATTTGCAGAGACATGATACTGTGCATAGAAAACCCAAAGATTCCACCAAGAAACTACTAGAACTGGTTATGGATTCAGCAAGGTAGCAGGATACAAAATTAATATCCAGCAATCAATTGCATTTTTTCATGCCAATTATTAACTAACAGGGAAAATGAGAAAATAATCCCATTCTCAATTGCTTAAAAATACGTAGGAATAAACCTAACCAAGGATGTATAAGACCTGTACTTGGAAAATTATAAGATACTGAAGAAAGAAATAGAAGAAAATACAAATAAGTAGAAACACATATCATGTTCATGGATAGGAAGAATAATATTATTAAAATGTCCATACTACCCAAAGCAATCTATATATTCAACACAATTCCTGTCAAGATTCCAATGACATATTTCAGACTAGAACAAATATTTCAAAAATGTATATGGAATCATAAAGGCTCCATATAGCAATGGTAATCCTGAGAAAAAACAATAAAGCTGTAATTTAGTTGTAATTAAACTTCACAGTAGTCAGAGAAGAAATGCTGCACAAATACAGTTTTTGAAAATTGTCAAGGTTTTGCTTATAACCAATGTATATGATCAATTTTGGGAAATGCCCCATATGCATTTAAAAAGAGGATATTTTCTACTTAGATGTACATGAACCTCAATATATTTTCAGCCTTGTGCATGCAGCCTCTGAAAACCTCTGGTAGGTATTCCACATGTATAGTTGCTATTCTCTGATAAGTGTCTTTTACCCTGTGTGTACAGAATAAGAACTAGCCAAGGAGCTATCAGCTTTCACAGATTTGTGTAGTTACTTTTTTACAAATCTCCCCTTCTTTGGATCCTACCCAGAAGGTTCCAAATCATCAAGGCAACTCTGACCTCCAAATCTCTGATTCCTGCATTCAGAATGATAGTTGTAATTTGAAATCTCTGCTCTTGTTTGTATTTTGTATTCCATGATTGTCTGGAAAATGCTCTTAATTAACAAAATGAATCACTGACTTTGTTACTTTCTTCTTTTGTTTCACTGACTGTGGACTTGCAAATTATTCTTTAATTTTTTTAAGCAGTTGTTTCTACATTATAATTTTCTTTTATAATTAATAACAGTAAGAATATTAGTATGATTCCAGATATTCCATACTTTTCATAACTGAAAATATTTGCAAATATATTTAACTTAATTTATTTTAATTAAATTTATTGGGGTGGTTTTCATTAACAAGATCATATAGGCTTCAAGTATGCATATTTATGGTACATGATCTGTATATCATATTTTGTGCCCACCACCCAAAATCAAATCATCTTCTGTCACCATAAATTTGGCCCCCTTGACCCTTGACTACCCCCACCCTGTTCCCTCATTTTAAAGGTGGAATGTTAGTATATTTATGCCTACAGAAATTATTCAGCAGAATCATAAATACTAAAGATGCAGGAGGATACGAAAGTTTCCTGGAGCAGACTATTTGAATAAATGATACATATTGTATAGGTAAAGTGACTGGCCTTAGTTATGGGAAAGGATAGTTCAAAAATAGTAAATGGACTAAAAGCAGGTAAATGTGCCGAGAGATTCAGTGAAATAAGCAGCAACATCATCAGTTTGATGAGATGATGAGCAAGGAAGTACTGAAGTTTGATGAAAGAATATAAATTATGAAATAATTAACTAGGAAAGTGGAAATGTAGATGCCTGAATTCACTTGCAGTCTAACTGCCAGCCACTGAAGGGCTCAAATGAGGTTTTTGATCATGAATTTAAGATGAAAGGAATCCATATGTTTTTCTCATCTGTGTTTATCTGCGTAAGTACATATGAGGAGAGAGTAAAATTTTAGGTTTACTGAGGACTGTAATTTAACATAATGAGTACTATGAAACTAGAAAGGATTTGAGAGCTATACATAATGAGGTGATTATGAAATTTTCCTTGTGATATACAGTGGTTAAGGAGTGAAGTAAGAGTATAAAGCAGGCCATAGACACTGAAAACCAGAAAGGATCTGAGGATTGAAGAAGGTCCAGATTTGTTTTAAGGATTGTTTGAGTTGGACTATTAGAGTAAATGAGCTGGAAAATAGGAGGTAATGATCAGAATACGGCACTTATATATTGAGATAATATACACTCTGCATCTTTCCTTGTCTCCTGACATTCCCTACAGCACACTGTATATACAGTTGATCTTAACATGGTTATGTGTCTGTGTGCTGATGTGTGTTTGTGTGTATATGAATTCACACATAACATTTAAAGGGCCCAACTTTTTACTTGGGCAATGTGGTAGAGAACAAAAAACAGCCCAAATGTAATGACATATGATTGCCTAGTTAAACTAAGTTAGCAAAAGCAAGAGTTATAAGACATATATGAGTATAAGAACATGAACCTCTGGGTAATTTAAGAAATCTTGTGGAGGTCAATTCATTTGTCAATATGTTGTAATAAAAGTGTAAGGACAATTTATTTCTATCTCAAAGAGAATCAGTTCAGCTGATATCTAGGTCTTATTTGGAATTTCCAATTGATTTATCAATTGAGTGAGTCACAATATTTTTTGAACAATAAAGCCCAGAAAACAAAAGACAACTACAATTAAAATAGTGCCTCATACATAGTGATTATATCATCTGTGAAATGTTTTCTAAAAATTCAATGAGAAGTTAGCTTCACTACAGCTAATACTCTGTATGTCTTCACTTAACCAGGACATAAAAAAAAATCAGCGTTGAATAATATTGGGGAAAGTAGTCATCCTGAATATTTTTGCCAGATTTTGTTGAATATATATCCAAAATTTCATCATTTAATAGGATACTTTATGGTAGTTTTGACTGAAATGTCATTGTTATAATTAATCATTAAGATATATCTGTAACATTGTCTGACAGAGAAAAATATACACACACTGGCTACATCAAATATGAAGACTCAGTCATGATGACTACTGAAATTACAAAATAAATAAACCATAAGAAGGAAAATGGTAAATAATATGCCAGAAACATTTGTGTTGTGTATTTGCAGGCAAAGGGCTGCATACCTAATACATAGTGATTTTCTTTCAATAGAGGAGATAAAGGCATACTACATTATAAAATAAGTAATTTAATGATTCTAGAATGTTTTTTGTGAGTGATTTTGAGATTGTGATTTAATTTCCATGAATTATAATGGTGTTTAACATTGCTTTATCTATGTTTCCTTCGAGAAATGCTGAACCATGTCCCTTTTTTGAGTTATTTGTATTGTTACTAATTTGTTGAGTTTATTTTTATACACACTGATAATATTTGTAATTGTGTATTAGGAGAATTTACTCCCAGTTGTAACTTAATTTTAATTTTCTTTAGTGCATTTTTCCTTAAGATAGGAAACTTAAATTCAATTCATCTTTTTTATATGAATAATGGTTTTTTCCATTGTTAGTTACTGAAAAAGCCCTTACTTTCTTGTTTTACCTGACATGTCATTAAAACACCATGTATACATGGGCTCTCACTTCTATTCAGTGACTCGGTTTCTTTAGCTATATGCCTTATCATACTGTTTTAAATAGAATAGGTTCATAACAGGTCATGACATGTTGTAGGACAAGCCCTAACTCCCTCCTCTTCATTTTTGAAATGTACTAGTTAGCTAAGAAATACTGTAACACCTATTAAATACAAAAACATATCTTTAGAAATCCTATGGACAATAGCAAAAACCAAGAAACAATCTAAATGCACAACAAATTGATGAAGAGTAAACTAGAATATTCAATCAGTGGACTACTATGCAATGGTCAAAACAAATGAATGTGGGACATATGCAAATACAACAGTTAATTTTTTGTGTCAACTTGACAGTTGTTTTGTGGACAATGCTAGGTGTTAGTGTTAAGGCATTTTATAGCTGTGGTTAGCACTTATAATAAATTCACTTTAAGTAAAGCAGATTACTCTCCATAATGTATGTTTCATCAAATCAGTTAAAGCCTTTAAAAGCAAAAACTGAGATATCCCATTAAAAAAAGAATTATATCTCAAGACTATAACATAACTAGAAGTCCTGCAGCAGTCTTCAGCCTGCTGGCCTGTCCCATGGGGTTCAGACACAATACTGCAAATTCAAATCTTATCTCAATTTTCAGCTCTCTGACCTACCTTACACATCTCAGACTTCTGGCCCCATAATCATGTGAGCCAATTCTTTAAATTCTATCCCTCTTCTTCATGTATATCCTGTTGATTCTATTTCTCTGGAGAACATGGAAAAAATTAGCTATGCATGATTATGAATCTTAAATATATATGAATAAAAGAAAAAGAAAGAATTTAATGATTCACAAAAGAAGAGATCAAAATAATTTCAATACATTTAAAAATGGTACCTACCCCACTAGTGGCTTAAAAAGAAAAAAAGACAAATAAACCCAATAATAAAAGGATGTTTTCATTCACTCAAAGGATAAAGACAAAACAAAATAAAAACAAAAGGCAACAAAACATGATGATCAATGTCATCTACTAATGTTAGGAAATAAAAAAAAGTGGAAAAGCAATATTTTCCCTACATTTTAGGGATCCTATGAATTATTACAATTATACTGGGAATGATCCCAGCACGACATAGCATTAGGAAGAACAGCACAACAGCTGAATGAATAATATTTATTTACCCTGTTATATTAAGTAACTGTTAAAGCCACCTGTAAGTTGCTGCTTAAGGTGGTGAGGGAGGTGGTACTAAGATTGTTTTTCTTCTACATTTGTATATTTTAGACAAGTATTATTAATAAATTTGAAATTATAAGTAATAGGAATTATATACAGATTACTAAAATATCCAAATCAAATATTTAATAAATTAGTCTACCTATTAATTTATTATTGAAGAATATGTTAAAATGTGTTCAACTAAAATTTGATCATCATCCCTATCAATAGAACAATTTGGAAAATACTACAATCTTGAATTTGTATTTATATTTTCTATTTTTATTTCTTCCTCCTGTGAAAAGTAATATGAATGTACCCACTTCAAAATGGTCTCAGAGTTGCCATTGCCAAGGAACTACCTTGAACATTTTACTCCTCAGACCTTTGGAATGTTTGAACTGGGCACAATTACCTTTGGACTGGGCCAAGGTGACAGTGTATTCCAAAAGTTGTTTGAAAAGTTAATAGGAAAGCAAACATTCTAACTACCACACTGATAAAGGAGATCACTGGTAATGGGGAAAAATGTAGTGAAAAAATAAAATTAACAAAATAAAATAAACCATTATTTAGAATTAACACTGCCCTATATACCTAAAGAATAACTTGGCTCATTTGTTCCTATAGACATTCCTTCTTTGACTTATTAACACCACAAGAAATTTCTTTATTCTATTCATGTAATTATTCTCCTTCCATCTCTCCTAAAAAACCTTTTCCTTCACCCCCTAATTGGAACACTAATTAAGTTTCTGCCTGAATCAGTGCTTCCTGAACAGTTAGCTATTCTTTCAGATCTCAAATAAAGGGTTGTTGCCTCTCACGCTGGCCTTTCATTTTTAGATTACAACTCCTTACATTATTTAAAAGTTAGTCCGTTTAAACATTCCATTTTCCTTTTTCTTAATTGTTATTTTTTAGAATAAAATAGAAGCAAAAATAAGGTGAAAAATTATAGGTTGCTCAGACTGGGCAACACAGATGTAAATTGGTACCTTCCCATTCAGATGTCTGTCTTCATTAAATCGACTAAAGCATTTTAAGCTCTTGTGACACTATGACTTCAGTGCTCACCCATCTAAATGAAAAATCTCGAGGCTATACATGTTTGAATAATATTTTTGCAAATATATATTGTTTAAAAAACCTGGATTTTTTCTTTTTTCAAAGATTTTATTTACTTTATTTTTTGAGAGTGGGGATGAAGAGAGAATGAGAGGGAGAGAAATATCAATGCATGGTTGCCTCTTGTGCATGCTCTACCAGGTACCTAGACCTCAACCCAGGCATGTGCCCTGACTGGGAATTGAACCGGCGACCCTTCGGTTCTCAGGCTGTCATTCAATCCCCTGAGCCACACCAGCCAGGGCTAAGAAGTCTGGATTTAGATAGGAGCTTGACCAGAAAATGACTAGACTTTTTTTAAAAAAAAAGCTATTCAAATTTTTCTTTTAAATAGAATACCTTAATGAGCTTTAAAAATGGTTTCATTTATAAGTATTCAATTTATTCAATTTTTTAAGTTAATGGGAAAATACATCTCTAGTTTTTATGTTAAAACCATATTAGCACTGATATTTATTTTTAGTGACTAAAAGAAAAAACCTCAAAAGCATATAATTTTCTAATTTAAAAACCTGTTTCAAAATGACATACAAACATGATCCTTATAGCTTTATAAGTCCTGAGAGTTACAAAAACAAATTACATATTGTGAAGATAAGCAAGTCAAATTTATAAGTCAAGCAGCTTTTGAAAATTGTGACTTAAAATGTAATATTGTTAAATAAAATGGCCTGTCTAATGAACGGCAGATTAAACAATATATTTAAACATCCAAAATCTCTATTTTAACCAAATATGGTTTTCACTCTGAATATGTTGATTATTATAAAATATATAGGTAAATAAATGTTTCAAATAAAGAATAAATGATGTATCTTTGATATCAAATTTTAATAGACTGATGAAAAAATTGGTGTAAATGACCAAGCCTTAATAAAATTACATATGAGAAAAATATAACAGGAAGCTTTTCTTTAGAGGTAAAACGATACTGCTTTCAAATACCCAGATACTAAAAATGACCCCATAATAGAATTTATGAAAATTGGCTTTTTTCTGCCTAAATTATCTTATGGATAATTGGCTGTGCATAATTCTGATATCTACCCCAAATATCTAGATTCTTCTTTAACATTTCAAAAGAACACTTACAGGCATATGTGTGTTTGTATCAAGAAGATTAAATTTATAATGGCTATAACATGATTTAGAAGACTTTGGGGGTAAGGGTTATGTAAACAAAAAGCATTCAGAACAATTATAAGCCTAATTTTCTTTTCATCTCACATTTATTTTCCCACCCTAAAGATAGCCAATTTAGGAAATTGAACAATTGGATTCATATACTTAATATATGAATCTAATAGATGACTTATGATTATTTGATCAGTGATCAAATAGATGACTGATTTTGCTTTACAGAAAAAGTTTGTTTTTTGTGCTTTGTTTCAGTTTGATAATCTAAGTTAAACAGCGTAAAATGCTATGAAATTTTACCTTGAAGGCCATATGCCAACCTTTTATGAAATTAAACCAGTCATTCAAATGGAGAAAAGTGGGTTTGTGAACAAATAGCTCTGTCTTCCTGCAAACCTCTTGAGAATTTGTTCATGCTGACTCCTTATTTTAACGTGTAACACAATCGCCAATTAGTGTCAAAGTTCCTGGAGCCTTCACATTGCCAACTGCATTAACCTTATGTACTGGTTCAAGGAAAATGCAATTAGTCTTTTTCGAAACTAATCACTAATTTCAAAGTTATTATTAACTAATTTAATCTGTAAATTGACATAACCTACCAAGCTACATCACATCTATTATTGGAGGTAAATAAAGAATATGCACTTATATGTATTAACTAAAGCAAGTGGAAAACAGGATTTTCTTAAATTCAGTTTACAAAGAAAGAATGCTGTTAACCTTGTCCAGGTCAGAATCATTGGAAGAAAAAAAAGACATTATTCATGTCACCAAGGACTAGGGGTAATTTTTCTAATTCCCTGGAATATTAATGACTAGCATTGAGTGAGCTCCTTAAGTACCTCATTTATTGTCTTAAATATGAAAATGGTTTAGAGATTAGAGAGGATATTGTTTGAATTAATTAACCGAACTGGCACTCAAGGGATCTAGTACAAGTTTTTCAGAGAAAAGCTGAGAATTCACAATAACAACATTTATTTTATGGTTAGAAAATATAGCATCACTGGGATTTGGATGCACTCTTAACATTTTAGCTGATGTCTTTTGGGGGCTTAAAAACCCTCAGGAACCATTTATTTTATTCATTGGAGACTTCTCTCAATTATATTATAAAAAGCATCAATTAAAATAGCCATGAAGTCCACAAATTTCACCATGTAAGTGAAATTGGTTAACTGGAACAATGAAAATTCAGAATGCGAACAGAAGTTAGTAAAGTAAAGCATCATTTTAAAAATCATTTTGCAGAAAAGATACAAGTAGAACAGTGTTGTACACAGTTAGCTTAGTCACATTTTTGTATGTCTTGTAGATTATCAGTTGCAAATGCAACCTTCTGCTTAAGAATCTGTCTGTATGGTGATTCTTCCTATTGACATGGTGACAGAATTTGAAAAATCATTTGGCATAGTCTGGATTATTGTAAACACCCAAAAATGTAAACTTGAAGGTTAGACTAACATGTGTATTACTGATTTCCTATCTGTCTGTAATTATTTCCCCATTCTATCTCCTCATTCCTATATTCAACTATTGATTTGTCTGTTCATGTATCCATCCATCAATCTGCTCACCAACTCATCCATCCATTATGTAGTCTATTTAGATTGATCAATCTATACCATATAAAACCACATCTGATATCTGCATTCTTTCTGAAAAATGAACTATTTAAAAGAGCTAAATATTAAAGCAGAATTTGCCTTATTGGACCCAATTTGGTAAGCAACACTCAAGCATTTGCACGTGTCATCCCATACTGTAGGGTAATTTTATGTTTTTTTACATTAAAAAATCTGAAGTTCAAAAATTGATATGCTCCAAAAACTATAATTGTATTCCAATTGTCATAGTTTATGGAGATGTACTTTACATAAATTCCACATATTTGAAGTTGAAGCATTGACCTGAGGACATAGCCATGGAAACACCAGCACAATCGAGATGATTCATCACCTCAAAACCTCCTCATGGACCTTAGTGATTCCTCCATCCTTCCTTCCCTACAGTCTTACCCTATGTAATCCCTAGGCAACTTCTGATATTTTTCTGTCTCTAAAAGTTATTTCTATTTTCATGGAAATTTATTTAAATAGAATCATACAATACGCATTCTTCTCTCTTGCTTCTTTCTATCAACGTAACTGTCTTGACATAGGCCCACGTTGTAGTTTGTGTAAATTATGCATTATTTTTATTACTGACCAGATTCCACTGTGTATGTACAGACAGCAGTTTGTTTACCCATTTACTTATCAATAGACATGGGTCTGCTATTAGTTTTTGGTTATGAACATTTTATGAAGTTTTTGTATAGATGTATGCTTTTTATAATTTTAGGTGTTCCATTTAGGTCTAAGATTCATTTTGAACTGTATTTTGAACACAATGCCAGGCATAAATCAAATATCATTTTCCCCTTGCACAATTTGCATAAACTGATTATTTCAGCAAATTTTTAGAGATGCCCCTTTCTCCCCTGAGAAGTGCCTTTACTCCTTTGCTTGAAATCAGTTGCTCATTTTGAATTCTGTTCCATTTTTACATTTTTCATTGTATCAACATCAGACTGTTTAACTATTGTAACTTTATAGTAAATCTTGGAGCAGGTAATCCTAGTTGCCTATCTCTGTTTTTAATTTTCAAATTTGTTCAGGCTACTTTGCCTTTCTGTATTAATTTTAGAATCAGTTTGAGAATTTCTACCAAAATATCTGGTGGTAATCTGAGTGAAATTCTATTGAATCCATAGATCAATCTCAGAAGAATTTCTATCTTAAACTGGCTCAGTCCTCTAATCTATGAATATGAATATCTTTTCTTTTTTTATTTTTCTTTAGAGGGGAAGGGTAGGAGAGAGGGAGAGGGAGAGAAATATCAATGTATGGTTGCCTTTCTTGCACCCCCTGATGGGAACTGGCCTGCAACCCAGGCATGTGCCCTGACTTGGAATCGAACTGCGATCCTTTGGTTCACAGGCCAGTGCTCAATCCACTGAGCTACACCAGCCAGGGCAATATCTTTTCTTTTATTTAGGTCTTAAAAAAACAGTCATGAAATATAAGTATATCATTTTGTAACTTGCTTCTTTCACTTAGTAAAATTTTTCAAGATTCATCTCAGATGCAATATATATATCAGTACTTTATTCCCCTTTATGCCTGAATTATATTCCATTTTATGGATATAGCACATTTTATTTGTCCATTACTCCAATGGCAGAGATTTGGCTTCTTTCCACTTTTGGACAATTTGAATGGTGTTGCTAATATCATTTGCATACAAGTATTTGAATACCTGGTTTCAATTCTCTCAGGTATATATACCTAAAAGTAAAATTTCTGGGTCATAAGTTTATTCCATCTTTAGCTTTCTAAAGAACACCAACTGATTCCATAATACCTACACCATTACACACCAGAAAAGTACAAGAGTTCTAATTCCTCCACATTATTTCCACTATATATTATTCATCTAAAATTATTATTATAGCCATCCTAGTACGATTAAAGTAGTATTTCCTAGTGAGATACTACTTCATTTTCATTCTCTTAATTACTGAGGTTATTTTTTTATACACCTGTTGGCAGTTCCATATCTTCTTTGGAGACATTTTTATTAAATCATTTGTCTATTTTTAAACTAGGTTGTTTGTCTTTCTGTTACTGAGTTGTAAGCATTCTTTATATATTCTGGATACTTGACCCCATCAGTATATGATTTACAGATATTTCCTCTCATTCTGCAGATTGTAGTGCCTGTCCTTTGATGAACATAAGTTTTTTTATTTTGATGATGCCCAACTTGCCTATTCTTTGTTGTTTTGCTTATGCTTTGTGTCATATCTAAGAATTAATTGACAAAGCCAAGATTTCATAAACTTCTACTCTAAGCTTGCTGAGTGGATTTTCTTCCCCTTGTGTCTATTTCTTTTTTTCTACAAAACAGTGTAACTAATTGGCATGGCCTGTAATCTGTAATATGCTTTTGTATACTTACATCTATGACTATTGAAATAGTGGTTCTGGGAGGAAGCAGTTATGCTAGAGAATCCTAAAGCTGAATCCAACAGAAGGCTAAAAATAATATATATTTAATTATTTTATATGTTAAATTTAAAATGCCCATTTCCTACAGTCCAAAAATGCCAATTTTAGAGACTCTGATAATAATATAAAACTTCCAGTCCATAAACATATATGATGGCATTTATTGAAGCAATCTTTGTGGTAGGAAAAAATGAAGAATTCACAAGTAGTAGATATAGTGGAATAAAGTATACTAAAAGACAAAATGTAATTTTCAAAGAGAATTAATAAAATCATATGTATTGAAATGGAAGTACATCAAGAATTATTGACAAGTTAAGAAAAAAACACCTCCTGCTGACTTTGAACCCACTTAGTGGGTTCCGCTGGTTTTCCTGGATGCTGCAGGCAGAGGGGGGCTGGGTTCCCTTTTTTTCCCTTTCCTGTGGTTTTGCAATGGGGGCTCAGTCTGGGCTCCAATATTCACAGATATCCAGCCTCCAGCCCAAACCCTCACAGCACTGCATGACCCTCACTGTCGGTGTGCTCCAAGCTGGTGCCTTTAATCCACCTCGATGTGCTGCCCTTTGATTAGTCCCCGAGGTGCACTGAGTGGGAGAAGCAACTCACACCCCTCCTCCCTCTTTGCTGGTCCGGGCGCTGCGTACTCACAAAGTCCCAGCAGGGCAGTTTAGTTCCCCATTAAATTAAGTCTCTCTAGAGACTGCTACCTTTCTCAGCCCCTGCTGCCCCACTTTGACCAGTCCGTGAGGTGCCCTGATTTGAACAACAATAAAAATAAAAATAAAAATAAAAATAAAAATAAAAATAAAAATAAAAATAAAAATAAAAATAAAAATAAAAATAAAAATAAAAATAAAAATAAAAATAAAAATAAAAATAAAAATAAAAATAAAAATAAAAATAAAATAAAGAAAAAAAAAACAATTTGAACAACTATTCTCAGAAGTTGAGAAAGTGTATTTAAAATAAAAATATTTCTATGTAAAAATCTTCTATGTGAGAATATAAAAACATTTCAGATAAGTCATAAAATCTTATTTTTAAAAAATTTAGTCAAGCTAACAAAGCAAAACTCCCTGGAAATCAAAACAATGAAGTAAAAATCAAAGAAGTTAAGCAAAAGCTGATGTCCAAAGAGATGCGACACTCTTTGTGAACACTGAGACCTCAGACATCGTAGAGAGTGTGAGCGTCATTGGATACCACAAATAGCAAGACTGGGTTTCTAAGATAATACAATTATTAAACAGAATTCATAAAATATGTATGTTGCAATACTTAAAATCTTGAGGGACACTAAAGTCCTGTGCTCCTTCTACTCCCCCACACTGTGTCTCCCTCCCAGTCATCCAATTTCTCACTGAAGAAAAAAGGAACAGTTAACATACTATTATTAAAGACAGAAGTAAAAATTCAGATAAATAAAAAATGAGTTTGCCACAAAGCAATAAATAATTGAAGATTCATTTCAAGAAGAAAAATTTGAATCCAGAATGGAATGTGATACAAGAGGAAATGTTGGGATGAAAATACATAAATAAATCAGTGAGTAAGTAACTAAAATATTAGCTGGTGATAATTACTGTGGAGTAAAATAAAGCAGGACGGGAAGATATCAAAGGGATATTTTGCAATTTTAAGTAAAATGGACCAGTAAGTTCTCACTTTGAAGGTAATCTTCGAGAAAAACAAAAATAAAGGATGAAGATAGTATGCGGATAATTGAGAAGAAAGTATTCCAAGAAGAGAGGGTTGGCCAGACAGAGAGAAGGCCTAAAGCAGGGGTATCTGGTGTGTCCTTGCCTCTGCCAGGCCACAGCTGGCCTGAGTAAAGTGGGAGAGGAATACTGAGCAACAAGGTGAGAGAATGAAAAACCCATGAGATCATATAAGGGCTCAAAGACCAAAGTAAAGATTCACTTTTTCTCAAGACTAGAATTGGACGAGGTTTTAATACATTAATTTGAAAGAACTTAAGCACCCCTATGCTCATTTCAGCATTACTGACAATATCCAAGATATGGAAGCAGCTCGAGTGTTTATCAATAGATGAGTGGGTTAAACAATTATGGGACATTTACACAATGGAATACTACTTGGGCACAAAAAAGAAGAAAATTTCATCCTTTGCAACAGTGTGGATGGAGCTGGAGAACATTATGCTAAGCTAAATAAACCAGCCAGAGAAAGATAAATACCATAGGACTTTACTCATACATGGAATCTAATGAACAAACTGAACTAACAAAGAAAATGGGTGAGACTCATAGATGGAGAGTGGATAATACCTGGGGGGGAGTATGTTAGGGGGTGGAAGGATTGAACTAAAAGGAAAAAGGACAGATGGACATGGACAACATTATGGTGAGTGCCAGAGATAAGGCAGCATAACAGGCCAAAATGGTAATGCAAAAACAATACAATAAAGATTGAAACATAAAAAAATAGAGAGAAAACAGTGAAAAGCATTTTTCACCTTTGATAATATGCTATAAAGGAAAAGGACTGAAGAAGGAGACCAGCTAAGGATACTTGTGTACTTCAGGCAGTAAATAATGGTGGCTGGAAACAGGTGGTAACAGCAATAGAGGTAAGAAGAGCTTAAATACATACTGGGTATATTTTCTAAGAGTGATGCCAGTGTTTGTTGAGGAAGTGTGTGTGAGGTGTGAAGGATGATTCCAAGAGTTCGGACCTTGCAAACAGGGAAGATGAAGCTGACACTAACTGAGATGGAGAAACCCACAAGAAGAGCAGTTTTGGAAATAAATATCAGATATCACTTTTGGACATTTTAATATTGATATGTCTGTAGAAACTCAAATAGAGATTTGGGGCAAGCAAAATGGTAATTAGACAAATCATCAAAGAGAAAGCCAAATAAAATATCAATGAGATAATTTTTCCAATCCGAGAATTGGGAAAACAAAGACAAAACAAAACAAAACAAAAAAGGAAACCCTGACAATTCCATGCATTTTGTGAGAGAAAGGGGGATTTTTCTTTTTACTTATTGGGAATATACATTATTAAACCCTTCCAGTAGAAATTTGGCAGAATCTATCTAGGAAGTTGCAAATACTCATAATACTATACTCATTTGCCTGAAATATTTTGTGATGGTATAAAAAATTAAACAGGCACACCTAGGAAAGAATCAAGTTTTAAAATTTGAATACAATTAAACCTCTTAATTATATAAAATTAGTTATGCCATTTTATACAGAAAAGTAAAAATCTATTTTTATTACATTTATTTGAACAAATAAATGTCTGAGAAGGTGTACATGACATATTCATTATTAGTTATTTTAAGATGGCAGAATTATGGCATTGGATATAGTAAGACATTGAATTTTTATCTGTCACTGTATTAATCAGAAAGTTGCTAAACACTAGGAACATTTAGGATCAAAAGATAAATTTTAAAATGTATTTGCTGGATAGAGTAATCTTGGATGGAAGTCCTTGCATTTCCTGATTTCAAATATTTCTTTCCAACCCCTTCTTGCCTATAAGGTTTCTTTTGAGAAATCAGCTGATAGTCTCATGGGGACTCCTTTGTAAGTAATTCTCCTTTTCTCTTGTTGCTTTTAAGATTCTCTCTTTATCTTTAATCCTGGGTAATGTAATTATGTTGTGCCTTGGTGTATGCTTCCTTGGGTCCAACTTCTTTGAGACTCTCTGAGCTTCCTGTACTTCTTGGAAGTCTACTTCCTTTGCCAGATTGGGGAAGTTCTCCATTACTTTTTTCAACTAAGTTTTCAATTTTTTGCTCTCCTGTTCTCTTACTGGCACCCCTATGATTCAGATGTTGCAACTTCTAAAGTTGTCCCAGAGGCTCCTAAGCCTCTCTTCATTTTTTTGAATTCTTGTTTCTTCATTCTGTTCTGGTTGAGTGGTTATTTCTTCCTTCTGCTCCAAACTGTTGATTTGAGTACTGGTTTCCTTCCCTTCACTGTTGGTTTCCTGTGAAATGTTAAAGGGACTTATCTATGAAAAGGAACATAAAAAATACAAACAGTAAAATAACAACAAACTCACAACTATCAACAACCAAACCTAAAATAAACAAAAATGAACTAAGCAAACAATTAGAATAGGAACGGATTCACTGAAATAAAGATCATATGGAGAGTTAGAGATTATGTAGAGCAGATAGGAGGAGGGGGGAGAATGGGAGAAAATATAGGGAACAAGAAACATAAATGGTAGGTACAAAATAGACAGGAGGAAGTTAAGAATAGTATGGGAAATGGAAAAGTCAAAGAACATATGTACAACCATGGACATGAAACTTAGTGGTGGAATGATGGTGGGAAGGGGGTACAAGACAGAGGGGAATAAAAGGGAGGAAAAATGGGACAACTGTAATAGCATAAACAACAAAATATATTTTAAAAATAAATGTATTGGCAACATAATTGCTTTTAAATATCTCTGGTTTTAGATTTATTTTCTTCCCTTGATAATAATTAACTGATGTAAGCATTAAAATAGATTACAAACAATATTAAATATTGTTTGCAAATCTACTAAGTTTGTTTTATGTCACTGGCAAATTTTACTTCTAAAAATATGTTAGTTACTATAAGTAGGATGAATTATTATTTATTCAACAAGATGCCAAAAATCATGGTTATATTCTTAAATGTTTACCAAATGTTATTTGTTTTTTTTTTCTTCCCAATGAAATCCAATTTAGATTTTATTGAATAATGCTTATTGAGCATAGGTCCTTGTTTTTTGAAAGCATCCTATTTGATGATTTGTCAGAACTAAATTAGTTATAAGAAAACAAATTCAAGAACATTATATTTTAAAATTTAAAAAGGAGACAAATGTCTTTCTCTTTCACTTTACCTTGACATGAGTAAAGCATTCATGGACCCAGGGAGAGTCCATAGAGGTTCACTGTGTGCTCAATGGCAGAACTTTGGTCCATAGCACTTGCCATTGAATACAACATTGTAGTTGGAGTGATATCTGTACAAGAAAGGACCAGGCAGGAAAACTGCACCATCTACGTTGGGGGAATCCACCAGACAACAACAAATGCACACTCGGTAAGACCCCAGGACTGAAGTTCAATAAAATGATGGCCTATTTTTAGCTTAGCTTTTTTCCTCTCTATTTAAAAAGTCATGACTAAGCTTTGTGATCATGTTTTCATGAAATGATGGCTAAATAGCACCAGCTAGAGCCAAAAACAGAGAAGGCAAGTATCCCTATACTTTTCTGCCAACATTGTCTGTGCTATTCCCACCTTGGACTTGTTTTGAATAAATCCTGCCAAATAGTTAGAACTATGCCAGGCAAGACAGGGGCTCTTTTATGAACCATTGACCTCTCAGACCGAATAATACACCCATGAACAACTAGACTTCTAAGGCAATATCCCTCTGGTACTAGAGTGAGTGAAAAGAAATACTGTCATATCAAGGAATCACTGAACTAGAAGGAATTTAAAACTCAGTAAGTTCAATTACACTTTATATTTTAAAGAGCATATGAAGGAAAATATCACACTAGTGTCAAAATTACTTGGTTATATTCTTTTGCTCAGTGAATAATCATTCTGATTTCTTATCAATAAGATAAATTTTCTTATTCTTAGTCATGAAATTATTATAAATTATCTTGTTAATCAAAATCTATTTCTCCCCATCAATCATTGTTAAAAGATTAGATTCTTTGATCAAATCTCTTTTCTAAATTAGTCTGTTAAATCAGAGACTAATTTATAAATATGTCTGTAATTGATTTTTTAAAAAAAATATCATCAATAACATAGTTCAAATTTAGATATTGTGTAGTAATTTGGCAATGGCAATTGTATGAGCCAAATGTAAAGAGACTCAAACTAAGACATGCTAATAAACATCCTCTGAATGTTCATGGATGAGCTAACCAAGGAATGTACTTGGGGTTCAGACTGATATGTATATGTGACCACTAGGGGTTATGTCTAATCTGTGACCTGCTGAATATGGCAAGAAATGGGAAATCAGAGCAGCATTTAGTTACATTAAAGAAACGAGAAAGAGAAGTTCCTTAGGGGAAAGTAAAGAAGAGGAACTGGTACAACAACATTTTTGGACAGCTGTGTTTTCTAACATGTACCCTAGTTCCAGCGAAAGTTATGGTAAGAAAACCAGTAGAGTTTCATAGTCAAGTAATTGAAACACTGTAATAAACAATGCTGGAAAGATTTCTTTACAAGATTGTAGTAGACGTTTGTTATAATAATTTGGAAGAGAGTGATGTTTGGACCATGATGGTAAAAAAAAATTAATGGCAAAATGTGAAAAGCAGCACATAGTGTTGAAGTTAAAAAAAAATCTGATTGGTTGTCAGTGGAGTATCAGGAAAAAAAAGGGGGGGGGTGAGGATGGCTCCAAGGATTTTTGGTTCTGAACGAATGGAAGGATGGCACGCTGCATAGAGATACAAAGAAGATGCCAGGGGGAAGATTTTGGAGATGAAACCGAAGAGTTCAGTTTAGAACATATTAAGTGTAAGTCGTGTATGAAGCATCCAAAGGGAGGTGTCAAGTTGTCATGGGTATGAGTCTGGTGGTTTGAGAGAAGTTTGTGCTACAGACATGAATTTGGACACCCCTGGCATATGCACAATATTTAAGCCATTAGATGGATAAGCTTTCCCGCCCCAGTGTCCTTCCAGAGAAGAGCATGGACAGCGAACTGAATCCTGAGGCACTCTTACATTCGTGGGCTGGGGAGGTAAAATCTCTGAAGAAAGTTGAGGAGAATCAGAGAGAGCTGCCTCTCATCAGCCAGCTGAAGAAAGTGTTTTAAGAAAAGAATGTTAAGCAGCTGAGTACTTGTTAGGGTTAATATTTTGTGGGGCAAAATATAGTCAAGTCTTCTGAAGTACAACAGGAAGCTTGATGATTAAACTAGTCATTGTAGCTTGCTGTGAATAAGCAGCCTTTTGTAAGAAGAGCTGGGTAACACTATCAGGACAGTAACCAGACAAACACTTCTTCCCTCATGGTTAAGGGTATGTGTATATGCTAGAGACAGGGGAACCAGCAGAAGGGACAGCACGCTTACAAGTCCAGCAAGAAATCAGTCAGTAATAAAGGTGGTGTAGTAATTAAGCTTTTAGAAAATGTGTATTTATTTAACTATTATTCTTCATGCATGTGATACGTAAGCCAGTAACAGCCATGCATTATTATTATCACGTATTACATGATGTATCTAATGGTATGCACTACACAGTGATTTTATACACCTGGCAGCACAGATTCGCTTACAACTGCATCAGCACAAACGTGAGTAATGCACCGTCCTGTGACATTATGACAGCTACCATGCTACCAGGTGATAGGAATTGTCCATCATTGGCAGGAATACTGTTATGTCACTCATGACTGCTATTTCATCTTGGAAGTAATCAACTTTCTTCTAATATCTGCCTTATAGTGACAATTATAATTTTTTAGCCTTTTGCTCATAGGTAAATTTCAAAATATAATTTGTTAGATACTGCAGAAATACGTGTATATTTGTTGAATTACTAAATTAAAGTAATAACGGAGAAAACAGTGAGCATTTTGAAAAAGAATTTCACTCTATGAATTCACAGCCAGGTCCTTTCATCATTTGAAACTTTCTCCTTCTGGAGAGGAGCTCCGGGTGGGAGTGACCACCCACCAGAGGATGCCAGAGGCGCTCATACCGGGAAGTTGAGTCAGCTGACACAGCAGCTGACAACTTATTTCCTACAGATTTCAAATAATTTCTCCAAGAAAGATAAGTTTTTATGAGTTGTTCAAAGCTGGCAGGGCTATTGTTGAATCTCAAATTGAAAAATAAAGAGTGAAATGCGATAAAATACAAACTCAGGATCTCTTGGAGAGTCTGCTTGCATTAATCACATGAGTATAAAGACAAATGTGAATTTTTATATATTTAAGGTGATGGTTTCTTTTTTCTCTATTTCTTAAAAAGCCTGCACCATAGAGGTTATATAAAAGCGATCCTTTAAGCAGACATTCGTGCGTGCATACATCTCTGTCTTCCCTATTCACCACAGATTACAGAAATTCTGAAGTGTAAAAAATGCATGGAAGTATGTAAATATGGAAATTATTACATTCCTGTTTCATTCATCTTCTCTACTGGTTCTTGTGAAACAAATTCTGAATTAAGAAAATTATTCTATACATTGTTGCATCTGAATCATATTAAGTCCAGATGATCAGACTAAACCTGCTCATTGGCTCATGGCAAGTAATTTGGAATGCTATGATATTTAAATATTCACTTGTTAAAATATTAGTTAATCCTGTTGTTCAATCCAAATAAGAGATCGACATTATGTTTTAAAACACATAGATGGAGAGCAGGATGAGAGCTAGTGGAGGGGAGGTTAGGCGATGGAGGGACTGAGCAAAAAGGAGAAAGGACCCGTGGACATGGACCGCAGTGTGGTGATTGCTGTGGGGAGGGGTGGTATAAGAAGACTAAATAGCAATGGAAAAATACAGTAAAAGTCAAAAATAATTTTGATATACTTCAACACTTTTGAGATTATGGGACAATGATTGCTTAGTTGGACACAGCATAAAATGAATTTAAGTATGAGTATTTTATATCTGCTCTGACCTTCCAGATAGCCCAAATTCCTAGTTATCTACACGTGATGTGGTGGAAAAAACAGTGTCTGACAACTAGAGGCACCGACTGTTGCTTTTTGATACTGGGTGCCCCGCTTGATTTTTAAATCCCGGTTTCTTTACTCAAAACTAATGACAAAATAATGACCTCTCATGGATGTTGTTAGGATTGAGTTATAAAAATATATGTAAGAGGAAAACTTTGAAGAGTTAATACACAGAATACAGTGAATATATTTTGTCTATGGCTTTTGAATGAGCTTATTTGCAAATTTCTTGTTGCTATCACAAAAGATATTATCAAATACAACTAAAATACTTTATACTCTTAAATTTTTCTCTGGTAAAATAGGAAAACTGTATGACATACTTAAATTTGAACCTATAATATAGTGCAACCTAAATAAGTTTGAACAGTAATTTATTGATTGAACAAATATTTCTCAAGCACCTGCCATGTATTAACCCTTCTAGATGCTGGACAACTACAAAGCCTGCAGGTAGCCATTTAACTAATACTTAGGAGAGAAAATTGCATATTAAGTAATCAAATGAATAATTATAATAACTACAGAAAATGTTAGGTGTTCTGTGGTCAACATGGAGACTGATGAACTGTGTGGAAACTAGAAATGATGGGATAACTATTTTGTATCTTGATTTAAGCAACCTTAGAAGGCATCCCTGGTGAAGTGACATTTGAACTGAGACCTTAATGGTGATGGAAACATTTGTGACATCACTATGATTTCTACATGTTTTATTACGAATGTGTATTCATTGAGAGAGAATAGACTGAACATTTTATACAAAAATTTTTGGTGTCTTTTAAGCACCAAAATTATTGGCACATCATATTTCGGAATAAGCCATATCTTGTGACAAGAGAGTGTTCTGGCGAACTGGCCATTGTCTCCCTGCTTGTGCCATTTATTTCAGATCTGCATAGTTATCGTTAATGACCTTGGTTCTCTAATTTTAGCTCTTTGTAATAAAGGTTTCTGTTGTTGTGCCTTTTGGATCATATTATATACTTTGTGGTTTTTCTCTCAAGAAACTCTTACAGACCTGGAATGTTTACAAAAGGGAATTATCCTCTGGGCTCAAATCAAAGTTATGTCTGTGCCCAGCACTGAGTCTCACATCATATTATGAAGCCCCTGATTTTTTCTTAACTCTGTATTTTCAAAATAATAATTTCAGTTGTGCTGGTCTGTAATATTTATAATTTTGATGGCTTCACTGACTGTTCAGTGGGCTATATGCTATACAGAATTCATAGTGGAAACTCCTGCTTGGCAACCGCACAGTTCAGATGACAAACTACTGATGGTGAGGTATGGTTCACCTGCAAATCCTCCCTCGGCCGTAAATACATACACGCACAATCAAGCATTCTGTTTGCTAGCCCTGGCAAATGCGTATTAGCTTTCTAGGTGTCATTCATGTTTTTTTGTTTGTTTGTTTGCTTGTTTTTTGCTATAAAATAATTAAACAGAATATAGTAAAGCCAGGGCAATCCAGTTATAGTTTTAAAACTAGAACTTGGAGTGATAATTTTAAAAGTTATTATGGATTGAGAAAGTTGATTTTCCCAATGTGCCTCACAAATATATAAGCATTCAGATTAACTGCCAATTTTTTAAATTAATTTTAAATTTTTAAGTAGTCTTCTTTTTATAACCACACCTTCACTGTTCTGCACTGTGGTCCAACTGAAACAACAAATGAACCCAGATATGCTTATAATGTCTCCACCATAATCTAACTTATACATGGTCCAAAATATTTTTGAATTTTTAATTTAAAATCTGCAAAATTGCTTAATAATCATTCTCTTTCTCTCTTTCTTCCTTTCCTCTTCCTTCTTTCTCATCTTTATAGCCAATGTCTTCTTTCCTCTCTGCTTTACATCAGATTCTCACATTCTTCCTGTTGACCTTTACTAATTGGTGGCCTAACATTTATATTTTAAAACACAAATTACACAAATAAAAGAAATCTAAATGAGCATAACATATTACAAGAGGGTCTATTCACCTGGACATTTTTACTTCTATTGTTATTAATTTAACTGTAATAATACTTGTGGACTATACATACATACATCACACATGCATGAGAGTTAATGTATTTTAATAATGCATTCTAGAATATATATATGTATACACACATATATGTATCAAGTACTTTTAACATGTACTGATTGGAAATGAAAAAATAATTTCTTAGAGTGATAATTTCACATTCTGGAATCATATGCAGAAACTATAAAGAAAATGTGTTAATGAATAATGTAATAAAAGAGTTTGATAAATTTCCAGTTTTTCCTCAGAAAGGAAATGGTGAAAACTCTTGGCATAAATAAGAGGATAGTATCTTTCATGATAGCATCTGTTATTATTTGGTCCTTGTTAATCCTTATTTTATATCATATACATTCTTGTGCCACACTCTTTTCTACTAGGATTGTGTATGTTTGCGTTTAGTTCTTTTTTCCCCTTTGTCTTCCATCTTTGTGCCATCAGACACTCAGTTTACTTTTAGTACAGGCTTAATTGACTCTTGAAAAGTTTCGTCCTGTAACTCTACAGTCTAAAATATTTGCAGTTAGTAAATTACTTTCTCTTACCATCAGTTTCCTCACCTATCTGATAGGAAGAGCATACTTATCTAGTGGTGAAGATTAGAGACAATTCATATAAAGCTGTAGAATAAAGAGACATAGAGTAAATTGTCACCACCTCAATCACTAAAGAAGGAAAGGATGTGGAAAATGGAAGTTGAGTTTTACAAAAGAAGTGACTTTATGGCAAATTAATTAGCAGTGTAAATGAAGATGTTTTTTAGCATGCAGATTCTGAAATAAATATCTGTAGTTTCCTAGGTTGCACCAAAGACAATCTATTTCAGGATGAAAAAAGTTCTGCTATTCAGAGGTGACTTTTAAAACATTTAAACATTGTCATTAGTTTAGAAGCTCTAGATAGAATTATTCCTCTGGAAACAACAGAGGTGCCTTCATTTCCCCCAGAGTTTAAGCTTTAAATATTTAAATGCAGTTAACAGATTTAAAAATTGAAGAAGAAAAAATATTTGTAATGATGTGCAATGCTTAGTTTACTCTATTTTTTGTGTTAGTGCTTGTTTCAGATTCCCTAAACACCTAGACACTTGGTTATCTTTCTGGATCTTTTCTCTAGTGATTTGTTACAGTAATGTCCAAGAGCTCTCTAGAGCTGACAATTTTCCTGTGGGGCACAGTGTCTATGCACATTGAGGTCTGTCCAGAAGAAGCCCAGCCGTTATTAATATAACGAGAACAGTTTGTGTGACGTTGATGTAATCTGGCAGCCAAGGAGAGTGGACTAGAATGTGAACCTATGAATAACAATGACTTCACTGTACTAGTTGGTGGGGGCAGTGATGCCATTGGGTGAGCATGTGTACTGTGTAGCTGTGGTATACAAAATTGACTGAGTAGAGCAACAAATCTGCATCAAATTTTTTGTTAAGCTTGAACATTCCTCCAGGTAAACCATTCAGATGATTCAGAAAGCTATAGCTATGGGCAACTGATGACTGGCCACTTCATCATGACAAGCACCTGCTCCATCATGACTTGGGCAGCGTTTGTTGACAAAGCATCAAATCACCTAGGTGACCTGGCCCCCTACAACCCAGATTTGGCGACCTGAGACTCTGGCTTTTCCCAAAACTAAAGTCACTGTTGAAAGGGAAGAGACTTCAGACTGTTGATGAGAGTCAGGAAAATACAACAGGGCAGGTGATGGCAATTGAGAGAACTATGTAATGTCCCAAGGTGCCTACTTTGAAGGGGACTGAGGCGTCATTGTCCTATGTACAATGTCTCTTGTATGTTTTATCTTCTTTAATAAATGTCTCTATTTTTCCTATTATGTGGCTGGGTACCTTCTGGACAGACCTCGTGCATATACATATATATGTATATATCTATGATTCTCAGCGCAATAACTGATGGAGGCAAAGTTTTTAATTTTAAATCTCTTTGCCGTGGAAGGAACTCTGATTGTGGAGCTACCTGAGGTCTGTTCATCTGGGAGTTTCCCTGATACGGGGTGATTTATTGGGTACATATTATGTTCTCAGTATATAAAAGCTACATAGCATAGCCTCTGCTTCCTAGTTGAATGGGAGAAACAGACACATGGTGTGAACATCAATACAGTAAATGTTAGAGGAGAAATTTGCACAGTGTACTATGAAAGCCCATGGAAAAATCATCTTCTTGAGAGTGAGGTTAAGGCTGAGTGAAGGGGGAAATGAAAGCCTTCACAGAAGTAACCCTTGGTTACATATTAAATGATGAATGGAGTTCCATTAACTGACAGAGACATGCTGAGGCTGTGGAAACAATAAAAAAAATTTATATAGCAAAGTAATGATATATAAATGGGAAATAAGTGATAAAAAATATATGAGAAATTAAGGCCTAAATTAGGAATGATTTTGGTTTCCATGCCAAAGATATCTAGTTAATTTTGTTGCAGATAATGTTAAGTCACATTGTAATATTTGAGTAAGGGTGAATATATAAAGTTGTCTCCCCCATTACTATTCTAAAATGCATGCTCGCCCCTGGTAATACTCAGGCAAATTCTCTTGGGAAATAACTTCTTAAACTATCTCATGAGAAGTTTCTAATAGAATATTTCCTCTTTTAGAGATATTTGTAATTCAACCAGAGGTTCCTGAAGAGACAACATCATTGTTCAAAGAAACAATCTCAACTGGTAGGTGATAAGCGTACCATAAAAACTGAAGGATATTATTTGAGACAAGACAATCCCTTATTTCATTCCTCAACTAAAATCCATCCATACTGTAGTCTGTATATGCCCTTCTGATTTATATGAAAGGTAGATTTTACTCTGGTGACCACTGGAAGTCCTCCACTGATTGCAGATGTTAGGTTCTCTTTGCATCAATCTCTGATCTCTTCCTTAGACAAGCTATATCACAACAACTGCTTGCTTTACTGCATGCCAGTACCAGGAGGTGGGAGTTGAGCAGCTCCAGGATGTTGCAAATGTGGCGGTACTCTCCATCGAGTATCCACCTGCAGCAAAGAGCCGGTTGCCTTGCCAGTTCACTGGGTTTCTCCAAGTGTGAAGAACAGAATCAAAGCATTTCTCCTTCAGCCTTCTGTGAGCTACAAAACCAGCCTTCTAAATAAACTTGAACTTAACCGAAGAATACTTTTTGTTTTTTTTTTCTATCATAAAATTCATTACTTAAGCTCTTTATGAGAATATGTAAATTCGTATTTTTATAAGACTAATATTGTTTCACCCTGACATTAACTATAAATAAATCTTAGAGATTTTACTTGTTCAAAGACTTTAATTTTATAATACTATTAGTTTTTGTTTATTTATTTTAATAATGTGTGAGGCCAGGAGACAGCACAAGATGTGTTTCACTGGAGGGACCAAGGGCCAAACTATTCTTTAAATTTATCGAGAACATGCTGATGAGAGGTGCCAGCCCAGTCCCATCACTAGGAATGTGAGTGGCGGCTCTTCTATAAAATCAAAGCCCATGGAATAGAGAGATTGAGCTGAGCACATTTAAAGTCACTGGGATTGTGGACCCCAAAGTTGTATGCCCAGGTGGTGGTATTTTACTGCCAGAAGTCGGGAATACTATTACTGTAACAGTCAGCTTGCTGAAAATAACAGTTAAGGTGTTTAACTAACAAAGTGTTGTGGAGAAGTTTACAGTTTGGAGTTTCTAGGGGAAGTATGAGCAAGATACTATGTCAGTGCTTAAAATCTGTAAACTGTGAAAGGTAAAAATGCAGTTAACAGGAGAATGAGGATAGTCATCCTAATAAAATCTGTTCTTCAGTTAGGTCTAGGCCCATTTTCAGATCTGAACATCCGCCTTCATCAGGATAATAAGTCAAAAAAACCCCACCACCACCAACAACAAAAAACCAACCAACCAACCAAACAAACGGTACTGCATCTGGTGGGTGAGGAGAGTGGAGTGTTCCTCTTTTTGACTAACAGTGTGCAGAGATGGTGGTCCCTATTGTATTTCTGTTTAACTTGCTTGTCTAGCCCATGAAAAGTGGGCTGCATCCTGCCTAATGAATTGAAAACCACTTTTAGCTCAACAAAATAGAGGTGAGGCTCATTGTTCACAGATTAAATATTTACAAATTTTCCTACTCATTAAAATTTATTTGTAACCCCAAAATTAATACTAGTGGCCCTTTTGTGGTCTTTCCTAGACATGCACAGACTGGTGAAAAATGTGAGTCACCTCAAACACATACTAGCTGAGGTTAAACACCGTGACACTCCATTAGCTCTTGTACTGTAAACAAGTATCCTTTCTGTGGTTTCTTAAGTGCTACATCTTTTTTTTTTTTTTTTTGCATTTTTGTTGGTGACTTTATTGTTTAGAATAGCCCCTAATCATATGGTTAAAGCAGTATATAGCATCCCTAGTATGAGAAGGCTAAAAAGAAGCTATATGCATTTGATGAACTTCATTCAGGCATGAGATGTATTTGGCCATGAGCTCGATGTTAATGTATCAGTAGTGTATATTAAACATTATCTTTAAAAAGAAATACATACTATGCATTTCTAAATACAACGTATGTCTTTACTGATTGGTAAAAATAATGACCAAAGGTTCACAGGAACCTAACCCTGTATTTCCCTTACAAGCAATGGTTCAGCATTACTAATTCAGTGTTTGTGATGACTTTATAGAACTTAACTGCTGTGAATACCAAGATTTGACTATAGTATCTTTGATCACAGCTGCTGTGCCAAGAAATGGCATTTCTGCAGAAGCAGATTAATAAATCTTTAGGTACATTATGTGTGGCCACTAACTTCACAAATGTGTTAGTGTTTATTCAAATTAAAAAGTGATCATGAATAGTTTGCATTCAGTTAGAAGAGACTGCAATGTGCATTTATAGTTCTGTTCTAGAGCTACACTATCTCCCCTGTCCTTTCAGAATATGATACAAGGAGATATTAATCACCCAGAAATCCCACAAACCATAACATCGATCTGATAAAGTAGGGCTGATCAGGCAAGGCAGGCAACAGATGGCAAGTAGGCGGAAAGCCTTGTTAAAACAAAAGTACTTCAGAGGGTGAGTGACTAACACTATGGGATTTTAAGTACCTAGTACTTCAGAAAAATTTTAGGTGTTCAGGAATGAGGAGTATGCCAGAATAGCCTGTCTCAAGTAAAAAGAAAGGGAAGGGAAGGGAAGGGAAGGGAAGGGAAGGGAAGGGAAGGGAAGGGAAGAAGAAAGGAAAGGAAAGAAAGAAAGAAAGAAAGAAAGAAAGAAAGAAAGAAAGAAAGAAAGAAAGAAAGACCCACATTGCTTCATCTCATATCCTCATCACAAGGAAATAATAACAGGTATAGCTGACAATTACCCTTGTGTGAAAAGGGAAGTGATCTGAGATAAAAATATATTTAGATTCCTGGAATGTGTTTAATGGTTGGAAAGGAAAATGACTAGAGGATCGCAGACTAGGAAGCTAGGGTATAGGCGAGTGAGAAGGCATGTGGGAGTGGAGGTGTGAAGATACTATACTTACATGTCAATGTCTACTGACACATCTATCAGATAACAGACATTCAACACCCAAACAGAATTAACATTAGATTAGTTTCACTGGCTATCTCACATCAGGCATAATGGAACACGAATAATGTAGCCACAGTGGCAGACATAGGGCATGTATGAGCTCAGTAGCATTGAATCCCCTTTAATGGGATGAATATGGCTAATATTGTCTCTGAACATTCAACCTGCTTGCTGTAGAGACCAATTGTGAGACCCTGATGTCACTTGTTCACCAGAAAACCATACTAAACACCTTCTCTTCCAAAGGGCCATTAGTTTGTCTCACAGGTATAGATAACTGTTCTAGTGATGGGTTTGTCTTTCTAGCGCACAGAGCCTCAGTCAGCATTGCTACCCAGGTGTTTATTGAGTGGCTGCTTCACAGGAATGGAATCCCACATAACATAGCAAGCATCTAATTAAGGGGCCCACTACACAGAGAAAGACAGATGAGCATGGATCATGATCAAAGAATCCACTTGTTGTGTCATATATCACGTCACCTAAACACTGTTAGCCGATAGGATGCTAGAACACTCTACTAGAGGCAAGGTGCAGCACCTGCTGGAGGCAATGCTATGAAAGATGTGCCGTAGCCAGTGTGGCTCATGTCATTGGAGTACTGTCCTGTATACCAAAAGGTCACAGGTAAGGCCACATACCCAAGTTGTGGATTTGATCCCTGGTCAGGGCACATATAAGAATGCAACTACTCAATGTTTCTCCCTCACTTCAATGTTCCTTTCTTGTGTGAACTCTCTCTCTACCTCTCTGTCTAAAAAGCAATGAAAGAGTGTCCTTGGGTAAGGATGAAATATTATGAAAGATGGGGTGCCTTCAGAATTCAGTACATGCATACAGCCAGAGGTGCCCACAGTGTGCTGTATCTTAAGTTGAAGAACCATGGATTCATGAACAAAGTGGCAAAAGTAGTATTCGCTGCATTTACTGACATTCTTAATAATTACCTGGGAAATTGTGTGCTGCTTGTTCCTACAACTCAGAGCTCCCCCAAGGGAAAACTGTGAGATTACCACTGATCTACAAACTACAGCTATTCAGAATTTTTTTTGGTCCAGAGCCCAGCAGATAAGAAGAAAAGCTGTCACCTAAGCAAGGGCAATTGAACCTAATCATCAACTGAAGATATTCTTTACAGAGTGGTAACAAAACAATGTGTGAAATCTCACTATCCACTTGGGTGTTTACTGGTACTGCTGAGCTCCATTATAGCTGTGAGTGGATACATCCAGAAACTCTGACCTGAAATGGGCATTATTACCAAAAATTTAGTTTATTCAGGAATAAAGATTTGTGTCACGCCATTACATAAGGCACTGAGTCCTGCTGAGATGAGGGCTGAGGTAAAGGAAATTTAAAAAGGATAATGAAAGATGGAGAGAATGAAAACATTTGCAAATTCACAACCAACTATATCCATAGGGATCATAGTTTATCTTAATAAACATTCTTTTCTATATTCTCATTGAGGGAGGTTCAATGGAACCATGAAGACGCTGCTTCCCAATGCCCGGGAAAACTGTATCTTGTGTGAGACAAGTGGTGACCTGGGCAACAGTAGAAGTGTGCTGCTCAATCTCCATCAAGGGCAATGGCTACAGAAAGTACAGCTGACCGACAGTCCTAACACCTCCCTTGTGAAACCACCACGATGTTCTCACCAACAGCACACTTCCACTAGGCTTCTGAAAGACGAGGACCGCACACAGCAGGGTGTCCGTGCTAACTCAGGTCTGTGGGGCATGGAACTCTTTTAATGAGGAGCTGAGCTCTGTAGCTCCTCAATTAATCTGGCCAAAACTCTTAAAACTATCCAGTAGTCTTCTTGCCCAATCCTTTCTAAGACTTTTCAAAGTGTGCCTGATGGTATGAAGGCTTCCTCTGTCTCCTCTCTCCACTTTATTTCTAACAGGGTACCACCCAACGAATCTAATCCTATTTTGGTGCCTGCTTCTCATGGGACCTAAATTAACCAGTTATCAGCTGCTGAATGATTTATTATGTATCAGATGAAATTTATAAATTATATCTCACCTTACACTTTAATGTATGAGTATGAATACGTTCATTGAGACTAAAACTGGCATTTCCCCCAGAAATTTTTAATGGGTGGAAAATACTTTAATTTCTTATAAAAGTGGTCACCTTAAGTTTCAGACCATTGCAATAAAGATGTTTGGGAAGTACTAGAAAGTAACACTGAAATTAACTGATCAGAATATGGCCGATTCAGCTGCAGACCAGCAAAACACGAGGCTAACTACTCACAATGCCCAAGGACCCTTCCTACTGGTGTGTAAGCTAACCCTGGGAATTAACAGCAAACAAATCATGAAAGAGAACATCATTTCATATTCATTTATAAAAATTAAAAATAAGAAAAACTAAACTATCCTTAGATTATTTGGAAAAGCTTTTATAAATCAAGACAGATTACCATGAAAGTCATAATGGTCATAAACTCTGGAGACAGAGTGATGTGATCAACTCATAAATATTCTTTGACTACATATAAATGTGGAGTCGTATTCTGCATTCTCTGCCGATTATTTCTCAATAAAATTACACTAGATAATGACACAATGTTTTATAGACACTATGTTCTCAGCCATGTTAAGAATGCTTGAAATGTAATATTGGAGGAAAATATGATTAATAAAAAGCACAAAAAATAAAAAAGCTCACTTAATCATTTTATTGGGAAAGTATCCAAAACTATATATTGTATACAGAATGATACACTTAAAAACAAACTCCAGGGTATAACTGCAAACATAGTCTTAACAACAACAAAATTTCAGAACAGTTAATAGTGCAGCTGGGGACTTTTCTACTGTTTTGTTTGTTTGTTTTTACAAAATAAAATACTACACATCTTTCTTCTTGCTTTGTTATCTAATGACAAGCATATTCAACTTACCTATGAAGCTGACTGTACACATTTGTAGTCACAGTGATCATAGACTGAAATTATGGGACATTCAGTGCTATCAGCCATGATGTCAGCATAGTTTATGTGATTTTTTTGCCGGGCAGGTAGCTGAAACTTGGACCCTCAAGGAATTGAATCATTTGATGTGACAATTGTGTGATTCGGAGGTAATCCCCTCTGAGAACAGTACAGGGAAAATTTTCACTGTGGATAAAATGAGTTGATGGGCTCCCTGGAGGTGAGAGGAGAGTGAAAGAGAAGGTTAGTATTTTTAAAAGCGTAATGAAATCAAACTTTATCCATTACCTAGTTTTGCTAGAAACTATTTTCTATTGACCATCACACCTAACTTCTGAACTAGTAGAGAAATGATAATCTATTCTACCTTAATTCTTTCATCACCTTCATCTCCCTTAACTAGAATAGAAACCTAAAAATGGCAGTTTAAACAAATAAAGAAACATATTTTGGGGGCCAGAGGATGAAAAAGAAAACAAAATACAGGACATGAACTCTTGATCCCTGAGATTTCTTCTCATGTCTGCACCTGAAGAAGGTAGACTGGGGCATTCTCCCTAGTAAAGGGGATGCTGATCCCTTAAACCTGGGTCAAGGTTACAGTGGCCTCAGCATGAACTCCACAGAAGATTCAAAGGAGCTGCTGCTGGAAACTCAGTCAATGGTATCTTCTCCTTATTACAAAAATCTGCAATTCCTCATTGATATATACATGTAAAATATGATTTTGTCCCTCCCTGATATATTTTAATTTCTAACTTCAAACTTATCAAGATATTTTAGGGTGTTGTTGCTGTTATTATTGTGTCTTGTTTCTTTCATGAATCTTCCAAAATAGTTTAATAACCCACTCTCTACTATACATTGAGTTAATATTTTGCCATTATTTTAATGTTATATTTTTACTCTGTATTATTAATACTTTCATAAAATCTGCTTTATTTTCATCATTTCTCAGATATTTTATAAACAAATTGTTAAAACAGACTTTATTGAGATTATTCTAAAAGTATTACCAGAATTCTTTATTTTCCGAATATTTGTGTATCCAAAAATGTATTTTACCCTGTTTTGAATGATGTCATAGCTAATGTAATTTATTCTTAAGTTACCAAACATTTCTTTCAATAGTCCTCCATTAATTCACTGAGTTTTATTGTACTCAATGTTGTATATTAAAAGATTGATGATACTTTCTTTCCTAAGTATATTTTCTTGTATCTTTCTAGTAGCTTTGGCTCTAATCTTCTCAATTCTCTAAATATTTTGTCAGGTTATCACAATAGCTAACCTAACCAAAAAGTATTGTAAGGATTTCATATAAAATCAATTGTTTAATTCTTTAAAAATAGTTTATAAGCTAGATATAGCAATTCATATTTTATAGATGAAAGCATTGACATACTGACACATTATGGAATTTTCTAAAGCTTGTAAGTTAGCAAATGGCATAGCAAAAAGTTAAACCTCTTCATCGGGCTGTGGAGTCCATGTTCCTTGACCATAGCCATACTCACTGGCTGCCCTGTTTCTTGCTCCCATTCATAAAAGGCTTGCATTCACTTTTTGCCTATTTGAGTCCAGTGTGGGATCACTCAGTGCTCAGGTGTTTCTGCCTGTTGAGATTTCAGAGGTAGTTGAGGCATTGTACACAATACAAGGGAATATTCAGCATGGGAAGCTCTGACCTCTGGTTTGAGGTTTATAAGGGGCAACTTGTCTATATTCGGAGTTAAGAGGGGATGAAGACCTCTCAGTTCTAACACCTGCCTCCAGTTAGATCAGCACTGTAAGAAAGAGTACAGGACTACATGAACAATTTAGCAGTGGCAGCCTCGTCCAATTCATGAGCAATTCCCCCAAATCCTCCTCCTAATGGAGGGATCAGTGGTTTACATACCTGGTTCCATTCTAGGTCTTTATTCATGTTAAGAATGATCATGTCTTCCTTCTAGCCTACCTAACCCTTATACACAATTGTCCACTACACCAATAATATTTATTACTTACAGAATCATATTGAAGGATTACCATGGGTTTCTTCCACCTTTCACCAAAGGCTTACTATAGTTTTTGTGCCTCCAGCAGGATAAGGGAAGCAAGTAGTATTTAGATTTAAGCATTCCTCCCAGAATCCTCCATCACCCACCAGTCTAACAGAGTTTGGATGTAACAGCTTTGATTCCCTAAATTTGCCTGAGGCTTTATGACTTAACCTATTTTTCAGGAACATTTTATTTTTACTGTAGGCTGGCTATAAAGACTATGTCCTGAGTACTGCATTACACTTTTAAGAAGTAATACAGTTTTCCCATTAAAATAAAGTTATTCATTTTGTCAAAATTTATTGCAAATATCAGTTATATATATCCAAGGCAATAGAAAAACTACAATCTCAAAATATTGTCTGGTTCTAGATGCATAATATTTCCACTTGATTATTAAAGATATATGTTTATTTACTTTCATGTTGTGTTTCTCAAGAGGCCTTATTTGTCCCTGGTGTAATTTTTAGTATATTGAGGGGAAAATATGTCATTCATCTTCAAGCATATTGCTTGCTGTTTCTGATTATCTGTCAGTTCCAGGCGCTATGGTGCTGGAACTTCATAGTGTGAGTCTGTGGTTTTTAGTAGCTTCCAAGTAATCCTACTATGTGATATATCTGGCATTTTAGTAGTACGTTAGAGAAGAAACTATCCTTCCCTCAATAAGAGCTATAGAATTTACTTTCTATAACTCACTGATGATTCCTTTACATTTTTTTCTTCTTGGATTGAACACATTTTGAGTAGCAGGAATTATTTTAGTGTTTGATTTAACACAATGTTCTCAGGGGCTTCAATATACAGTAAGTGAATTATTATTGTAATTTTGCCAGTTCTTTGCTTTTGCTCTTATTCAGGTTAAATTTGTCCCCAAACAAATATATCTGACCAGTACTGAAGACTACTTTTAATGTAGAACATAGCAGATGGCTTCATTTTATCTTTATATTTAATACTACCAATTATATCTTTACCTTAAATTTTTCATCTCAACAGAAAAATTTCACTCAATTTATGTTTTACACTTTGAAATTTTCTGTTACTGGTGTTTTCTTTCTGCCCTTATGAATCTATTTAAATCTTAGGGATCTATTTAAATCTTAGGAAGAAGTTTTATTCAAGTTGATATAGATTTAATGAGTGCTTATTTGGTTCTGGAAAAGTAAAGTAAAAAATGGCGTTAACTTTCCTTTTAGGAAAGAACCTATCAATAAAAAACAAGAGCTAGATTACTTTATATTTTCATAATTACTATATTATAAATTCATATGTAAATATGTATAGCGTATAATATTTGATTTTATATAGATATATAACATAATATTAACATAACAAAAACAGTAAATTGCACATATTACATATTCTATATATAATTATAGTGATTATTTTTGAAATAATACAATGACTTTCAAAGACCAAAAATATAGAAGGAACACAAATTAACTGTACATGGGAAGAACAGAGTAGAAAAAAATGCATCAGAGTTTTAATATAGCTTTTGAAGATGAAGTCATATACATGGATAAAAATAAAAGCATTCCAAAAGAAGGAAGAGCAAATTCAAGGCGTTAACATATGAAATAGCATCAGGTATAGACCCGTGGTGTGTAGAGTCGAGTGTGAAGAAGCCTGGCCATTGTTTCACATTCCATGCAGGATGCATCCTGTGATGGGAACCGATGAAATAGATGGTTTACTCACATCAGGTCACGGCAGCTTCCTGAAAGACCGGATGTTTTAAGTGAGAATTTTATGAAAAAAGGTGTTTTGGGGGTTAAGGATGAAGTTTATTAAATGGAAATTATATTTAACTACCTTAAATTAACTTTAAGTATAAAGATCTATATATTAGCTTTTAATGCTAAACACTGTGCTTTTGTTGTAAAGCTTTAATTTCTCCTTACTGACTGGTGAATTAAATCACCTAATCTCAAGGCCAAATATAATTTCTTAATACAATAATGGAGATGTGAGCTAAAAACCGTTAATATGATTTCCATGTTTGGGATTCCTGTATTCTAAGATTTTATACTTTTGTGCCTCCTTTTTTTTATCAGAGTTCACATTTTTAATTTGTCTCCATGTTTTTGTTCAAAGTTCAATTTAAGTGCACTCTACCGTACATTGTGAAGTAGTGATGCTTCCTCTAAAATCTTAAAATTTAGATTGCCTTTTATTAGTTACTTTAGGAGTTGAGTTCTTTGTGTGGTGATGTGCTAAGTGAATGTCAAAGTATATCTTGGGAATAATTTGCCTTGTGCCGCAAGTTGCTCCACATAGGCACACAACATAAGCAAATGCATCAATGAGGCCAGTGGATACTCTTGGTCATGGGTGGCCAGCTTGTTTCTCTCCACAAATGTAAGAGCTGCCAGTGGCCGAAGTTCCATTAATGCCATATAAACTCTGTCTACATGGGATTAAATGTCTGTCTGTATTATTAGACCTATTTATAAATAAAAGTATCTCCACCTTCAAAGTAATATTCTGTTTTTGTTTGGGGAAAAGAAAAATGAATTTTGTTCTGGAATTCAGGGTGAAAGGATTCATTGGGCAGAAACATAGAAGCCTTAGTACTTTCTATACAATACTGTTAATTAGCTGATTTATCTACAGAAACTCAGGCATTTTTCTTGCTCATTTATTTTAGTTTATTATTATTAATTTAATATTAACACTGCTTTGGAAATATATATATATACATTTAAATTGAGATAATATTGCTTCTTTCTGTTTATTGAGCATACAACTTGACACTACAATGTATTTTCAGTAGCTGCCAATGTAAATAAACCACAGTACAGTAATAATATCCAAATTTCAAGATGACTATAGTAATTAATTGAATTTCAAACTTTTGAATTAAAAATTGGTATGCCTTTTTCATTGTATTTTTCTATTACTATTCACCTCCCATACCCTCTTCACAATGCAGTTATTAATGTAACTATAGCAGTTAAAATGTACTATAGCAGTCAAAAAATAGCTTAGCTGTTGACCCCTCAGAAGAAAGGGTAATGGATAAATCGACTTAGGATCTTCAGACAGAGAGGAGTAACTTACTTTCAGAGGCATCGTGAAATAGAGAAGGGAAAACACCAAAAAGACAATTTATAAGTTCCAAATATAAGATACTATTCATCTCAAAGTAGATTAAGTCTGTTCATACTTAAGCAATTATCAAATAGTTTTTCTATTGAATGTGGAATGTTCTTTAAAACAGAATGTGAGATTCTGCCTGCCCCCTGCCAGGTGTTTCCTATTACAAGGTCGAAAGAACGCGGCATTTTTGTGAGGCACTCAGGAAAAATACTGGGCACTCAAGGTGCTGGGACTGATTACCTCACGTGACAGCATTGTCTGCAATTCAATTTTTATTGAATTTCTTACCATTGTGCTTCAGCATATTTATTTCCTTATCTCATTGTCATTTGTCTTCATAATGAAATTTACGAATTTGCCTAAAAGTCTGTGCTCTGTAAATGCCTATCCTGTTATTTTTCCTTATAACTCCTGTATGTCAGGCGTTCCTAGAAAATGCTACTGTTGTGCAGTAAAGTCTTACAGTTTAGAATTATACCTTCAATTCAGAGTTAGAGAGCTTTTCCCCCTATTCTGGCAGGGCAGCTGATTCAGGGTGTCTGATGGAAAATTATAGCCATTCATCAATGAAGACGAGGGAGTCATCTTTTATCGTAAAACCTCAGGCTTCGGGATGATTGTAAACCATCACAGACAGAATTACTCCCATTGTACTCCTCGGGGGCTTCTTGCTTCTCAGAAAAGAAAAACAGAGATAGTAAAGTTTGTTTGTTTCTTAACCACTTTCTATCTGGAGACTCTAAATATACCCTTCTTTTAGGTTTTAAATCCTTCTCTCTCAGAAAGTATTAAATTGTGGGATTTAAATCAGTATAACTTATAATGTGGTCTAGTCTATTGTTGAATCTACTGTGTGCTTTATACCCAGGAAAGTCTTTGCTTTATGAATAGGTGTGGTGGTTTGCTACTGGGGAACTAAAGAAGCAAGAAAGAAGGTTTTAATTTTGCTTTTGTTTTTATATTATTTTCTTATTTTCTCTGTAGGTAGACTCACATACAGCAACCTATCTGATTAGCTACCCAAGAACCATAATGAACCATAGTTTTCTTCACTTGCAATATAGAAAATACTCTTCATTTTCTGTAGAAAGTCTTGTATGACAACTCACTCCTTTTATTCCTTTAATTTTGCTGGTAAAGTATAAAGGAAAGTTAATGGTTTTGCTAAGAATGATTGGCATATTTTAGCCTAGTATTCTTTCTCACTATATTTCCCTTCCACCCCACATCTATTTTATTCTCAGTATTTGAAAATCTAGATATCTAGTACTGGTAGAAAAAAATAAATTGTGCTATTATAATTGAAGGGAAAGATCACTCTATATCAAATAAATAAATAGTAACCACCAATTTAAAATTTTATGCCTGAAAAGGGTATCTCCTCTTTTAAATTGATTTATGAAATTTGGTGAAAAAATTAACTTTATTTCAGGTTAGAAAATTTCAAAAGTCATGTCAACCAGCTTTATTACAAACTAAAAGAATATCATTTTACTGACAATCACAATATCATATGTGATAGATGGTATCTTAAATTTTAATAGTCAATGTCTTTCTGCTTCTCCACTCCAGAGCCATCATAGAATGAAATTCAGTAAAATCAGAATCAGAGAGGAAGAAAATAAAGAGTAACTGCTTTATATGGACCTGGCCAAGAAAGCAGTCTTAATTGCAACATAATGGTCCTCAAAGAAATTCAATCAAGATAAATAACATTTGTGGACATTAGTTAACAGCTGACACATTTTCAAATATCAGAGAACTTTTCGCTGTGTATTTGGCTTGAATCACACACATCAATTTAAGATTTGTCCTTCCCATAGGCATTTTTCAGATAAGAAATTCCTTTCTAAATATTTATTCTAGAAATAGATATTGAGCACATTTGTGTTCCATTCTACCAGGAGCAAAGCAGATAATACCTGCTTCAGAGAGTAACATTTTAAGAAATTTAACATTTATATTTTGTCATATGCATGTCGATAATTTTATAAGGTAATGTGTTTATTTTTTCAATTTGATAATGGACAACAGATTATAATACATAATTTTGACTTTCATCCTAGTTTAAAAGTTTCTCATTCCCATTTCTCTTTATCGCCAATTTTAATCAAGATTATGTTAAACTGTTTCTTACATTCTCATGGACTGCTTTAAATTAATTATGAAACAAAATGAATTAAAACATACAAACAAAATCTGTGTGAACAATATTCATTCCTTTAAATTGAGAAACAAACAAAATCAAAACTACTGAAAATTTAGATCTCTCATTATCTTAGGCATTGACATTTTCACAAACTAATAAATATATATGCTAATATATGCTAATTAACTTATTATTTTGCTCTTTTTAAGGTGTCAAGATTTCCCCAAATTCATCACATGAATTGCTAATTATACATTAACTAACTTATTTTTATTAATTATTAACCCAAAGTAACATTATATGATAGATAGTATTATTGCCCTCATTTGATAGATGAGGAAACCAAGGTTAAGGGAAGCTAAGTCACTCAAGCAAGTTATGAGGATAGTAAGTGAAGATCCTCAGATCACAGCTGAAATATTTAACCACTACATAGCCCCAGTATTCATTCTGGATAAAATGGGAACAAAAGACATTAAGATATTTGGAGGTATACATTTAAAATATGTTTAATACAACAGTTGACAAATGAGGCAGAAAAAGTTGAGTCCAAAGGAAATTTAGAACAAGAAACACTCTTTGACCCTTGTCTGAAGGAGATTCAAGGAGTAGGGGAATATAGAATGAATCTTCTCAGAAAGTTGAGAGATTTTTCATGAAGGAATAGATTTTAGAATTGAAAGATCTTTGAAAGTCTACTTGTGGTAGGTAGAATAATGGCCCTTCAAAGATCTCAGAACCGTTATCTCTGGAACCTGTGAATATATTCCATTATTTTGCAAAAGGTACTTTAAATACGTTGTTAAACAAATATACCCTGAGACAGGGATTTCCCTGGATTGCTCAAGTGATCCCATTCTGATCTCATAATCTCTATTTTAAGGGAGAACCTTTCACAACCAGAATCAAAGAAAGGGTCAGAGAGGTGTGATGAAACAAGATGCAGGAGAGATTCAAGCTTGAGAAGGGCTTGGCCAGCCTTTGCCACCTTTGAAGATGGAATTGGGGCCACAAGTCAAGGAATCTGGTGGATAAGAGAGAAAGGTCTTTGACATCCAGCAAAGAAACAGAGACCTTAGTTCTACAATAGCAAGGAACTGAAATCTGTCAACCATCTGAATGAGCAAGGAAACAAATTCTCTCCTAAAGCTTCCACAAAGGAATGTAACCCTCTTACATACTTGCTGGACACCCATGTCAAACTTTCAAAAAACAGAATTATAAAATCATAAGTTTGCCTCATTTTAAGTTCCTTAATTTGTGGTAATTTATTATGGTAGCAATAAAACCTAATACACTATATGAATAAAATTTCTTCACATAAGAAGGTAAGTTATTTGTCTCTTCTATGTGTAAGGGATTATATCTTAGGTATATCAGGTGTGAATTTTATATGCAACATATCTGGAACATGGTAATTGTATATGAAAAATTCCAGAATGGCCAGCACTTATCCTAGTTTTCAAGATTGATTGGAAAAGAGATTTCAATTCATTAGTAATACATTCTAGCAAATAAAATTCTTATTAGAAAAGACTTACAACTCAGTAAGAAATATTTCAATTCTATATAATTAAATTTTTCCTAAAATTATAGAATGTTTGAGCTGGAGACTTCTGAAGAGAGTCAAAATCAGTTCTGTAAATTTAAAATCAAGATGAAAATTCTATATGTAAACTTTAGTTTGATAATTCAGGGAAATTTTAAGAAATATGTTTTCATTTTCAAAACCTGCTTTTCCTTAGTCTCCGTACTTGTTTATGTTCTATCATCAGGTCATACAGAGATCAACCCTAGCTTCATAAGTGGCTTCTCAGTCCTATTGTATAGCCTGATTACAAAATCAAGTGCCAAAGAACACCGTGAAGCTATATTCCACCATAGAAAACTGTTGTCAGGGTTTACTGTGAACATGATTCGTTGTGTCATCACTAAGCTGGGAACAACCACTGTATCCCAAGAGCTATGTGGCCTGCACTTCTCCTGCCATATTTTAGAAAACTTAAACCCAAACTGTGACAGGTATGTATAAAGGGAATCAATTTAAACTCCTTTAAAAATGCAGATGCATTTGTAACTTTAAGTCTGCACATATATTTTACCAGTGACTTGGACTTAAACAGTTTCAATTTTCTTTCAAACTTTTTTCCGTGAATTTTGGTGCTTATTTTATATAAGGGGTTCAGTTTCTCATTAGAGACACAAAGTGCATCCTCAGGAAACTTACATTTGTGGCAGAAGAGTTTAGTAAATCACCTTTGACAGATAATAAAATCTTTATAGAATAATAATGAAAAAAAGCAGTTCCATTTTTAGTTTCTTGAGGAAATTGCACAGTGGTAGCACCAGTCAGCATTCCCACCAACAGTGCACCAGGGTTCCCTTTTCTTCACATCCTCATCAGCACTTATTTGTTGATTTATTAATGAAGGTCATTTGTACAAGTGTGAGGTGATATCTCATCATGGTTTTAATGTGCTTCTCTCTGAAGGCTAGTGATGTTGAGCATCTTTTCATATGTCTATGGATGATCTGTATGTCTTTCATGGAGAACTACCCATTCAGATTGTATGCCCATTTTTTAATTGGATTGTTTGCCTTCCTGGTCCTGAGTCATATGTGTTCTTTATGTATTTTGGAGATCCAACCCCTGTTTAAGGTTTCATTGGCAAATATTCTCCCATTAAGTTAGTTCCCTTTTCACTTTGATGATGTTTTCTTTATCCATGTAGAAGCTTTTTAATATGATGTAGTCCCATTTGTTTATTCTTTCCTTTACCCAACATGTCCTAGGAGATGTACTAGTAAAAATAGTGCTACATGGGATATCTGAAATTTTCCTGCCTATGTTTTCCTTTAGGACTTTTATGGTGTCAAGACTTTTATCCAGATAAAAGACAAATTTTATCTAAGTCTTTTATCTATTTTCAGTTTATTCTGGTGTATGGTGTAAGTCAGTGGTCTAGTTTCATTTTTTTTGCCTGTACAGTTCAGTTCTTCCAACACCACTTGTTGAAGAGGCTACTTTTACTCCATTGCTTGCTCCTGCCCCCTTTGTCTAATATTAATTGACCATAGAGACTTGGGTTTACTTCTGGGCTCTCTATTCTATTCCATTGATCTATGTGTGTGTTCTTATGCCAGTACCAGACTGTTTTGATAGTTAAACATTTACTTGAATTGAATTATTTCACATGTAAATCCTCACTCAAAAGTTTGCTATGTAAGTCTTGTTCTCATTCTTGAGTTTTCATATTACAAAAACTATGACTTACTAAATGGCTGTGAATGTCATAAATCATGAATAATTGATTTTTAATAATTAAAGTTATAAAAATTCTAGTATAATTGAGATAATGTTCCAGGAACCATTTATTGACTCCCTATCTAACTATAATTAGACCTTCTCATGAATTCCACTTATTGAATGTTGTCAGTAATTTGATGAACTGTTACATTTGTATTTTATTTCCTTAAGTACTTAAATAAGCTTTGTGTGCATATAGTATTACCATTTGAAATCCTATATTTCAAAGGAGAAGCAACAGGAATTTTCACTTATGGCTGATGGGAATACAAAAGGTTTTGACCACTTCTGTCAGTTTTCTATAAAACTAGTCATAATCTTAGAAATGATACATCAAAACATGGAAGCAACCCACGTGGGTTTCAATAAGTGTGTGAGTAAACAAATGTGACACTTTCAGACAACAGAACATTATTCAACACTAAACAAATAAGTTCTCAAGCCATGAAAGCCATTGAGGCAATTAACCACATATTGCTAAGTGAAGGAAGCCAATCTAAAGAGGCCCATACTACATGATTCTGAAAATATAACATCCTGGAAAAAAACTATGGTGATAGAAGAATGATCAGTGGTTGCCAGAGATTTGAGGAGATGAAAGGAAGGAGGGATAGATGAAGCACTGGTAATTTTTAGGCTAGTAAAAATATTCTGTTTGCTACTGTAATGGTGAGTAAGTGCCATTTATACACTTGTCAAAACTGTCACAAAAAAGAGCAAATCCTACTGTAAACTGTGGATATGTGGGAATTTTCTGTACTTTCTTTTATTTTAATTTTATTTTAATTGTAGTTCTTGTACAGTTTTCTGTCTTCTACTCCCATCCCAGGCCACTGCCCAGCCCTCCCCACCTCCCTCCCATTTCCACCCCCCTAGCTTTTGTCCATATGTCTTTCATACTTGCTGCTCCAAACCCTTCCCCTTTCCCCTTGAAATTCCTACCCTTCTGCTCTCTTGTTCTCAATTTCAGTGCCTTTGGTTATATTATGCTTGTTTGTTTGTTCTGTTGATTAGGTTCCTGTTAAAGGTGAGATCATATGGTATTTGTCTTTCACCTCCTGGCTTATTTCGCTTAGCATAATGCTCTCCAGTTCCATCCATGCTGTCTCGAAAGGTAGGAGCTCCTTCTTTCTTTCTGCTGCATAGAATTCCATTGTGTAAATGTACCATAGTTTCTTGATCCATTCATTTACTGATGGGCACCTGGGTTGCTTCCAACACTTGGCTATTGTAAATTGTGCTTCTATGAACATTGGGGTGCCTAGGTTCTTTTGGATTGGTGTTTCTCGGTTCCTAGGATATAATCCTAGCAGTGGAATTGCTGGGATTCCAGCAAAAAGGTAGGTCAAAAGGTAGGTCCATTTTTAGTTTTCTTAGAAAATTCCATACTGCTTTCCATAGTGGTTGTACCATTCTGCAGTCCCACCAACAGTGCACTAGGGTCCCCTTTTCTCCACAACCTCTCCAACACTTGTTGTTTGTTGCTTTGTTTATGATGGCCATTCTGACTGGTATGCAGTGGTATCTCATTGTGGTTTTAATTTGCATCTCTCTGATAGTTAGCGATATTGAGCATCTTTTCATGTGTCTCTGGATCCTCTGTATGTCCTCCTGGGAGAAGTTTCTGTTCAAATCCTTTGCTCATTTTTAAATTGGGTTGTTTGTCTTCTTAGAGTGGAGTCGTGTAAGATCTTTATATATTTTGGAGATTAAACCCTTGTCTGAGGTATCATTTTCTGTACTTTCTGGTCATTTTTCTATAAGCCTGGAACTGGTTTAAAAAATTATAAATTAAAAACAAAACAAAAAATATAGTGGACAACATTGTTGAGAGATGAAAGTCTGAGAAATGTATAGTTACTTTACCCAGGGTCAAGAAATTGTTTAACTTTCTTGGCCAGTGCTGGCTACTTCCTACATTTCAGAAGTTGATACGTCATAAAAAATGTAAAATTTGCATATAGGGCAGGTTCTGCAGGTCAGGATGCAGGGGAAGAATAATACCTACACCTTATATAGGACAAGGGTTACATAAAACAGGACATTAGAAAATGAACTTATATAATGCTAATGACAAAAATATGACCAGTTGACAAAAATATGACCAGAGACTCACAAAGAGCTAATATTTACTTCCACTTTGAAAAATAGTTCAGTATCTGCTAATTCAGTGTTTAGGGCAAATTTGTAGAACATAACTAGTGTGAATAATAATAGTTGACAATTGTTACTTTATATGAACATCCAATTTTAACATTACTGCATACTTTTTGCTTTGATCTTAAAAGCAGGCAAAGACATCCTGGCAAGCATGGTGCATAATAAGTGTTTGTTTTTAGAACCCATCTTGTTGCCTTGTCTGTTTCAAGAGACTATTCTTCAGTGCCTCTTCAAGATGATAACGTGCTTCGCATCGTTCCTTTTATACCTTGATGATTTTTTATTATTATCTACTAAACTTTTTATTATATAATAAATCCAACACAAAGATGAGAATTAATAATAAATTATAGTAAAACTCTGTTAAAAGAAGAATTTTGCAAATATGCAAGTTTTGTCAATGAATAAGACTCCAAGTTTAAGAAACTGCCTTTCAAAACTAATCTACTAAACAAATGATATATTAGATCTTATAAAAGTAAAAGGAAACCATAAACCACTATCTTTCCTTGTAGTATAAAACTCTTTTAAATGCAATATAATGAACATAATAAAGATAAAAGATAGCATTGAAAAGGCTAGTAACGTATCTTTCCAACTCTAAAACTATGAATACTTTTAGTATTTCTCATGTCGGTTCTTGGCAATGTCAATTTCATTTTTGGGGGTGGCCAGAAAACTAGTGAAATACATAACAAATGAATCACTACTTCCATCTCTAGAGTTATACACGTATTACCAAAATTCAATAAAATATATTTTACTATTTTTAGCTAAGCTTATAGACATACAATTTTAAGATGTTTTATATGACAACTTAATTGGAATTATATGGCAACGGATTGTGTGTTGCTTTTTTTAAAACTTGATGTTTGCTTTTTAAAATTTTAATCAAATTTAAACTACTTTTCTGTAGTTTTTCTCTTTGATAGCATTTATAAAACTTCCAATCTCTTTTCAGTTCCAATTTATTCATATTTGCATTCTCAAGCAATTAAAACATGGCAAATGGGATGCTGTAGACGATCTCACAAATTATTATTTGTATTCTCAACTTGGTAGCATTGAAAATCAAAGACTAATATACTGACTGAATGCAGATTTATGAGCCTATATTTTTAAAGCTTGCCATTATTTAATCATTGTATTTGCTATGTGATCTCTTCTTTATTTACTTATCATGTGGATATTTTATTTTGGTCCTTTTAACAAAATCTCTTTTTATCTATATTCATTTTTTCAGTGACTCTACATTTCTGTGTCTTACACTCATTTTAGTAGAAAAAAAAAAACTCAGCATTTTTAAAAAAGATTTTACTTATTTTTAGAGAGAGAGGAAGGGAGGGAGAAAGAAAGGGAGAGCAATATCAATGTGTGGTTGCCTCTCACATGGCCCCCACTGGGGACCTGGCCTGCAACCCAGACATGTGCCATGACTGGAAATCGAACCAATGACTGTTTGGTTTGCAGCCCGTGCTCAGTCCACTGAGCTACAGCAGCCAGGGCTAAATTCAGCATTTTATTAAGTAAAATATCTATTTTAGAGCCTATTTTAAGAGAGTCTAAGCATTTTTCTATGACTACTGACTTGAAAACAAGCTTTGCTTATCATGAAAACTCCCTTCTAGCTTATTGGTATTTATTAAACTTTTATTATACTGTTGTCCCCATAAATCTAACACTCCTTTTGGTTTATAGCTTTTACTAATATTGCTCTTACAAGCTATCACATTAAAAGTGAATTACAATTTTAATATGAAATTGCTGTCAAGAATAATGAGTTATAAAAGAAGTAGCAGTTTTCATGTTACTTAGAGCCATTTTCTCCCTCTCCATCATTTGCAGGGACAAAACTTTTTGGTACCAAATGCTGCCAATATTTTGTGTTCCATATTCCATTGTATTTGGTCAGGCTCTGTGTGATCTCCCCACCATTTGGAATCCCATTTGTGACCTAGGAAAGAAAACAAATACCATAATGGACCAATATTAAAATATATAAATAGAGATAAAAAATCTGTGATAAAACAGTATATAGTTGTGCAAATAATTACATTCATTGATTCTTCCATGCATAGAAGTATTTTCCTTCTTGGTTCTTAAAATTAATACTAGGGCATTGAGCCACCAAGGATAGCAGCAATAAATATAAAACAGAAATAAACTCAAAATTTTGCAGCCAAACTGACATATTTGTCATTAGAACCCACTGAGTAGAAGCGGAAAGAGGCTTTTAAGCGTAACATCTAGATTAGTAGTTGTTCAATGCTAAGGTGGAAAGTGAATGAAAGAGTCTTGCTTGGTATTCTCCATTCACTGAAGGGAAAGAAAAAAGAAACATTTCAAAAAGTGAGAGTCCCTTTTGAAACTCATATCACTTTTTATGCATTCTGTAAGTTTCTTTTGAAACCTAAGTTATTTTACTTCTCTAGAAGAAACAAATAAGAATTTGATGTTCTTAGACATTAAGTAACATAAAACTTAGGCAAGCTCTAGTTTTCAGTTCCTTGCCATTTTCCAAGTTATTGTATATTTTTGCCATATCAATTTTTATTGTAAAATGTGAAGACACTCTTTTGTGTGTCTCTGACAATTTTGTGAGACCACCATTTAAGAATTAGGAGCTGCTGTTCTGGCTACACAAAGGTACACATTGTAATGGTGTTGAAGTGTTTGGAAAACTTAGATTTAAATCCTAACTCAGTTACAACAACTTTTAAGTAAATTCTTCATGTTTTTTTTAAGTAGACAACATAGTGTAGTGCTTATAGTCATGGATTTTAGAACCGGATTGCCTGGATTCACAGCCTATCTTTAGCTCGGTATCCTCAGGCAAGTATTCTCCTCCCAGGAAAGAGTAAGGAACACTGTCCTACCTCTTGCAGGCACCAGAATGCAGCTGCCAGAGTTGGAGGAGTGGAGAAACTCTTCACTTTGTAGTTTCTGTTAACGAGTGCTGTCTGGACATAATATATACTGAACATGGACTGTGCTTTGGGATGGAAACAGGTGATTTTTTTTTATTTGTTCACGTTATTTGTTTTTTAAACTAAAAGACACCAGAAAAGTCTTGAGGATTGTACTTCCAGTCAACGATAAAGTAGACAAATGAAGGGGCTTAAAGGAAGAGTGGAAGCAAAGATAAAATTGCTTTGATTACTGCCCTGAAACCTGGTTGTTTATAGTAGCAGTTATACATAGATTTTGAAGGAATGCAGCCATTGCAGGGGGACCCCCCAAAAAGAAACCTGAATTATCTCCTGGAGGGCGGGCCCCTTGTAGTAGAGGCTTCCCCTGCTAGGTGAGTGTTCTAGAAACCCATCTGTATGGGTGTACCCGATGGCATTGTTGCGAGAGGCAGTGCCGGGCGTCAGTGAATGTTTTTTGAAGACTTTCAGTGCATTTGCCCATTTTGTGATGGGTATTTACCAGTGCACCAGCTCAGATGGCACAGAGTGTTCAGCAAGTTTTGAATCAAAATAGTATGACCTCCATGCCTCCCCTCCTTATTCATCCCACCTCACCTCGAGCAACTACTTTTTGTTTCCCTGGATTAAAAAAAAAAAAAAAAAAAAAAAAAAAAAAAAAAAAAAAAAAAAAAAAAAAAAAAAAAAAGGCCTCAAAGGGAAATGTTTTGTTGATGTGGAAGAAGTGAAACAAAAACAGCAGAAGCACTAAAAGGCATCAGTTTGAGCATTTGAAAAACATCTCGATAGGTGTATTGCACCAAATGGAGAGTATTTTGAAGGTGACTGAAGTTTAAACATGTAAGAATAAATATATAATATTTTATCCATTTTTGGGGGGTCACCCTTCATGTATTGTAAAATTTTCAACCCATGTAAACACTGAGAATACTAAACACAACTTAATGAATGTGTGTAAAGGGAGCCCATTTTCTTCCTGACATATTCCTATTTTTATTTACTTCTGCCTAATGCCTAGCCTATTGCGGTTCTTTTAAAATAGTCATATATTTACTGGATATTGTGTTCTATACTAAAAAGAACAATAACATTCAATACAATAAATAGGGTTAAAATACCTTAGGGGTCTGTGTGAAATGAATTCTTATTTTTTAGAACAGCTGAAAAATTTCTCTGTGGTTCAACACTTATAATTTGTCCCGTGCAATTTTCCACAGAAAGTAAAGTTCAATTTTTTATGGACCTGCTGTTCTCTAAGTATTCCCTCTGTAGTAAAAGAGCAAATAGATTAAAAAAAAGGTAGTATGTTCATTACCTTCAGTGAATCTTAAATGCTTTAATAATAATGACATTTTAATATAAATTTTGAATTTATTTGAACATAAATGAACTAGTACTCTATAGAATGATAGGGCTAATAACAAAATATGAATAACCATGATATGATCAGAAATAATGAACAACCAAGCAAAGAAAAACAATGGAAAGACAGAAAGAATATTTAAAAGATTAAGAAGTTAGACAACATTTTTGTGAGAGTGATAAAGAAAACATAAAAAAAGCAAAAATTAACAAAATAAAGAATAAATAAAGAAATATTCATAGGACAAAGTATTGCATGCAATACGTGTGAAACCTTTATGAAACATATATTCTGTGAAAGAGTAATACACCAAAAACGGTGTGAGAACGTTAAACTGTTTATGTTGCAGGCCACTTAGGATTTAGGTCTTAAAGCCTAAAAGACAGATGCTGTTATTTATTTTGAGTAGCTGGTTACAAAAATCACTAGAAAACTTTTAGGGTAGCCGACAAGAAATATGTAAAGCATTTGTGTGTGTATAGGTGTCTATACACATTTAATGTGTGCACACACATGTAATTTATAAGAGAGAGAGAGAGAAAGCCTGTTCTTCACTGTCATTCTCCTACTGGTGCTTGACACATCCTCAATACATGTTCTCTATTTGCCATGTAAACTTCAACTGTATACACTTGAATCCCTATTTTGGCATCTATTTGCAACATTATAATTTTATTTTGAATAAGGTATATCCTATATTTTCATTTCCTTGCATCCATCTAAATGTATCAAGTCTTGTTCTGGCAGATCAACTAGGTCATGCGAAACCTTTGGTTCAGGCATTGTTAGGCGGGGACAAATCTATTCCTTACTTAATGGCAAGAGATGCCTTACTTCAAAAACATCTCACTCAGGTTACAATAGAATATGTAGATGTTCAGTGAGGTATCTCCATTTTTGCTTGTCACATCTACAAATTCGCACGACAAGTTTAGTATTCAGACAAAACCTCAAGGGGGCCCTGGCTGGTGTAGCTCAGTCTATTGAGCACCAACCTGGGAAACAAAGGTTTGATTCCCAGTCAGAGTACATGACTTGGGTTGTGAGCCAGGTCCCCAGGGACCTGGGGGGGAAGGTCCCCAGTGGAGGGGGTGTGAGAGGCAACCACACAATGATGTTTCTCTCCCTCTCTTTCTCTCTCCTTTCCCTTTTCTCTAAAATAAAAATTAAAAATGAATAAAACAATAAAAATCTCAAAGGGGAAATATGCAGTGTTTTTCATCTGCTTGTCTGTGCGACTCCTTCATCCCTCATTTTCTGTCCTTCACATTCCAGCTGTTTAAGCAGTCCCAGCATCCAAACCCATAAACCACGTAGTTTCTTGTTAGGTCTTTGCATTGTTTGAGCTACAGTTCCCTGTGTCACAATCGGGGTGGTGACCCCCACAGATAGCAAGTGTGGATATGAACATCACCTCTTATGATCCATTCTCTCAAGTATCACAGTTCTGTGCTGTCTAATGTCTGGTAAACAGGTACTTCAAATACACTTATCAACTTTCCTTCATTTTTTATTTAATTTATTGAGGTGACATTGGTTAATAAAATTATATAGGATTCAGGTGTACCACTTGACCATAAAAAGAGAGAAATCTTACCTTTTGTGACAGCGTGGATGAACCTACGTGAAATAAGCCAGTCAAAGAAAGGTAAGTACCATGTGATTTGACTTTCATGTGGAATCTAATGAACAAAATAAATTAATAAACACAGTAGAAACAGATTCATAGATGCAGATAACAGACTGACAGCTGTCAAATGACAGGGGGATTGGGGAGCTGGGTGAAAAAGGTGAAGAGATTAAGTCAAAAAAGCAAAAAAAAACAAAAAACAAAAACTCGTAGACAGACAACAGCATGGCGATTACCAGAAGGAAAGGGCAGTGGTAGCGGTAGAAGAGGGCAAATGGACATAAACTTGGTGTAGTGAATATGCAACACAATATACAGATGATGTATTATAGAATTGTACACATCTTTGCTTACCAGTTGTTTATAGCAGAAGTGTATGCTCAGTACCTGCTACATTATTGAGGCTCTATCCACATCCTTGTCTACTTTTAATACTTTTTTTCTCTTATCCCACTCAAATTTAGAACATATTTGCTGATACACCTGAAAAGGGGTTAATATCCAAATTTATAAAGTACTTACAAAACTCCAGACGGAAAAAAAAAAAATCCAGTTAAAAAATGAGCAAACAACCTAATAGACACTTCTCTAAAGAGGACATACAGATGGCCACTAGACATATGAAAAGAGACTCAACATCACTGATCATCAGAGAAATGGAAATTAAAACCACAATAAGATACCATCTCACACCTATCAGAATGGCTATCATCTACAAATCAACAAACAAGGGCTCTCGAGGATGTGGAGAAAGGAGAGCCCATTTGCACTTTTGGTGGGAATGCAGACTGATGCAGCTGCTGTGGAAAGTACTATGGAGAAATGTCAAAAAATTACAACTAGATCTGCCTTTTGAACCAGCAATCCCACTTCTGAGAATATACCTGAAAAAACCCAAAAAATTAATTTTAAAGAACAATAGCACTCTTATGTTCATTGCAATGTTATTTATGATCACAAAGATATGGAAACAGCTCAAGTATCCATCAATAGATGAGTGGATAAAGCAACTATGGGACATTTACACAATGGAATGATACTTGGCCATAAAAAAGGAGAACATTTTCCCCTTTGCAACAGTGTGGATGGATCTGGACAACATTATACTAAGTGAAATAAACCAGTCATGGAAAGACAAATATCATAGGATTTCAGTTATATGTGAAATCTAGTGAACAAATTGAACTAACAAGCAAAACAGAGACAGCCTCATAGATGGAGAGCAGATGACATCTAGTAGAGGGGGAAGATTAGAGAGTGGAGGGATTCAGCATAAAGGAGAAAGGACTCATGGTCATGAACAACAGTGTGGTAAGTGCTGGGGGGTGGGAGGAATATGGGGATTAAAAGGAGATGGAAAGCAATACAATAAAGATGAAATCAAAAACAAAATAAAAAATCATGCATGTCTTTCTATTATTGGTTAAATTCTTAAATTTTATCAGCATGATTTTCCAAACTACTTCAAAGTTCATTACTCTTGATTACTTCCAATTCAAATAAAATATTTAACATGATTTTACTTTGGTCTCTCTTCACCAATGATTTTGTCTTAATAATAAAACTATTTTAATAATGTAGTTTTGATGGAATTACTTTCAGAGATTATTTTTAGTATTTGTATTGTCTCAAATTTTAATGATATTATTTTCTTAATTTTATGTCAATAATTATTTTTATACTATATTGCCCATTGCTGAATTCCCATGAGATAAGTTTTGTGAAATCCTAGCCTAACACAGGCATTTCATAGATGATACTTGCGGTAACTGCTCTCATCGTCATTGCCAGCATCACCAAATAGCACTACAAGCACCAGCAACATTAAAGTTTCTCAAGCTGTGTATTGCTTTTGAATTAATTTACCCAAGATGATAGATCTAACTCTTTTGGAAGAAACCAAGTTTCCTCTCTCCCTCTATCTGTCTCTCTGATGAAAAACATTTTGACAGTTGATTATACAAAAGATAATAATAATAATAATAATAATAATAATAGAGGAAAGCATGTTCTATAATATATTATGATTCTACATATTAAATTTCTGTGAATATATTTGACTTACAGCCAAATTTAGCAAGGTCAAGTGTCATATAAAGTCACCATCTAATTTAGTTGCATAAATAATTCACAGCATCTATAAATCATTGTGATTAATTAAAAAAAAAACAGAAGTCTCCTATTCAAAAAGAAATACTGCTTCAATGAAAGAGGCAATCATATATAATGATGGTGACTTTGATCATACCGCCAAGGACTTTCAGCCAAAATTATTGTTAAGAGTTTTTCCTTACCCAATTCTCTCAAAAATGGTTGCAGTTATGAGCATGAAAGTGATTTACAGCTGGATTCTAATCTGGTTTTATGTCAAATATCTATCTTAATTAATAGAATAATGATGATGTTCAGGAATCCTACAATTGGAAAGCCATTCCCTAGCTTTCCCCAGTTTTCATTTCATGTATAAGCTGACAGAAAGGATAAGTGTTGTGCTTTAGATTCATTATCAATGATATGAGAAAGACAAAGAGAAAAAAGTATGTATGTTGATACCCATCTGTCTTTTCAGTATTATTCATGTTTTTAGAATATTTGTTTATTTATTTGTTTGTTTTTTATTGTTCAACTACAGTTGTTTCCATTCCCCCCACCATGGTCCTCCTCCCCACCCCCCCCCCACCTCCCACCCTCAATCCTAAACCCCTTTGGCTTTGTCCATGGGTCCTTTACACATGTTTCTTGATGACCCTTGCCCTTTTTTCCCCTGTTGCCCCCTCTCCCCTCCTCTCTGGTTACTGTTAGTTTGTTCTTTATTTCAGTGTCTCTAGTTATATTTTGCATGTGTGTTTGTTTTGTTGATTAGACTCCACCTATAGGTGAGATCATATGGTATTTGTCTTTCACCACCTTGCTTATCAGTAGTGCTGCTGTGAACATTGAGGTGCATAGGTTCTTTTGAGTTGGTGTTTTAGAATTTTGGGGCAAAAGTAAGAGGAATCACAATACCTGATATCAAACTATATTCAAGGCCACTGTAATCAAAACAGTGTGGTACTGGCATAAGAACAGACAAGTACATCAATGAAACAGAATAGACAGCCCAGAAATAAACCCATGTTCTAGTGTTCCCACTGCTGGGGATTCTTATACCCTAAGAATCCCAAATCACCAACTCAAAAGAACTTATGCACCCCAATGTTCATAGCAGCACAATTTATAATAGCCAAGTGCTGGAAACAGCCTAAGTGCCCATCGGTAATTGAGTGGATTAAAAAAAATGTGGAACATTTACATGATGGAATACTACACAGCAGAAAGAAATAAGGAACTTCTACATTTTGAGACAGTATGATTGGAACTGGAGAATATCAGGCCAAGTGAAATAAGCCAGTTGGTGAAAGACAAATACCATATAATCTCACCTAATGAACAAAATAAACTAATGAACAGAATAGAACCACAGGCATGAAAATGTGGAACAGACTGAAAGTGACCAGAAGGGAGGGATTAGGGGAGTATCTAAAAATGGGAAGGGACTAGACAAAGAACATGTATAAATGGCCCACAGACATGGACAACAGCGAGGGGAATGACTATGGGAGCTGAGGTTGGGATGGGCAGAGGAGGGCAACAGGAAAAAAATTGGGACAATGGTAATAGAATAACAATGACATGATTTAATAAAAGAAGAAAATATTTAACTGTAAAATTGTTATGTTAAATTGCTAGGGCTATACAATCTGTGCTCAGTTGTGGAGTTGTAGGTAGCAATGTGATATTAAAAATTAGGTAGTACTTATGATATGTTAATTAGTTATGTGTTAAGAGGTAGGTCAGTGAGGTGAGAGAATAGACCCATAGTTCATTATATATTTGAAAAACCAGAATGAGAAAACTGAGTACATAATATGGAATCCATGTTAAATATTCATGGCTTAGATTCATCATTATGTTTTAGGTGTGCTAGTAAATATTTTGATGTAATTAAAACAATGGATAGCATTATGATGTGGTCATTGTACCTCTTTGCTTTTCTTTGTTTTCAGAAATATATTGAACTACCTGAAAAAAATTATTTGACAGGCCTACCAGCTGGTTTATGGGCACTGCAAGCAATTTTCTGACATTCTACACTTGGAGTACTTTATGCTTTATTAAATTTTTGCTTCAGATTTCATCCCAATTTTAAAAATGGCTCCAAATCATCAGATTGAATCCGAACTTGTGTCATACATGACATGGATTGAAATATTTAAAATTTTAGCTAAAACTATAAACAGCAATTTTTATCAATGAGTAATTAGTTTTCAAAAAAAAATTGGAAGATCTATTCGCTGACTGCTGATCTGAGGCTCTGTGCCCAGGAAAGAGGAGGCCTACTGTGATTCAGATGAATTGTTTTTACCTCTGCCAAGTTTACATCCCTTGGAAACAGAACTTCCAATCTGGAGAAAGAGAAACTAGAACTGGGGTTCATGTCATCCAGCATAGTATATTTGCAGTGAAGAATTTAAGATCTTGAGGGGATATCCTAGATGACAGAGGAGTAAGTAAAAGCTACACTAACATCCTCCCAGGACCAATCTGGAATTACAACTAAACCAGACAGAAATCTTTCAGAATAACCAACTGAACAATAGCTGGAGAGAAGCCTTATAACCACGGACAAACAGAAGAAACCTCTTCACCACAACATGACTGGTTCAGAGGGTGAAGGGAACATGAGAGGACTGGCTGGGCTCCCAAAGGCAGCAGGTAAAGTGCTAGAGGGAAATTTCAGCAGTGGGAGGGGGTTACCCTTGAGAAGTGTAGGGTCTAACCTGAAGCTAGGCTACCCAGACCACAGAACCAGTACTGGAAAAGGAACTTAGATAACATCCATCTGTGAAAAGTGGCAGAGTTTCTCCTCGCCAGGGAGAGATGGCTGGAGACACAGAGAGCTTCATAAAGAGCCACTGAATATAAATTCATTTGTAGCCACTTATCCTGGGCTCTGGCAAAAGGAGTACAGAATGGATTAGATAAGCTCGAAGAGAGTCTGGGAATAGTGGCTTTGGGGAGAAAACTAAGGGAGTAGCCATCAGGATCCCTATGTTGACTCATTCCCCATACTGCAGGAGCCATCTTGCTCAGTCAGAGCACTCCCCTCCAAGTGGCATCAGTCTGAGGGGAAGCAATAACCCTGCCTGCAGGAATTGCTCTGCTCCACCCTGTGGTGCTCAAGTCTGACCGCTGTTTACAGATTGAGCAGATTAACAACTGAAAGAGATAGTTGCAGACTAAGTATCACTGGTATTCCAGAACAGGCTGCCTAGGGCCACACTTAGATATCATCTGACATCACCAGGGGTAGATTCAGAAACAGAAGACAGTGGCAAAAAATAGATTGTACTGAGACATATTTCACTGTGGTCTTCATGATTTGCATTATCTTCTTTCATGCATAGTTTTTTAACATTCATTTCTTGTCCTTCAAGTTTGTGCCTATTAGGTCACTAGATTTTATATTATAGTTTGTTTCAAATATCATATTTTGCTCCTCCTTTCTCTTACCATTTCTTCTTTCTTCTTCTTATTTTCATTTTAAATTTTATTTTCTCTTTTGCTACAACTTGTTTCCATTCCACACTCTATTTCTCTGAAAACCATTTTTCTTGTCATTAGTCATCTCACATTATTTTTCCCATTCTTAAAATACATTCATTTTTCTCTCCACCTTTTTCAATCTCTACTCATTGTTTGTGGATATGGTGGTTGTTGTTGCATTTCTTCAATTTTATTTTCAGATGTTCACTATTTTTGTATTTCAAATCTCAAATTTTACCATTCCCCATTCTTATTCCATTTTGCCTTCCTCTTTCCCTTTCTTTTTTTGTGTTAAATTGTAATATTTCCCTGTTTTAGCCTAGTTTTAATTCCTCAATCTTAGCATCCCTTCTCCTTCTCGCCTCTAAAAATCACTTCCCTTTCCTCTGGACATCTTTTAAACTTTTCTTTCTTTCTTTTTTCCTTCTTGTTCCCATTCCACCTATATTAATATTTGCTCATTGTTGTTGATAGTACTGTGGTGGATATGTTTCTTCAGTTTGGTTCCTATTTCTTTCTCTCTCTCTCACTATATCTACATCTACATCTATGTATCTAATTCTAATCTGTGTCTATGTCTATATCTATATCTATATTTATATCTATATCTATATCATCTACATCTATATATAATTTCTGTTTAAACCTAATACTATGTTTCCCTTCTCCTACTCCATTGTGCCCTTATCCTTCCCTTTTTCATTTACAATGTAAATTTTACTTTCCCTCTTCACCTTGTCTCCATTCCCTAGTCTTATTATTGCTCCTCCCTCTACTCTTTCAAAGTCATTTTTCCTTTCTTATAATAGTCTTAATCTCCTTACACCTTTATTAATATTAGCTTATTGGCTGTTTTTAGTGTGCCTATGGGTGGTGGTTATTTTGGGGGGTGTTTATTTTTTTCCTGGGCTGTTTGGTTTTATTTTGGAAGCACCTGTATGACAGCAAAAAAACATGGTGGGCTCAGTGACTCCCATTCAGCCAGTCAGAGGAAAGGACCCACCAAAGAACTGCCCAATAACAACTAAAACCCAATTACAGCTGAAAGCCCACACAGAGGACTTAAAGGGCATGCCAAGAGCATCAAGTTCAGGAGGTCAAGGAAATTGTACCATTGAATCCCACAGGTCTTCTATCACAGAAAGTCACACCATGAAGACAGGGAGTCATAGTTGATCAATCTAAGAATCAGAAACAAACAAGAAGGTAACAAGAAGGTGAATCACCTTCTTGTTTGTTTTTGCTTCTTGACTTAATAAGTGAATTTGGAAAAATAGTGGTATAGAAAGTTAATATTTAGAAATTAAAGGCATTTTTGCACACCAATAATAAAATATCAGAAATGGAAACCAGGAAAAGAACCCCATTTTCTATAGAAACAATAAATATAAAATATCTAGGAATAATCTTAACCAAGGAGGTAAAAGGCCTGTACTCTGAAAACTACAGAGCACTGAAGAAAGAAATAAAGGAAGATACAAATAAATGGAAGCATATGCCATGGTCATGGGTTGGAAGAATTAACATCATCAAAATATCCATATTACCCAAAGCAATCAATAGATTCAATGCAATTCCTGTTAAAATACCAACGATATATTTCACAGATTAAGAATAAATATTTCAAAAATTTATATGGAACCAAAAACAACCCCAAATATCCTCAGCAATGTTGAGAAAGAAGAACAAAGTGGGAGGGATCACAGTACTTGATATCAAACTATATTACAAAGCCCCTGTAATCCAAACAGTCTGGTATTGGCATTAGAAAAAACATAGATTAATGGAACAAACTAGAGAGCCCAGAAATAAACCCATGTCTCTAAGGTTAATTAATATTTGACAAAGGAGATAGGAGCATAAATTGGAGTAAAAATAGCCTCTTCAAAAATGATGTTCTGAGAAATTGAATGGTACATGTAAAAAAAATGAAATTAGACCACCAACTTACACAATACATGAGAATAAAGTAAAAATAGATAAAAGACTTAACCATAAGCCATGATACTACAACAGACCTGGAAGAAAACATAGGCAGGGAAATGTCAGATATCCCATGCAGTGATATTTTTGTCAATATATCCTCTAGGGCAAGGGAAGTAAAGGAAAGGATAAATAAAGGGACTACATCAAATTAAATTCTTCTGCATGGCTAAAAGAAACATTAGCAAAATGAAAAGGGAACTAATTGTATGGGAAAACATATTTGCCCATGATACCTTGGACAAGGGTTGGATCTCCAAAATATATAAAGAACTCACATGATTCCACTCCAGGAAGACAAATGATCCAGTTAAAAAGTTGGTGAAGGATCTGAACTGACACTTCTCCAAGGAGGACCTACAAATGCCCAGAGACATATGAAAGGATGCTCAGCATCACTATCCATCAGAAAGATGTAAATTAGAACCACAATGAGATACCACTTCACACCAGTCAGAATGGCCATCATAATCAAATCAACAACCAACAACTGCTGGTGAGGCTGTGGAGAAAGGGAACCGTAGTGCACTGTTGGTGGGAATGCAGACTGGTGCAGCCACTGTGGAAAACAGTACGGAATTTCCTCAGAAAACTAAAAATGGAACTGCCTTTTGATCCAGGAATTCTACTGCTGGAATTATACCCTAAGAATCCTGAAACACCAATTCAAAAGAACCTATGCACCCCTATGTTCATACCATTATTTACAAAGCCAAGTGCTGGAAGCAGCCTAGGTGCCCATTAATAAATGAGTGGATCAAAAAACTGTGCTGCATTTACATAATGAGATACTATGCAGCAGAAAGAAAGAAGGAACTCCCACCCTTTGCAACAGCATAGATGGAATTGGAGGATATATGGTAAGTGAAATAAGACAGTTGGTGAAAGACAAATACCATATAATCTCACCTTTAAGAGGAACCTAACAAACAAAACAAACAAATGGAGCCAAACAGGACCAGATGCATGGAAACAAGGAACAGACTGACAGCAACCAGAGGGGAGGTTGGAGCCAATAAAGTGGGGAAAGGTGGGGAAGAGTCTAGTTAAGAAACAGGTATAAATGGAAAAGAGAGTGAGGATTGACTGTAGGAGTGGGGATGTGTGGGTAGGTGGGGCAGGGAAGAACAGCAACAAGGAAAAACAGGGACCACTCTAATAGAACAACAATTAAAAATATTTTTATGGGTACAAATGAAAATTTGAGGGACTTATTTACTCTATATTATGCGTGCAAAATATATTAATATTTAGATATAAAGAAATACATTTTGTCAGTGTGTGTGTGTGAGAATTCAATAAACACAAACTGAAAACATCTCTATAGCCGTTAAGGATCATATACACTAAATAAGTGATATTACATTAGTCTACAATTAAGCATTATTCCATCTTATATTTATGGAGAGCTATTTTTCTTGGTAGCCACACTGATCATTTTGTTTTGAAAAATGTTAACTTGTAAGATCTCAGTAGGAAAATTTTCAAATAGTAATTAGATCTTGTTCTAACTTTTTAGCATCCTTATTTTTTAAAACTATTTTTAAAGATTTTGTTTATTTATTTTTTAGAGAGGGCAAGGGAGAAAGAGAGGGAGAGAAACATCCATGTGTAGTTGCCTCTCATTTGTCCCCACTGGGATCCTGGCCCTAAACCCAGGCATGTGCTCTGACTGTGAATCAAACCAGTGATACTTTGCTTTGCAGTCTGGTGCTCAATCTGCTAAGCCACACCACACCAGCCAGGGCTCTAGCATCCCTGTTAATAGAAATAATAGTAGGTGATATATTCAGTGTTTATTTAACAAAGAATGCATTTTGTGGCTTCCATATTAAGAATAAAAAACAAAAAATGAAGAAAGGGAATCAACTAAAGAAAAACAAACTCTGAAAATATTGCTGCCCAATTGTGGAAATTCAATACAATCTGTTTCAATACTCGTGATTTTTCAATTTATTAGAATGCTTGCAATTTCAGAGCTATCAAGTCCTCTTAACTTCAAGTAGATCTCTTCGCCAATGACTAGGTTGCTTTCCTTTTGAACCCTCTTTTAAGATTCTGAAGCATTTTAGTTTTGAAGAGTTCCTTTTTGGGAAAAGTACAGAATGGAATCCTGAGGTAAAGATATCAAGAGGGATCATCCAGGAAGTTCCAGAAGAGGTAAATCACTCATTTAAGCATTTTTCATCCAGTTGATTTTGAGTACAGATTTTATACAGTTCAAATAGTATTTGATAAGCTAAGAACTTTTTTGGTGGTTTCCTTTTTATTGTTGTTCAGTCACAATTGTCTCCATTGTTCTCCCATACTGTCCCCTGTCCTACTTACACCCTGCTTCCCACATTCAATCCACCCTGCCTCCAGTTGTCTTTGTCCTTGGGTCCTTCATACATGTCCCTTGATGACCATCACCCTTCTTCCCCATTATCCCATTCCCCCTCCCCTGTCAGTTTGTTCTTTATTTCTATATCTCAGGTTCTATTTTTGCTGGCTTGTTTATTTTGCTGGCTTTTAAGTGAAACCTTTGATAAGGTTTCACTTACAGGTGTGACCATACGGTGTTTGTCTTTCACTGCCTGGTTTATTTCACTTAGCATGATGCTATCCAGTTCCATCCATGCTGTTGCAAAGGGTAGGAGCTCCTTACTTCTTTCTGCCGTGTAGTATTCCATTGTGTAAATGTGCCATCATTTCTTGATCTATTCATTTACTAATGGGCACTTAGGCTGTTTCCAGAATCTGGCTATTGTAAATTGTGCTGCTATGAACATGGGGTGCATAGGTTCTTTTGAATTGGTGTTTAGGGATTCTTAGGGTATAGTTCCAGCAGTAGAATTCCTGGATCAAAAGGCAGTTCCATTTTTAGTTTTCTGAGGAAATTCCACACTGTTTTCCCCAGTGGCTGCACCAGTCTGCATTCCCACCAACAGCACACTTCAGTTCCCCTTTCTTCACAACCTCTCCAGCACTTGTTATTTGTTGATTTGTTAATGCTAGCCATTCTGACTGGTGTGAAATGGTAACTCACTGTGGTTCCAATTTGCATCTCTCTGATAGCTAGTGATTCTGAGCATCCTTTCATATATCTCTGGGCATTTGTAGGTCCTTCTTGGGGAAGTGTCTGTTCAGGACCTTGGCCCCATTTTTAATTGGATTATTTGTCTTCCTGGAGTGGAGTCATGTGAGTTTTTATTTATTTATTTATTTATTTTGAGATCCAACCCTTGCCCAAGGTATCATGGGCAAATATATTTTCCCATACGGCTGCTTCCCTTTTCATTTTGCTAATTTTTCTTTTATGCATGCAGAAACTTTTTAATTTGAAGAACGTTTTTACGTAGAAGCTTTGCTATGGCATGAAGCCAAGATGTATAGTCAATCCTCATTATCTGCACATTCTTCATTTGCTGATTTGTCTGTTAAAATTTATCTGCAACCCCAAGGTTTATACATCCAGTTTATGTGCTAACTTGCAGATGTGTGTACAGCATCACAAAATTAGAGTCTCCTCACAGGTGCATTCCCAGCTAAGGTAATACAGAGCAGTGTTCTGCCTTCTTGTTTCAGCTCTCATATATAAATGAGAGTCTTTTTCATTCTATTTAGTGACATGTTTTTCACACTTTGGCATTTTCGTCAATAATTTTGCTTTTTAAATAGCCCGACCTTCTTGGACAAGTTTATCCTAAGTATTTTGTATGCTATTGTACATGGAATTGTTTTCTTGATTTCCTCAACTTATGGTTTGGTTTTAGTGTAAAGAAACATAACTGCTGCGGCAGTGGGCTGGGATGGGAGTAGAAGACAGAAAACTGTATAAAAACAAAAATTAAAATAAAATTAAAAAAACATAACTTATTTTTGTATGTTAATTTTGTATCTTGAAACTTTAGTGAATTTGTTTATTTGTTCTAACAGGTGGATGTTGAATATTCTTTGGGGTTTTCCAACTATTGGATTATATAATCTTCAAACACATAAATTTACTTTGTACTTTCTGATTTGGATTTATTTGTTTGTTTTTTTATTTATTTATTTATTTATTTATCTAATTGCTGTGGCAAGGACTTCAAGTATTACACTGAATAGAAGTGGTAAGGAGGTCCTCCTTGATTTGTTCCTTATCTGAAGACAAAGCATTTATCTATTCACCATTGATTGTAATGTCAGCTGTAAATTTATTATATATTATTTGTATTATATTGAGGCATTTTTGTCCTACACAATGTGGGAAAAGGATAGTATCTTCAAGAAAAGATCTTGGGAAAACTAAATGTTGATGCACAAAAAATTACATTGCAACCCTGCCTTATACCATATACAAAAATAAACTCAAAATAAATTAAAGACAAACATAAGAAATAAAAATTTTGCAACTCTTGAATGCGAACAGGAGAAAACCTTCTCGAGACTGGTACCAAAAGGATAGATATCGAAGGCAAAATTAGACCAGTGGGACTACATCAAACTGGAAATCTTCTGCACGTAATGGAAACAGTCAACAGAATAAAAAGCAACAGCCTACAGAATGGGAGAAAATATTTGCTAGTCATACATCTGAAAGGGGTTAATATTGAAAATATAAAAGTAACTATATAACTCAATAAGTAACTATAACTCAATATCAAAAAACAAATAACTCAACTAAAAATGTACAAAGGACCTGAATAGACATTTCTTCAAAGAAGATATGCAGATAGCCACACATATATGAGAAGATGTTAAACATCATTAATTAACAGGAAAATGAAAATTAAAACTATAATTATATATGGCATCATATATTATATGACCTGTTAGAATGGCTATTTTTTTAAGGTAACAAGTGTTGGTGAGGATGTAGGGAAACTGAGATCGATGTGCACTATTGATTAAAATGTGAAGTGGTGCAGCCACTATGAACAGCAATATGGAAGTTCCTCAAAAAGTTAAAAACAGACCTACCATTTGATTCAGGAATGCCACTTTGGAGTATATACAAGAAAAATGAAATCAGGATCTTGAAGAGATATCTGCACTCCTGTGTTCACTGTAGCACTACCCATAATTGCTAAGACATGGAAGCAACCTAAATGTCCATTCACAGATGAATGAATAAAGTGAATTTGTGATATGCATACCATGAAATGTTTTCAGCTTTTAAAAAGATAGAAAACCAGTCATTTTCAACAATATTGATGAACCGGGGGGCCTATGCTAAGTGAAATTAGACAGTCACAGAAGTACAATTACTATATGATTGCGCTTGCATGCAGTATCTAAAATAATCAGACTGTAGGAGCAGAGTAGAATGGTGATTGCCAGTGGTGGGGGAAAGGTGGAAATGCAAAGTTGTTGATCAATAGGTATGAAGTTCCAGTTCCGCAAGGTGAATAAGTATAGAGATTTGATGTACAACACAGTGTCTGCATTTAACAGCAATGTATTGCACACTGAAAACTTTGTTAGAGTGTGGATATCATGTTACCCCCAAAACAAAAACTCCCATCCTATCTGAAACAGAAATTTACCACAGATTTTCCCAAAGCTTTTTTTTGTAGAAATATTTTGATTACTAAAAACATTATTGTAATTTTCAAAGTTGTCACTTTTTCAGCATCTTGATCCATTTAAATTTGAACAGTTATATGAAGAAGATTAACATGAGCGAAGACATCATAGAAATTTTATTAGGCCTTGTAAATTTTATTAGGGAAGCAATTCTGGAGTAGAAATTGCTTCAGCAGTTTCAATTTCATCCCCATTTTCAACATCTATAAAAAACAAAAACTCTACCTTGCCATTGAAAGTCTTAAGCCTGAAACAAATCTCATCTTATTTTACCTCTGGTTTTCTTTTACCTACAGAGTGAAGAAAAAAGAGCCACTAAATAAGACTTTGATTTTTCATAAAAGTCACTTTATATTTGCATTGTCATGTAATGCAGCATGCAGTTAATCAATGTTTTTTCCCAAAAATACTCTTGGAAATGTTTATTTCCTATGTAGCCAGGAAATTCAGACTATAAGATTGACTGTCATGTATTTACAATATAGATTAATATTGCATATTCTAATAACCTAATAATTCTGAATTGTTCCATCTTTTACTTTTATGTATGTAGGGTGGTTTGTCAGAGTCCAAGACAAAGCTTTCTGTATGACTGAGCAGAGGTGCACAAGTGCACTTTAAAATAAATAAAAATTCTCTAAAAAGTCAAAACACCTTTGAGATTAAAAATATAATATTATGTGTTTTTTCTATTTAGTGCAGTAAATAATGCAAAAATATTGTTTCCTGGGGCTAGGTGGTCTGATTTTCTAATTCTGTATGTACACATTTTTATGTCTGGGGCTGCCTAATATGGGAAGAAAATGTTCCCTTTGAAATTATATAATTTTGCATGTAACAGCTACATGGTCGATTAATATAAATACATTAAGTGAAAATTGTAAAGAAAGCACTCTAAAGCAAAAAGATAGATATAGTTTTAAACTCAAAAATATGTGACAAACAGTAATGTAAATTTAACAATGTTACAATTTCACTAATAACTGTCCATAGTAAGTTGCCACCCAATTTTTTTGAATTTTCTAGATAACACATAATTATCAAAATCTCAGCCTCTGGAAGTAAAGAAAAGAAAATGTCTGGATTATCATGCTGATGCTCTCCAATTCTATCTCCACATTCCAAATATAATTAGTTATAATTTGGTATTATGTTTAGTTATAATTTAGAATTTTTTCAACAGAAGAAATAAGCAAATTAGAAAGAAGCAAGAAAAACTCAAGAATCATTACTATTGGCCAAAAAATTGAAATAATGAGATATTTACTATAACAACATTGAAATATTACTCTTTAGATGACAGAGACTAGGCTAGCTATATTATCTTACTTTGATATTAAAAGATAAAATGTATTCAATTAGAGGGGGTGATTTATACACATTACAAAAATTAAAGAAAAATACTTGCTGACTGGAAAACTATGTTATTTCCCAACATTACTGAAAACAACATTTACACCGATAAATCTGAAATGCAAAAGCCTCTACTTGACCTATTTTGGGTTGAAATTGCAAGGGGAAATTATTTGCTCTGTGAAGAACACCACTCCCCTTCCTGAAGAAATAAGATTTTGATGAACATACAACCATCATTATCATTATCATAATTCAAAATTCTACTTTTATAACTGTACCTATGCTTATTATATCCTTATATTTATGTACGTAGAACCACATTATTTTCAAAATTTAATTAAAGATACATGTTACATATTTTATTAATTATACTAAAATAGAGTTTTGGGTAGGAGATAATTGTATAAAACAGAGATAGATACATAAATACATATATGAATACACAGACCAAATAGCGATAGAAAAATGATGAGATTAAATTTGTAAACTTTCTATTTAAAATATTTTAAAAAGGCAAATGACCCAAATCTACCACAAACAGCTGGAGAGTCTTTGGTTTAAATTAAAAGTAACTCACACCCTGGCTGGTGTGGCTCAGTGGATGGAGTGCTGGCCCGTGAACCAACAAGTCGCCAGTTTGATTCCCAGTCAGTTTTCTCCCTCCCTTGCCCTCTCTCTAAAAATAAATAAACTCTTCAAATACCAAAGCCAAAGAAATTTTTCAAAAAGTAATTCAAAATAACTTTTCCAAAAATCTAAAGCAGTACATCTTGAGAATCATTTTATCAAGCATTTCTCAAAAACATTAAACAGTAAGTTTCTCTAAGGATAGTTTCAGATACTGCATTAAAAAAATCTTAAAGTCAGAAAACTCAAATACCTTTTTTCTCTGAAAATTTGTGTTTGACTAAGGAAATTTTTTTGTTTTTACCATCTTTGTGCAAGGCAGAACTAGAAAATCAAAGTAAAAACAAATGAATAAACAAACAAATAAATGCTTATCTTTGCCTCAGAGAAATCTTTAGCTATTTACCCTACAGACTTCAAGTAGCCACTGAAAGATGTTTCAGATGGCACGCATACATGTGTGTCTATCTGTATGCATGTATGTACGAATGTACGAGTATATAAAGTTTCCTCTACAACACTTTATTTATTTACTTATTTTTACTATATAACATTATTAGAATGAGCTGGGCATGAAAAATTATGTCATATGTTTCAAATGTCTCTCATGATAGATATAAAAATAGTTGATGAAATATAATTTTGGACCTACCTGGGGAAGTCTGACTCTAAGCACTTCCAGGAAAAATTAAAAGCCCAGGTTTTTATAAATGCAAGTAGCCTGTCTAATTGTTTAAGAATGAATCTTCTTAGTCGATGCTAACTTCCTGTCAAGTAATATTTGAAAAGCCTGCAAATGATTACTAGAGCTCAACATGTTTTTCCCAATGATTTTAACGTGTGGAAAGTTGGTTAGTAATCAGTCTGATAGAGTTTTCTTTCAACTTAAGGTTGGTGGTACAGCCTGCACCGATTGGTAGTCTTCTATTAAAAATAGTTTATGCTCAAATATTTGTTTTTGAATGACTATGACAATTTAATTAAAGTTTAAACTCTAGTAGCTGTTGAAGATCATACATAATCCAATTACTTTTGTTTCTATTCAATTAATTTAATAGCAAACCACTTTGTGATAATTACTGCTAATCCCCTTATTATTTTTTTCTTAGCTGTTTATCAATGGTATCTGAGATATCTTAGAGGAAATCATATTGGGACATAATTATCAGCATTCCCAGCTGGATTTAATGACTAATACACTTAATTACCATGAATTCACTATCTCTATGACAGTTAGAAAAAACAGAGATAGCAGTAATATAGTTAAGGGACTTGCATTCAGTCTAACTTTACAGATTTGGGATTCTTTGATTTAACACAACCACTAACCCAACCTCAAAACATAAGAAAATGTAATTAAAATATTATGTCAAGATGAGGGTGATGTAATAGCACCTAACACTTCTTAAACAAATAGACAAATCGGTGTGGAGATCCAAGGAAGGAGCTTTCCTCACTTCAAGGCACATTTTGGAGTTTGGTACTGTATAGAAAAATCAGACTTCCTCTTTGTCACCACATTCTATTTTCAATGAAATTCATAACAATTTTCCAGACCTAAATGTAATACAAGTCTACTTTTAAAGTTACACTATGTTCTGATAAAGACTTCAAAAATACTGATTTATTTCTTTCTAGTCTCCATGTACATGTTTATTATGATTTAAAAGAACTGAGGTAATGCATTATTTACAATTATATTTTGCTTTTTCTCTTCATCTAAAATATTTATACCATTAAATATTCCTCCACAATATTTAATTTAAGGGCTGAATAATATTTCACTTTATGGGTGATGATTTATTTCACCAATCTTCTATTTTTGAACATTAAATTGTTTCAAAAGTTTTTAAACATAAAAATAACTATTCCTCTGAATATTTTATTTTTTTCTTGTTATTTTTGAAAATAGAAATATTGTATCAAAACTGTATTTTAATAGTTTTAACATGTATTAAAATTAACTTTGGAAATATTGTACCAATTTATACACCCTTTGTACTGTATGAAAGGTCAAAGCTCTATACACTAGTTATTAATGTTATGTCTAACAGTTATCTATAATATTATACTATAGGTTATTAGAAGTTTGATGTCTTTATTTTATTTTTTATTATTTATTCTATTACAGTTATCCCAGTTTTTCCCTTTTGTCCTTCTCCACCCAGCCCACCCTTCTCTCCCGCAATCCATTCCCTCTCCATTGTCCATGTTCATGAGTAATTCATACATGTTCTTTGACATTTGGCTTACACCATTCCCCCCCACACACACACCCCTACAGCTATCAGTCTGTTCCATGTTTCCATGTCTCTGGTTCTATTTTTCTCAATAGTTTATTTTGTTCTTTAGATTCCAATGATAAGTAAGGTCATATAGTTTTGTGTTTAGCTGACTGGCTATTTCACTTAGTATAATAGCCTCCAGTTTTATCCATGCTGTTGCAAAGGTTAAGAATTCCTTCTTTCTTTCTGCTGTGTAGTATTCTATGGTGTAAATGTATCATAGTTTTTAAATCCACTCATCTACTGATGGGCAGCTGGGCTTTTCCCAACATTTGGCTATTGTGTATAACGCTGCTTTGAACACTGGGGTGCATAAGTTCTTTTGAATTGGTGTTTCAGGGTTCTTAGGGTATAATCCCAGCAGTGGAAACACTGGGTCATGAGGCCATTCCATTTTTAATTTGTTGAGGAAATTCATACAGTTTTCCACAGTTTCTGCACCAGTCTGCATTCCCACCAATAGTGTGGCAGGGTTCCCTTTTCTCCACAGCCTCACCAGCACTTGTTATTTGGATTAATTACTGATGGCCATTCTGACAGGTGTGAGGTGATATCACATTATGGTTTTAATTTGCATCTCTGTGGTGGCTACTGATGTTGAGCATTTTTTCATATGTCTATATGCCATCTATATGCCCTCCTTGGAGAATTGTCTACTTAGTCCTATTTTTTAATTGGGTTGTTTTTCTTCCTGGTGTTGAGTCATATGAGTTCTTTATATATTTTGGAGATTAAACCCTTGTCCAATGTATCACTGACAAATGTTCTCTCATACAATTGGTTCCCTTTTGCTTTGACAATGTTTTCTGTAACCATGCAGAAACTTTTTAATTTGATGTAGTCCCATTTGTTTACTTTTTCCCTTCATTTCCCTTGCCCTAGGAGGTAACTCAGCAAAAATATTGTTATGTGGCATTTCTGAAATTTTGCTGCCTGTATTTCCCCTAAGAGTTTTATGGTATCATGACATATTTAAGTATTTTATCCATCTTGAGTTCATTCTGCTGGATGGTGTAAGTTGGTGGTCTAGTTTCCCTTTTTGGCATATACCAATCCAGTTCTCCCAACACCATTTATTGAAAAGACTGTTTTTACTCTACTTTATGCTCCTGCCCTGTTTGTCAAATATTAATTGACCATAGAGACATAGGTTTATTTCTGGGCTCTGTATTCTGTTCCATTGATCTATGTGTCTGTTCCTATGCCAGTACCAGACTGTTTTGATTACAGTGACCTTGTAATATAGTTTGATATCAGGTATTGTGATCCCTCCAGCTTTGTTCTTTTTGTTCTTTCTCAGGATTGCTAAGGCTATTTGGGATAATTTTTGGTTCCATATAAATTTTTGAAATATTTGTTCTATATATGTGAAATATGCCATTGGTATTTTAATAGGAATTGTGTTGAATCTATAGATTGTGCTGGATATTATTGACATTTTAATGATGTTAATTTTTCCAATCCATAAACACAATTCATTTAATCTTCCATTTTATTTTATCTTCCTCAATTTCTTTCTTCAGTGTTCTATAATTTTTCATGTACAAGTCTTTATTTGTTGATTTGAAAATGTTATACCTTCCTTGCATCCCTGGGATAAATTCCATTTGATCATGGTGTATGATCTGTTTAATGTATTGCTGGATCCAGATTGCTAATATTTTGTTGAGAATTTTACAGAGATATTGACCTATATTTTTCTTTGTTGTGTCTTTACTAGCCTTATAAAAAGAGTTTGGGAATCTTGCCTCTTCTTGAATTTTTTGTAATATTTGAGAAGAATAGGTGTTAGTTCTTCTTTGAAAGTTTGATGAAATTTGTGTGTGAAGCCATCAGTCCAGGGGTTTTGTGTGCTGGGAGTTTTTGATTACTGCTTCAATTTTGCTGGTTGTTATTGGTCTGTTCAAGCTTTCTGCTTCTTCTTGATTCAGTTTTGGGAAACTAAGTTTTCAGAAGTGTGTCCATTTCACCTAAGTTTTCCAGTTTCTTGTCATATAGTTGTTTATAGTAATTTCTTACAATCCTTTTTTTAAGGTTTTATTTATTTATTTTTAGAGTGAGGAGAAGGGAGAAAGACAGAGGGAAAGACATCAATGTGTAGTTGCCTCTCACATGCCCCCTATTAGGGACATGGCCTACAACCCAGGCATGTGCCCTAACTGGGAATCAAATAAGTGACCCTTTGTTTCACAAGCCAGCACTTGATCCACGGAGCCTCACCAGCCAGGGCCTTACAATCCTTTGTATTTCTGTGGTATCAGTTGTTACTTCTCTTCTTTCATTTCGGATTTTATTAATTTGGGTTCTCCCTCTTTTTTTCTTGATGAGTCTGCTTAAAGGCTTGTAGATTTTGTTTATCTTTTCAGTGGAATAGGGCCCTAGAAACCAGTGTATTTTGTCTCCCTGAGAGAAGTTCAAAATGGGCCCTTTTGGCATTTCTTTTCCTTTCTCCTGAAGATATTCACCCTGAATGGGGTTCTTGAGCCTGACCTGACTGTCCTGCAGAGCTTCCTGGTTGGATACAGCGGTTGCAGCACTGCAGGAGGTGGGGGCTGGGTATGTTGTTTTCTTTGCAGAGGTTTGAACTCTACCAGGGAAAGGGGTTTAGCCTAGCTATAAATAATCTCAGGCACTCAACTTTTGTCCATCTAATTCCCAGCCCACTTTCCACACAGTAGTCCCAGTCCCAAACTCTGCGTTTAACATAGCTTACAGCTTGCTAGCTGCACTGGGGTCCAGAAATCCCTTTGCTGTGAAACTTCTTCATCTCTTTGCCCAGCTGCATTCCAGTGGGAGCAAATTGCACTTTCAGTCTTGCCACTTTGCTAGCAGGGCAGCTGTGCCCAGGGGCCCTGCCCAGCACACCACAGCTCTCACTGCAGTGTTGCATCACTGCACAGTTCTCTGGGCACACCACCATCCGGTCTTTAAAAAGCTAAAGTCTCTCACAGTCATGGCCGGCCACAGCCTGCCTCCACCTGACCTAGGCACAACCCCCAGATCTTTTTGGAGATAGAATCCCTTTCTTTCTCTCTAGCACTCTCCCAGTTGGCATTTAGCTCTGCAGCTATGGATATGCTACTCATTGTACATGGTGCAGCCTGGATCTCCCCAACTCTGTACATCCTCCCAAGTCACTCTCAGGGTTTGGTGGTTACCTGTGCGTGACTGGGGCCCTCTGCCCTGGGAGGAAAGAGAGGCACAAAACTGACATTTCTGCCTAGTCTCTCCACTGCTGCAGGCTCCACACATTCCCCCCTCAACTTAAAAAATCTTACCACCTGTTATGAAGCATCTTCTGCACTCTTTGCCTTCAAAACTTCATGTCAGCTAAGATTTTGATTGCTCTGGCTATTTGTTGGAAGGTCACTGGAGAATGTCAGCTGGGAGCAAGAGCAAGTGGGCTCAGCTTCCACCTATTTGGCCACTATAACTTCAATTCTGATATTAGAATTAATATAATATCATTGGATTTGCTATATCCTTAATGCTTGTGGGTTTGTATAGCAGAAATACTGAATTACATCTTTGCATTAAATTGTTTTGGAATACATTTATTTATAAATCCTGGGCTGACATATTATGGTGGAAAAACACTGGGCCCCAGATCTTGATGGCTCATACAATAACAGATATTTAATTCTGCCTATTCTCTTTTCAATATCCATTTCACTCCAAAACTAGGCCAAGGGAATAACCCATATCTGGAATATTGCCAGGCACAGGACTGACGGAAAACACAGGGTAGTATCATTCAATGACTGTCAAGGCTTCTGCTTGCGATTTCTACATGACACTTCTCCAGACATGCACGCTCAAAGCCAATAACATATCTAAGCCTGATACCTCTGAGAGGGGAAATATAATTCTCCCATAGAGAGGATCCAGAGAGAAGGAACAGTAATTATTTTGACAATATTGTAATATAGCACATGCAGTTCATGGCAAGAAATAAAAATGCATTTACTATGTTTTACTACAATGACTAGACCATTTAAATAAATGGAATTTTGATCCAATGGTTGACAGCTTATCAAACAACCCAAATGAATAGGATAGGTAATTAAGGGAGACCTGCTGCTGTTTCTCTGTGAATTGTGGATGTAAATTAGGAATTTCCACAAAAATATATTGCAATTACATTTCATTGAAAAAAAGAAGTGAGAATCAAATTGACTATGTTAGTTTATGGAATGTCTACTTTGATTGAAATAACTATGTAAAGTAATTAGCCAAACATAGACCACCATTTAGTCACAAACACACACATGCAAAACATACATACCCTATAGATATACGTACACATACACATGTGTTATATAATTATATATTAAGACACTTAAATTTCTTACTACTAATTCATCTAATTTCTAAGTAAGATAAATCTCATTTGAGCCCATGAGTCTTTTAATATGCTTAAGTCTTAGTGGTAAGTGAATAATGAGGAATAAGCACCTCATTTCTGATGGAAGAAACTTTGAAGAGGAAAGTAACAGGAAGCCCTACTTTTGATGGACAGAGGTAAGGCTATATTAAAAAATTAAAAGAGGATTAAGCACCGTAAACTGTGTCTGAGGGGGTTGTGTCACTACATGCTAGTTATTTAGAAGTTTATTCTGATGTCAAATATAATACTCCAAAAAAAAGCCTTTATGGAATTTCTACCCAACTGAGTCAGGATCCATGAAACTATTATCCTTTTCAACTATCACTTCCCTCAACAAATCTAATAAGGTTAATATTCAGCACCCATCTGTAGCTCACATGGGCTCTGAGATACACATTTCCATATAATGATCATGTTCCTGAGAAGTGCAGTCTATGTCTAATTTGTACTGACAAATTCTAACACATGATAAACCACCTAAGAGAAAAGGCTGAAAACTGGAAGACTGAGAAGCTATTTATGTAGAATTTTTTTAAAAAAGCATAACCAAGACATGATAGCAATCTAGCCAGTGTTATCTGTTATTTTATTGATAAAATAATTTGACTGATCCATCTAGAGACTATGCCATAGTTAACATCCCTAATCTTTCCAGGAAGATAAATGTGAGTTTTAGGTAAGGCTATGTGAGTTCCCTTTACATCTGACTCAAGACTTACACTGGCTGGTCAATACCAGGTTTAGGCTAAGTGCATAATCAATTATGTAACTTTGATTCTACCTTGCCAGTCACTGTTCTCTTATGTCATTTAATCCTAACATCTATAATTTTTTTCTAAATAACCAACAACTTAGCTTCAGAATTCTCTATGACTACATCTTGACAACCCTGAAAACTATGGACATTTTGGAGGTAGTTTTCTAAACTTACTATTGTTCGTTGAAAGAAAATCTCAATACAGGTTAGTGTAACCATTGTAGATAAATGAATTAACGCTTCCTCATTTACCTCATTATTTATGAAACTCAGTTCCTCAAAATTCATATTAGGTCTATCAAGAAACATTCACCTGCAATATTATCATTTATCATTGTTCTTTATTTTAAATACTATATTATTTTGGGAAATGTACATGCAGCCCTAACCGTAGTCACCCTCTGGTTCTTGACAGAAGTAGCAACATCATCACCCTTCTTCCTAAGTACCTTCCAATATTCAATATGGTGTGCAAAAATCAGTATAAAATAATAGTGCTTAGAGTCCATTTTTGTATTATTAAAGCTAAATTTGTAGCAATGAGCACACCATTATTTATTTATTATAAAGTGTTTCTAAAAACTCAGATTTGGGCATGGTGTATGCCTTGGTCTGTTCTGGTGGCCATAACAAAATACTACAGATGAGGTGGTTTATAAAACAATAGAAATTAATTTCTCACTGTTCCTGAGGCTGGAAATCCAAGTTCAGGGTGACAGCATGATCTGATGAGGGCCTTCATCCAAACTGCAGACTTCTAGTTGTATCCTTCCATGGGAGGAGGTAAGGGATCTCTCTGGAGTTTCTTATTGAATTTATGACGTCTTACCTTCATGGCCTGACACTTTCCAAAGGCCCCACATCCCAATACCATCATATTGGGCATTAGAATTTCAATATATGAATTTTGAGGGAACACATTCAGATTATAGCAGTGGACATAGTCATTATATAAGATCAAAATGTAAGACTTATGTATTGGAATGATACATTTTGCTAAATAATTTATGAGGACTTTAAGAGCATTATCTTATTTAAGAATAAACATTTGAAGGAAGCATTACTGTTATTCACATTTTTCAGCTATAGAGATAAAATTTCAGATAGGGTTAAATAACCTGCTGGTTCACACAGTTGGTAGACAGCGGAAATGGGAGCTATAAACAGACCATCCAATGTCAGAAACTGCTTTTGACTACATTATTTTACATTTTGTGCATTTCAGTGTTTTTAATACACAACATCCAATTGATTTATCATCCTCGATGTGTCCCAATGATCTAAACACAAACAAGTTTGGGAACTTTAATTTAACATCACTTTTGGGGATCAAGCACACACAATATGTTTATCAAGTTATTTGCAAAGGTGCATGCAAATCCAGAATAAAGAGGACTAACGTAAAAAAAGCTATTCTAGGCTCAATATAGACATCTCAAAAATAGAGATTTAAGTGCCCTTCCCAGAAGTACTATCCCATTTTCATGGGATAAATGCACATCGATATGATGTTTTAAATGCACATTGACATGATGTTTGATAGTGCAAAAAGAAAGTAAAAATGCATGATGCATAATGGAAATTGTAGGTTCTTTGAAAGCAAAATTGTATGACTTTTTAATTCATGATATCCACTACCAGCTATGTGTTATAGGGGCAATTCATTAAACATTTTATGGCTTTAATTTTATTAATAAAATGATAATGAAGATATGTACATTCAAAGATTATATGAAGGATTAAAAAAGACATATGAGTATATATGATAGTAGTTCAGATCTCTGTATATAAGAAGAAATCCATAAGTATTAGTTTTTGTCCAGTTTTTAAAAAACCTGATGCACCAAAGTTTGACTTTTTTTTAATATTGAAACATCCTGACTCAAAGAAAGGTGACCAAGTATGATGACTTCATTAATTTTTTTATTTTATTTATGTCTAACTGCCTTTTACTTTTTCAAAACATTAAATATATTAATTAATCTCCTGGGAAAGGCAATTTCTTTGAAACTATCACTTTTCCCTTGGACAGTGGGTCTAAGCAAGGATCACAGAATTAGCAATTTTAATAACTTCCAGCTATATTTAATACATTTCAAAGTAACTTTAATATTTGAAGTAATTATAACAAAATTTCTAAACTTATTCCATGTTTATCTGCTCCAAACAATTTTATTAAGGGAAACACTTACATATTTTTATATACAATGCCACCTCAAAAAAATCTAACAAATACGTTACCTTATAGTTATCAGGCCCTACTCAGAAGTGCATATAGTCATTTGAGGTTTCAGAATTATCTTGGAAAAAAAATGGCAATGGGTATTCTGAGAAGAAAAAAAATAAAACTGCTTATTTCAGGGTACTGAGGTAAAACAAGCCTAGCATTTATATTGTAATCACACCAGGGAAATGAGGAGGCAAAATGTCATAAGTGTATTAATTTTTACGTGCATTCAGTGCCACTCACTGAGGGAGAATTATTTGTATTTGTCACAATAACTTCAGATTTCATAAAATAACTTGCTTCATGCAGTAAAATAAGAGTGGAAGTGACAGGTCTGTTGAGCAGAATAGCTTAAAAGCCAGCTCCCGTTTTATTGCATTTTAGCTGTCTTAGGCAGTGACGATCAGCAGTTCCAAAAGGGGCCACACACTTAGCCCCGGTCCTGAAGTAATGGATGTATGGAACACAGCCTGAGCCACACAATGACAGACATATGGCAAGAAATAAGTACTTGTTGTAGTCTTCAATATTTAAAGGTTACTGTTTAATTTGGAATAATCTATCCTATTCTAGCTGATACAAGGATGTGATAGCAATTAGCAGTAATATAAACTTAGTATAAAATATGAAGTAGTTTTAAAGAATTAAAATTTAGACACTATTAAACATTTATCAGAGATTTCTACTAACATACATCAAGTTGTATAAAAGAGAACCTTGAGGGTATCTGTTTTAATAAATAAATAATACTATATATTGAGGTTGTAAATTTTTAATATGTATTTCTAAAGTACTTGAGGCTCGTGGAAACTGTTATTTCTAGTAGTATAAATGCAATGCTAACAATCATGCAAGACTTTATTATTTATTGTGGCATATTTCAAAGATTGGTTCATCAACATTTAGTATAAATTACCTGCACATTGACTAAATTAAGACTAGATGTATTGCAGATAAAATATCTACGTTTTATTGATTTTTCCCTCTAACACTTAGGCCTTTACAAACAGCAACAACAAACTCGAATATAAGTCTTAGTACTCACTTGGTTATCAGTTGCATAATATTGTGAAATTTATTTCACTACCTCAATTTTTAAAAATAATTTATCCAATAAAATCTGTGAGTACCTGTAAGGTTTTGGCATTGCACTAGTTTCTGGAGAGTGAATACTAAATTAATGAAATTCATGTTGAACTCAGAGGACTTAGACTGACAACAAACAAGTAAAGGACTATATAATTGTATATAGTGACAGTGACTAATAATAGGTGACTGACAGAGGGACCCTACTTAGACAAGGTGTCAGAGGAGGCATGTATAAAGAAATGACTTTAAAGTCAAGATGTGAAGGTTGAAGGACATAAAAAGAAAAATGAGAAATATGCTTTTAGGAAAAGAGCTTGAAACATTCTAGAAAAAAGAAAAAGACCTAGATGGCCTGTGTATAGAAAAATATGAGAGGTTACCCCCCAAAAAATGGAACTTATTTATAAAAATTCTGTATTTATCCTTACATGCTTAAACTTTAGTCACCTTCGAAGTACCCTAGTACCCTCCATTTGATATAATATGCCTATCGAGCCGTTTTTCTCACTGCTTAGAACAGTTTTTGAACTCATCAAAATTGTTTTTTTTAGTGCCTCTGCCATTTTTTGTTTCACCTCTTCCACATCAGCAAAACATTTCCCTTTGAAGACTTTCTCATCTGGAGAAACAGAAGTGCTCAGGCAAGATGCAATGAATAGGGATGATGGGGCATCAGGGTCATGCCCTGTTGATAAAAAAGTGCAGAACACTCATCATGGTGTGGGCAGGTGCCCTCCTCAAACACCCATCATAAAATGAGCAAACACATTGAAAGAATCTTCAAAAAACATTCAGTGAAGCCGAATGTAGCTCCTCACAGCAATGCCAGACAGTACACTGATACAGATGGGTTCCCAGGGCACTCTCCTAGTGGGGAAAGTCTGCACTATAAGGGGCCTGCCCTCCACAAGAAATCCTGTTTTGGGGGGTCCCTGCTCATATAATATGACATCTGAGAGGTAGTTTAAATCTTCATAAGCTATGACAAAAAAATTTATTTTAACCTAAGTGCAATGGCATGTCATTAAAAGGTGCTAAATTCCTTAACAAAGACAAAATTAAAGGGAAAAGTTTTAAAATTTCTTGAGACAAACAATAATGGGAACACAGCACACCAAAAATTCTAGGATACAGCAAAAGCAGTTCTAAGAAGAAAGTTCACAAACATAAATGCTTAAATTATGAAGCAAGAAAGATCCCAAATAAACAAGTTAACTCTACACATTGAAGAACCAGGGGAAAAAGGAAAAAGAGCTGAGCTCAAAGAGCAGAAATGAATAAAATAGAGAACAGAAAATATTAACCAAATTAAAAATTTCTTCTTTGAAAAGATAAACAAAATTAATGAACCTTTAGCTAGACTAACCCAGAAAAAAAGTAGAAAGGACCCAAATCTATAAAATTTTAAGTGAAAAAGGAGATATTACAATGAATACAATGAAATTTCAAAAGATTATTAGAGGTTATAACCAACTATACAGCAACAAACTGGACAACCTAGAAGAAATGAAAAAAAAAAATTCTTAGAAACATACAATTCTCCCAAAGAGTAAAAGCCAAGGACCAGATAGCTTGGCTATTGAGTATACCAAACATTTAAAGAATTAATGTAAATCCTTCTCAAACTATTCCAATAAATCAAAGAGGATGGAATACCCCTAATTCATTTTACAAGGCCTGCTTTATTATGATACCCAAAACAAGATTAAACACCATTAGGAATTGAAATTATTGGTCAATATCCTTGATAAATATAGACTCAAATATTCTTAGTAAAATACTTGGAAATGAAATTTAGGAGCACATTAAAAGAATAATTGACCACAATCAAGTAGAATTTATCCCTGGGTTGCAAAAATGGTTCAACATGTGCAAATCAATCAATGAGATACATCACTTTAACAGAATGAAAGTAATGAATTGCATGGTCATATCAATAAATGTAGAAAAAGCATTTAACAAAAGTCAACATCTGCTCATAAAATCTCTTAAAAATTAGACATAAAAGAAATTTATCTCGATATAATAAAGTCCATATATGACAGCTCATGGTTAACATCATACTCAATGGTAAAAGAGTAAACACTTTTCCTCTAAGATCAATAAAATGTTGAACGTAAATATCTCAATTTTTAAATACTGATTGCATGTTGAAATACTGTATTTTTTGAACTATAAGAAGCACTCCCCCCAAATTTGGGAGAAAAATGGGGGTGTGCCTTATAGTCCAAATATAGCTTACCTGCCTCACTGTTGGGGGGAGGGTGCGGCTGTGGAGCAGGGTCACAGATTATTAAATATTTTACCATATTTTGCTTCAAAAATTTTATCTGTTATCCTCCTCTCAAGTCTAGGTGTGTCTTATAGTCCTAAAAATATGGTAATATTTTGAATACATTGGTTAAAATAAAAAGCATTATTAAATTTTAAAATAAAATAGGAAAAGGGTGTCTACTCTCACCACTCTAATTCAACAAAGTATTGGAAGACTTAGTCACAGCAATGAAACAAGGACAAAATAGTGTCAGAATTGGAAAAAAAGTTTATATTTGCAGATAAAATGATTTTATACACAAAAAATCCTAAAGACCCAACCAAAAATATATTTGATCTAATCAATGAATTCACTAAAGTTGTGGGACACAAAATTAACATACAAAAGCCAATAGTATTTCTGCACAGTAACAGTGAATTTTTTGAAAGAAGAAATCTAAGAAATTCCACTTAAAATAGTATCAAAAACAATAAAAAAGGTAGGAATAAATTTAACTAAAGAATGTTAAAAAGTTCTATTATATAAACCATGTGACATTGAAAAAAAAAACTAAAGAAAATATTAATAAATGTAAATAAATCCTGTGTCCATGGTAATGGAAAAATCGATACTGTTAAAATGTCAATATGACCAAAAAAAACCCTACAGATTTAATGCAGTATCTATCAAGTTTCCAAAAACATTTTCACATAAGTAATAACATACTCCTAAAATGTATAGGGAACAATTAAAGACCCCTAAAAGCCAAATGAGTCCTGATAAAGAAGAAAAAGGAATGAGCATCACATTACCTGACTTTAAGCTATACTATAAACTTATAGTCATCAAAACAGTATGGTACTTGCATAAAAAAAACAAATAGAACAATGGGACAGAATTGAGAGCCCAGAAATAAATTCAAGCATATATAGTCAACTAATATTTGACAAGGGAGACAAGAACATTCATCGTAGAAAAGACAGTCTCTTCAGTAAATGGTGCTAGGACAACTGGATGTTCACATGTAAAACAATAAACCTGAACCCATATCTTATCCCACTCACACAAATTAACTCAAAAAAATTAAAGACTTAAATGCAAGGCTGTAGAAATAAAGCTCCTTGACATGGGTCTTTGTAATGATTTTTGGATATGACACTTAAAGCACAAACAACAATGTAAAAATAAGTGGGACTTCATCAAACTAGGAACCTTATACACAACAAAAGAAACCACCAACAAAGTGAAAGAATGATCTACAGAAAGGGAAAAATATCTGAAAGCCATATATCATATCATATGAGAGGTTAATGTCCACATATATATAAAGAATTCATATAACTCAATAGAAAAATATCAAAAGCCACTTTAAAAATGGACAAAGAATCTGAATAATCATTTTTCCAAAGACAATATATGAAAGGCCAACAGGTATGTAAAAAGATCTTCAACATCACCTCATGCCTGTTAGAATGGCCATAATCAAAACGATGAGAGATAAGAAATGCTGGTACAAATGTGAAGCAATTGGTACACTGTTGGTAGGATTGTAAATTGCTGCAGCCACTATTGAAAATAGTATGGAGAATCCTCAACAAATTAAAAATAGAACAATTATATGATCTAGCAATTCTACTTCTGGGAATTTATCCAAAGGAAACAAAGCACTAACTCAAAAAGATATATTACCCACATTTACTGAAGCATTATTTACAGTATTAACTTAAGTATCTATGGATGGATAAGTAAATAAAGAAAGAATGAAAAATAAATATACAAGGGAATATTATTCAGCCCTAAAAATGAGGAAATCCTACCACTTTTGACTACATGGATGAACCTGAAAGGTATTATGCTAAGCAAAATAAAGCAGACAGAGAAAAGACAAATATTGTATGGTGTCACTTATATATGGATCAAAAAAAAAAAAAAAAAAAAGAAAACCACCTCATAGGAAGAGATAGAATTCTTGTTACCAGAGGTGGAGGTTGGAGGGAGGGGAAATGGAAGGAATGTGGTCAAAAGGTACACACTTCCAGTTATAAGGAAAATGAGTACTAGAATGTCAAACATGATGGGTGTGGTTAACACTGTTATATGATACATAAGAAAGTTATTCAGAGAGTAAATCTTTAGAGTTCTCACCACAAGAATTGTTTTTCTTAAGCCAGGCAGTGAAAGACAAATACCATATGATCTCACCTTTAACAGGAACCTAATTAACAAAACAAACAAACAAGCATAATATAACCAAAGGCACTGAAATAGAGAACAGGCTGACAGTCACCAGAGGGGAGAGGGGAGGGAATTTCAGGGGGAAAGGGGAAGGGTTTACAGGAACAAGTATAAAGGACACATGGACAAAAACTAGGTGGGGGGGTGGAAATGGGAGGGAGGTGGGGGGGTTGGGGCGGAGGGCTGGGTTGGGAGTAAAAGACAAAGAACTGTAAAAGAACAACAATTTAAATAAATAAAAAATAATAAAAGAATTGTTTTTCTTTTCTTTTCTTCTTATTGTATGTATATGAGAAGAAGGATTTTAGCTGAACTTATTATGGTAATAATTTTACAATATGTGTAAACAAAGCCATCATGTTGTACATCTTAAACTTATGCTACTATGTATGACAATTGTTTCTCAATGAAATGGATAAAAGATGTTAAATAAGAAGAATAATGTTAAATTTATATTTTTAAAAAACTACCTTGAGTAATATATAGAAAAGTTTGATGGGGGAGGGGCACACTGAACACTTTGTATATTGTAAGTTATAAACACACACGATCTCAGTTGGAAACAGTGAGCATTTATTACTTGCCAATAAAATTATGTGTCAGTTGGACAGCTGCAGTGCCCTTGCTTCTTCCCACATATTGAGTTCAGACCTACTCCACATTTCAAATATTCAGGGAATGTGTGTAGGGCCTTTAGGTATACTGGGTGTGCATTTCCCATGGTAGACCAGAAGCTTCCAAAGAGGTAAGTAGACACTTAAATTGCAAGGTTACAGCCATGTCATTTCATAATAGATTTCATTAGCCAAAGAATGTCACATGGACAATGCCAATATTAATGATGTGGGAAAATACACTTTTTTCATAGAGGCAAAGTAGGAAAAAAGACAGTTGATACATTAGACTTATCTAGATGATGTTGTTTTGTTCCTTATGAATATTTACAGAACAAAAATTCAAATTGCACGAGAGCAAAGAAATGAACAGTAATAAATTTATCATAATAATTCAAATAAGAGGTGATAATAAAAATGAATATATTTGAGAATAATGCTTTCTTATATTTAATAACTCACTATACCATTGAAAATATTTATGTACTTTACTTTTATTTATTCACCTATGATTCGCAGCTACCTATGATTAGATTTAAAGACTGAGGTTCAGAAAGACTGATTTTTCCAATATTATACTTTTTAAATGGATGAGCTAAATTTTAAAGTCAAACAGTCTCTGTATAACTTGAATTCTTTTTCAAAATTATTCTATTACACTTGTCCAAATTTTCCCCCTTTGCCCTCCTCTGCCCACCCCACCCCCTGCTCCCACAGTCAATCCCCACCCTGTTGTCCATGTCCATGGGTCATTCATACAGAACTTGAATTCTTAACAACTGGCTAGGATACTGTAAGAATTAAATAAGTGAAGTATAAAAGGGGTTAATATAGTGCCTACCATAGTGTAAATACTGAATAAATTATTATTATTATCAGTATTTAGAAAAGAAAAATGATTATTTTAAATGTATAACTCTTAATTTCAGTAAATTTTCAGATTTCAATGAGGCAAAGTGGTACCATATGGAATATATTTAATACATAAATTTAACAAGGCTCATCTAATCTTGGCCAGATACTATTAACTCTCTGTTAGGTATAAAAACTTGAGGTTTATAAAGCTTATGCAACATGCTTAGGGTCACGTAGTTTATAAGCGTCAGACCTGGGATTTAACTTCAGTATTACCTGAAGTCCAGGTTTCTTTATGTAACTTCATGCTGGGCAATGTTATTTTACAACCAGCTGGAAGAGTCACAAAAGGAGGAAGAATAGACATACACACAGAGAAAAGTGAACAGCTGCACACACTTAATGATTCAACTTTAGAAACATTGAAGATTCAATATGCTGTAAAAGCATGTCGATAGGATATAATAATGTGAGATTTGTTGTAATTACTTAGCATGTCATCAGGCAAGGAGGCTATAAAACAAGTGCATATGTAGTTTTTATGATGATAATCCCAGTAATAACATTCTGACATGGTAGATACCTCCTCCCCTCCATCTTAAAATGCCTTTCCTTACATGCTGAGTCTTGGGTTTCTGTGAATGTGCCAGATAGAAAGTCCTGGTGCATTTCCAAGGTAGATAATGTACCACTCTTGCTACTTCAGGACTAAGCTTCTCAGTTGACATGGTAGTGACCACCATGGCACCAGAGATCTGCCAGTTTGAGTTCTTTAAAAGTAGTATTGTACCTGAATGTGTCTTCCTCCTCTTCTAGAAGTATGCCAGGCTCATAAATGTGCTCAATAAATATTTCTTAAATGGATGAATTAAAGAGTGCATGAATCCTTTGGTTCTCAAGCTGCCCATGTCAGATCTGGTTATATGAATGTAGGCTATGATATGTACTTTGATAGAAAGATATGTAGTAAACACAGGTAGAAAGCAGAGTGGTACCATACAAAGTAAGCAGTTTTGATGCCTCAAGGGTCTGAAGATCATCTTTTTCTGCTCCCAACTCAGATAAGAAATTTCTAAGCTTTTGAATTGCCTCATGTACTTCAGATCAGTTAACTTCTTATGTTCTTTGTATACCAGAGAATACACAGAGACCATTCTGCCCAGAATTTGTCTTTCATAGATAACAATAAACTTGAGAAGTTTCTGTAGCATTGTATTCATGGGTGGGTGTGGGAAATAGTGGAGGTGGAAGCTATGATTCCTAGAAATGATGGTGTCCTGCTTGCAAGGGTATGGCAAGTAATTAAAATAATATTTTACCAAAGTGAGTTAATATAAGTTTTGTTTTTGCTAGAAATTTTGTTTTCACACATGGCTTACCCTGTATAGTTGGCACTTGGTCAGTCAAAGGTGACACAGAACATGGACACATTGAATGATATCTTCTAAACCCAGAACACATGGTTGGTGGTACAGTACTCTCCTACTCACACACTCAGATAATCTCATGGGTCTTATCAATATGAATTTGTGGGGTTTTAGGCTAATGCAGGTTTGGACTCCTCTTTAAGAAAAGTAAAGCAAATCATGAATATAACAGTATTTGCATTATTTATGTTAGAAGAGCAATCCCTACATTAAAAAGTATCTTAACATTTTATATATAAGTTTTACAAACCTTCATGAATATAGGTAGACATTGCTATGGTCCTTTCCAGGGCCATGCAAAGGGTTCTTCCCAGGAAGACATGTAGTTTAAGTTTCATTTGCTCATTGTAAATCCATCTCTCTCAGTAAAGGATGTCTAACCACAATGTCCAACTACCATCTCATATTTGGGGGGTCAGATAAAAAGTTATACTCAAATAGAATGAAACATGAATGTGATATATCTTACCAATATTACCAAGGCTGGGAAAAATTTTCATGTGGATATGACGTAAGAAAAGTTGAAAATGTAAGCCTTGCTTAGCATGTATTTTATGCAACCATGTGTTTAAACAAACAAGGGGCTTGGCATCTGAGAAATTTTGTAAAGCTACCTTCCTAACAGGAACACAGGATTTCTTATTTCACAATGCTCGGAGTTTTTGAAGAATTTATTGACTTGTCTATTTTATTATCAATAAGCCATAGAGCTCCAGAATTCAGAGTCATGTAATCATTTGCATTTGAGAGTAGTAAAGCTACAACTGCTTTTACTTCCTTTTTAAAAACATTTTTATTGATTATACTATTACAGTTTTCTCAATTTACCCCCTCTAAACCCCCTGCCCTGCCTCCCAACTCTCCATCAATCATTCTCCCCCCTCAGTTCATGTTCATGGGGTGTACATATAAGTTCTTGAGTCCTCTGATTCCCATACCATTTTTTATCTCCCCCCACCTACCTTACGCCTACTAACCATGCTTCTTCTTCCCTGTATCTCTCCCCCCATTTGTCCCTTCCCCCTCCCCACTGAAATCCCTCCACATGATGTCCATTTCTCTGATTCTGTTCCAGTTCTGGTTGTTTGCTCAGTTTCTGTTTTCATTGTTTTTCCTCTCTTTTAGTTTCATTTGTTGATAGCTGTGAGTTTGTTGTCATTTTACTGTTCATATTTTTTATCTTTTTCTTAGCTAAGTCCCTTTAACATTTCACATAATAAGGGCTTGGTGATAATTAACTCCTTTAACTTGACCTTATCTGAGAAGCACCTTATCTGCCCTTCCCTTCTAAATGAAAGCTTTTCTGGATAGAACAATCTTGGATGTAGGTCCTTGCCTTTCACGACTTCAAATGCCTTTACTTCTGATGTCACATTATTAAATATTGTTCTTCATATTTGATGTCTTCCCCTCTCTCTCTTCTATAGCTAGAAGTCTCAGGAGGATAAATGTATATTTTTCATTGATATTGATCAAATGACTTTTGCCTTGGGTAGTATTAGACAGCTAGGTCATCACAGCAATTATACAGCGGTATTCCCAAAGCAAAATTTTCATCTACTTATAAAATCAATAATGTCAAACAATGGCCAAGATGGCATTTTAATGTTTTCCAGAGAGCATTTACATATCTGAGTTGCCTCAGAAATAGTTTCAAGATCCATTTTGAAAATGGGGGCGAAAACCATTTTCTGTGCCTTATTTGTATTTGTATCCTTCTAGGGATATACCCTACTAGATAGTTAAAAATTAATTTATGTAAGTGTAGGAGTCATGGTCTATATTAATAAACTTCCAGCAAACTCTTTGTATTTTCTATTATAACTGGAAGGCATGCTATTATTTTCATAAGACAACATTCTTTATACAGAGAAATACAGAAGTAAAAAGGCAAAATTTTCCACCACTTATTTTATTGAGATACATTAAACTAATAGCAAATTCGATTACTATTTAGTTTTGCATCACAAATTTGGCATTTAAAAATGTAAGTTTTATTCAAATTTTAGTGACAGATTTCATAACATCTTTTTTAAAAGGTCATTTATAAACCTGAATTATTCTCTCCTATGAAATTCATAGAGTCAGGTTATATATGAAGTAAAATATTTTAATTTATTTTTTCATGAGAGAAAAATACTAGGAAAATCATTTCCTTTGTGAGCTACACTCTTAATTTCTTAAAAAGCAATATTTTTAATAAACACCTCTTAAAACAACTTCTTTCATTTCATCAGAAGTACAGAACATGAAACATCAGTGATTAATGTGGGCATTAGCTTCATTGCTGTATTATGCATGGAAACTTAAAACAATGAGGAGAAGTAAACTCAAAATAAGCTCAGAAGGTATTTCAAGCTAGGGACCTTTCACTGAGTAGTGTTAAACTGACAAATACTATAAAAGGTACAAAATTCCTCTGAGAAGCCCTTCATTTCAGTCTGTGTAATCAAAAGACCCAATTAATACTACAAGTCATGCAATATTTACAGATTCTATGTAAGCCAGTTGGCTTGTTAAACTAATTTACCTCTGTCAAGCACGTCATTACATCACAAACCAGTGAATAGATATAAATCAGCCAGCATTTCCTTAAGGAATTACTAAGTCAACTACATCCCTGGTGTATCCCAAAAGAATCACTTCTGTCTTTAAAGAAAGATATTATATGAAGGTTAGTAAAATAATTTACTATTACCATATCAATTTATTTATGAGACGTACAATGGAATATCTACATTCCTAAAAATTTAAATTCCTAAAGCAACTCAAACCCACTGTATGGTTGTTTTTTCATATTATAAAGGTCAATATATTCTTAAATGATTATATACATTTCATTTTGCTATATGTAAATTATTTGTAGAGGTAAATGATTAAGCTCTTTTCAAAGTTGTGGGTTATGAAATTTTGAAAATGATAAGGTATAAAAATGTTACTTTTAATCTTTCAGCATTTCCAAAGTGCCTTATGACAGTCTCAGGAAAATTTTTAAGTAGTTAGAATATCTGTATCAACACTAAATTGGGAAAACTAAATTAATATTTTCATTATAAGCCATCAAGTTGGTTAACATCTATTTACTGTAACTCCTGATTGTAACCATGAAACACTAAGTGATTTGGCTAGGGTTGTGCAATGAGGAGCATCTTTAGACCTTAACAGTCCTGCCCATGCAAAACCATGCTTGAATTCCCGTAATTGGAAGTTTCTAGAACTATTTTTAGTTGCCTTAGAAACAGTTATCAAGATATGTTGCAACTCACCTCTCCATCAACATGTATCTATTTACCAAGTATTGATCATGCCATAGCAACTATAGAAATACATTATCTGTTTATCTTGTATTTTTTCCTATCCTCTCCCTCTAATATAGTATTGCATCTTTGTACGTAGCTGTTTCTTGTTGTCCACAAAAGGTTACCCTTGGATAGTTAGTACCATATCTGCAATATTATGATTAATATAGGTACCGTATATTTTCAGGGGCTTGAAAAAATAGAGTACAATAATATTATCATGTTGGAATTAACTAATAAGCATATAATAAAATATTTTTAGGAAAGATAAGGGCAAGAAGAGGCAAAAGTTTATTTAAAACACAGTAATTAAAAGTTATCATGTTAGAATAAATTTCATTGTGGCTAAAAATCTTAGAAGTAGTCAGAGAGTATTGCAGGAAGGAAAAATTTAACACAGTAATAAGATTCAAACTGTAACTGTAGAAATTTTTAAAATTTCATAAAAATGTTTTAAATCTGTAAAATCTTTCAAATAAAACTCAAATTGAATATTTATAAGTAAACCAACAACCCCAAATCATGAAAAAAAATGACAGAACTCTGCTTAGGTACCTACAGAGAGTAAATATTCCTTGCGTATAAAATGTCTTCCATGCACACTAACATTCCTATACTGCCAAATGATATCACACTGTAAATAGTTGCAATGCATATTAAAAAGCTCTTGTTTTAAAGCAATATGTTTTCACATTCTATGCTCTTAATTGTTGAGTAGAACTGGAAAACTTCCAAAGTGTTATCAACACAGTTGTTGACAAACACATAGATGGATAACCAGTTATTTACACTTTAGAGTTAATATTACACATCATCAATTATTATGCTGGAATAAAAATTTGAAAACAAGAAACATAAATATATGGAGTGCATATTAAAATACATTGGAGTAAAAGCAGAAAAGCCACCCTGGCATAACAATTCTTTGTGCGTAGAATTTAATTTAGTTCTTATCTTTGTTAAATTTGACCCTGCTAATGACCAGTCCTGGCCAGAAAAGCTTTTAAGTAACCAGCACAAAATTAAGGAGATATTAGAGGTAGATCAGATGAGTCAGCCAAAGTGTGTACCAGTTTTTTCACATATAAGGTGAGGATGCTCATAAAATCATGTTGCATAATGCTCACTTAAGTGAACGAAGCCAGGCAGTGAAGGACAAATACCATATGATCTCACCTTTAACAGGAACTTAATCAACAGAACAAACAAACAAGCATAATATAACCAAAGACATTGAAATTGAGAAGGGGTTGATAGTCACCAGAGGGGAGAGGGGAGGGAATTTCAGGGAGAAAGGGGAAGGGTTTGGAGCAACAAGTATAAAGGTCACATGGACAAAAACTATCTGGAGGGGGGAATGGGGGGGTGGGGAGGGCTGGGGTGGTGGGCTGGAATGGGAGCAAAAGACAGAAAACTGTACAAGAACAATTAAAATAAAAAATTTTAAAAAATCATGTTGCCATGAGTTTCAGATTGCAGTTCAAGATGGCGCATAAAAAGATCCTGAACTCACCTCCTCCCAGAGACACAGTGAGTTTACAGTGAAACTACAAAAACAGCCAGTAAACAACACTATGGCAATAAATACATATGCACCAATAATTACTTTAAATGTAAATATGCTAAATTCTCAAATTAAAACTCAGAGTAATTAAAAGAAACTCATCTATTTACTGCCAAAAAATTCACTTTATATGTAAGAACACAATCAGACAGAAAGTGAAAAAATGGGAAGAATTATGCCATCTCAATAAATGCAGGGGAAAAGCATTTGACAAAATACAACATTCATATGTAAAGAAATTCTTTTAAATGTGACAATAAAAGAAAAGTACCTCAAGATAAGAAAGCTATATATGACAAGCACCATACCTAGCATTACCATATAATGCTAGCAGGGTATTAGCATTATAGCTAGCATCATATTCAAAGGTGAAAAGCAGAAAGCCTTTCCTTGAAGATCAGAAACAAGAGATCAGCCAGCTCTCACCACTTTTTTTTAGGAGTAAAATAGTTTTAATGCATTTCCACATAGTTATAATATAATCCATTGTTGAGTTTAGAATAAAGTTTATATTAACTAATAGATGCAGTAATGTTGAAATTTAACCACATTGGTTTCTATTTCATTGTTTAAAACAGGAAAACTGTAATTGTTTAAATTTCCAATTTCTTAGCTACCTTTCCATTCTGATCCTGCCTCCATGATACTATGCTCAACTCATCTTGACTGTGGTTTGGGTATTTCTTCCCTGAATCTTCAGTTCATTATTCTTTTCTCTTACTATTTTAGAATATTTTTTATTTTTAATATTTTATTATTTATGCTACTACAATTGTCCCAATTTTTCCCCTTTACTGCCCTCCACCCAGCCCAACCCCACTTCCATAGTCAATCTTCACACCGTTGTCCATGGCCATAGGTCCTACATTTTATGTTCTTTGATTAATCCCTTCACTTTCTTTCAAACAGTCCCCACCTCCCCTCTTCACTCTTATAGTTACCAGTCTATTCAGTAATTCTATGTCTCTGATTCTATATTGTTCATTAGTTTATTTTGTTCATTATATTCCTTTATAAGTGAGATCATATGGTATTTGTCTTCAACTGACTTGCTTATTTCATTTAGCATAATAGTCTCTAGTTCCATTCATGCTGTCACAAAAGGTAGGAGCTCCTTTTTTTCCACTGTGTAGTATTGCACTGTGTAAATGTACCACAGCATTTTAATCCACACATCTACTGATGGGCATTTAGGCTCTTTTCAAATATGGGCTATAGCAGTAAATAACACTGCTATGGACATCGGATTACATATCTTTTGAATTGGTGTTTCGAGATTCTTCAGGCATATTCCCAACAGTGGAATTGCTGGATCAAAAGGCAGTTTCCTTTTTAGTTTTTTGAGGAAACTGCATACTGTTTTCCCCAGTGGCTGCACCAGTCTGCATTCCCACCAACTGTGCACTAAGATTCCCTTTTCTCTGTATCCACATGAGCACTTGTTGTTTGTTGATTTATTAATGATTGGCAGGTGTGAGGTATTATCTCACTGGGGTTTTAATTTGCATCTTTCTGGTGGCTAGTGATATTGGACCTTTTTTCATATGTCTCTATGCTATCTGTATATCCTTCTTGGAAATGTGCCTATTCAGGACCTTTGCCCATTTTTTTAATGGATTGTTTGTCTTCCTGGTGTTGAATTGTATGAGTTCTTTATCTATTTTGGGGATTAAAACCTTGTCTAATGTATCATTGGCAAATATATTTCACCATATAGTTGGTTCCATTTTCATTTTGATGATGGTTTCTTTAGGTGTGCAGAAGCTTTTTAATCTGATGCAGTCCCATTTGTTTATTTTTTCCTTTATTTCCCTAGCCCTAGGAGATATATCACCAAAAATACTGCCACATGAGATGTATAAAAGGTACTGCCTATGTTTTCCACTAGGATTTTTGTGGTACGACAACTTATATTTAAGTCTTATATCCATTTTGAGTATATTCTGGTCTATGGTGTAAGTTGGTGGTCTCATTTCATTTTTTGCATGCACCTTTCAGTTCTTCCAACACCATTTATTAAAGAGACTATCTTTACTCCATTGAAAAATCTACTGCCAACATCATACTCAATGGGCAAAAACTAAAAGCATTTCCCTTAAGATCAGAAACAAGAGAAGGATATCCACTTTCACCATGCTTATTCAACATAGCACTGGAAGTCCTAGCCACAGCAATCAGACAAGAGGAAGAAATAAAGGCATCCAAATTGGAAAAGAGGAAGTAAAACTGTAATTATTCACAGACAACATGATAATGTACATAAAAAAACTTTACATGCTTCACCAAAAGCTGCTTGATCTAATAAGTAGTGGGATACAAGGTCAATATTCAGAAATCAAAGTCATTTTTGTATATCAACAATGAACTATCAGAAAGATAAACTAACACATTTACTATAGCAACATTAACAAAAATACCTAGGAATAAATTAACCAAGGAGGTGAAAGACCTGTACTCAGAAACCTATAGGGCATTGAAGAAATAAATTGAGAAAGAGACAAATGGAAACATATACCATCTTCAAGGATTAGAAAAATTAACACCACTAAAATGACCATACTACCCAAAGCAATCTATAGATTAAAAGCAATTTCTATTAAGATACCAATGGCATATTTCACAGATCTGGAATATTACAAAATTTTACATGGGAAAAAGGCCTAAGCAATCTCGAGGAAGAAGAACAAAGTGGGAGGGATCACAATAGCTGATGTCAATCTACACTACAAGGCCACTGTATTCAAAACAATCTAGTATTGGCATAAGGACAGATACACAGATCAATGGAACAAAATAGAGAGCCCAGAAATAAACCCATGTCTTTATGGTCAATTAATATTTTGACAAAGGGGCACGAGCATACAATGGAGCAAAGGCAGTCTCACCACTTTTATTCAACATGCTATTGGAAACCGTAGCCACAGAAAATAGGCGAGGAAAAATAAAACAAGTTGGAAAGAAAGAAGTAAAACTGTAACTATTTACAGATAATGCATTATATGTGGAAAAAAACCCTAAAGGTTCTACTAAAAAAAACTGATAAGTGAATTCAGTAAAGTTACAGAATGAAACATCAAAACTCCAATATATGTTTCATTTCTATTAACTGAAAACAAATAATCAGAAAAAGAAATAAGAAAAACCTTCCCTCTTACAACTGCATCAAAAAGAATAATACTTAGACATAAATTTAATCAAGGAGGGGAAAAGCCTGTATATTAAAAACTATAAGATACTAATAAAAAATTGAAAACACAAATAAGTAAAAACATATTCTGTATTCATAGATTGGAAAAATCAATGTTGTTAAAATGTCCATACAACACAAAAGCAATCTAACCATTCAATGACATCCCTATTAAAATTCTAATGGCATTTTTTAAAAACATAGAACACATAATCTTAAGATTTGCATGGAACCTCAAAATATCACGAATAGCCAAAATAATCTTGAGAAAGAAGAAACCTAGAGCCATCACAGTTCCTGGTTTCAAGCTGTGTCACAAAGCTATAGCAACTAAAACAGCATGATATTTGCATAAATCTGACACATGGATTAATGGAACAGAATAGGGAAACCAGAAATAAACCTGTGAATATATGGCCAATTAATTTATGACAAAAGAGTCAAGAATATTAATGGAGAAAGGACATCCCTTGAATAAACACTGTTGAAAACTTGGGCAGCTACATGACAAAACAAAGTAAAAGAAAAGAGAAACTGAACCACTTCACTCTCTTACACCATACACAAAATGTATTATAGGCTTGAATGTAAGATCTGAAAACATAAAACCCCTAGAAGTAAATATAAACAGTAAGCTTCTTAAGTACATGTGTTTTGAATCTGACACCAAAGGGTTAAGCAACAAAAGCAAAAGTAAATAATTGTATTACATCATACTAAAAACCTTCCACGCAGAGGAGACAGAAACAAAATTTAAAAAGCAACTTGAATGGGAAAAATATATGGCAAATCCTGTATATGATAAAAGGCTAATATCCAAAATATATAAAAAGACTTAAGCAACTCAAAAGCAGAAAAAAAACTAATTTAAAAATTATATTCAAATAAACATTTGAATCAGATGATTCAAAAAGACATTTTCCCAAAGAAGACATACAGATGGCCAACAGATAGGGATGTTTAAAATATAAAAGATGTTTAAAATTAACAATCATCAAGAAAATGGAAATCAAATTACAATTAGATATAACCTCACACCCCTTAGGGTGGCAATCATCCGAAAGCTAACTAGCAAGTGTCGGCAAGGGTGTGGAGATAAGGGACCCAGTATGCACTGCTGGTGGGAATGTAAATTGACGTTGCCACTATGGAAAACACTATAGAGGTTTTGAAAAAAATAAAAATGGAACTACCGTATGATCCAGCAATTCTGCTTTTGGTATTTATTCAAAGGAAACAAAAATGGTGACTTGGAATAATATCTATACCTCATATTCATTGCAGCACTATTTACAATGGTCAAGATATGGAAAGAATCTAAGTGTCCATCAATAAATGAATGGATAAAAAAGTCATACATACACACAGACTCACATATAAAATTAATATTATTCAGTCATAGTAAAGAATAAACTCTTGTCATTTGCTGCAACTTGATTAACCTCAAGGGTATTATGCTAAGTGAATTAAGTCAGACAGAGATAAACAAGTACTGTATGATATGAGTGTGGAATCCAAATCAAACAAACAAAAACAACAAATTTTACATAAACAGAATAAGAGAATGGTGGTTGCCAGAAGCGGGGGTTAGGGCTGGGGGCGGCAGAAATGACTGAAAGGGTATCAATTTATTAAAACAATAAAATAAAAACAAATGTTTTAGCTCAAGCAGGTTAATTTTTGAAAAAAATATCCTCTATTTTCAAAGGTATAAATTCATATTTTAAAAACCATGTTGTGACATTCATCATGGACACAGTAGGGTCCATATGTCTTGGATGGAAGAATGCACAGAACTGATAAGATTAATTTTCTTTCTGGGGAAATTCATGAATGAGTTAAACTAAATATGAGTTCTAGTGATCCATTAAATTACAGAATTTCTTCATCAATTTTTCCATCACTCAAGGGCTAAAGTTCTTAACAAAACTAATTACTATAAATTTAAAAAAAATAACAGGCAGAAAGTGCCTTTCTTTTAGATTCTTATAAACATAGTGTAATCTTTTGCTTTCTAAGAATGATCCAAGAAATTAAGCATTTGGGAATAAATAAAGCAAGCTTCAGCATCTGATTTATAAAGATATATATGGCTGAATTCCATCACAACAGTAGAATATCAAGAATATTATTTTGGGCCCTGGCTAGTGTGGCTCAGTGGATTGAGTGCTGGCCTGTGAATCAAAGGGTCACTGGGTTGATTCCCAGTCAGGGCACATGCCTGGGCTGCAGGCTAGGTGCCCAGTGCAGGCAGCATGAGAGGCAACCACACACTGATATTTCTCTCCCTCTTTTTCTCATTCCCTTTCCCTCCCCTCTCTAAAAATAAATAAATAATATCCTTAACATAATTAAAAATGAAAAAATATTATTTTGGAATATAATATGCTACTGAACTTGAAAGTATTAGAAGGCTATAAATAGTTTTCCATAAAGTACACAGAGAATTCACATACCACAAAATTATAATTTTGACTATTTGAGAAGGAATCCTTACTTTCTTGAGCTCAGTGTTCAATTGGGATATCAAATACAAAAATATGGAAATGTGATATCATGTATCTACAGAATACTGACAATTTATTTCAAAGAGTGAAAATCATGAAGAAAATAGTGTTCTATAAATAGCTTTCCCTGCGTGGTACTGTTTATTCTATCCATGTGATATTTGATGCTCACAGAACTAAAAGTTCAGAAGATATAGAATAAAATGAGAGAGATTGATTATGTTTTTCGTAATCCACAGAACAAAGACTGAAATCTGGCCTATCTATATTCTTACTGGATTTCTTATACATCATTTCTATACTGATAGATTAGTGTTATATATTTACTTCTTGGATATATATGAATAAATTTATGTTCCTGGCTAGCAGTTTGTGGATGTATTCTTTAGGATTTATAAGCTCCAGCTACAATTGTGTGAGTACAGAAAAATGAACTGAGTGTCATAAAATATGAGCTGAGAGAGAGAGTGTGTGTGCCATTTTATTTTTTTTAATGTGATAACATTCCCTTTTGCTCATGCTCCAAGAATATCACTATTCTTCTATCATTACACAATTCACACAAATTGTGATTTTGGTGCATAATAAATGTCAGCTATGATATTCTTTTTTAAATTATATTTTATTGATTATACTACTACAGTTGTCCCAGTTTTTCCCCCTCTCTCTGCTTGCACCCAGCACTCCCACATTTCCTCGGGCAACCCCTGTATCTTTGTTCATGTCCGTGGATCCTGCATATAAGTTCTTTGGCTTCTCCATTTCCTACACTGTAGTTTATATCCCCATGACTATTAGCAAAGATTAACTACCTGTAACTACCAATTGTGCTTCATAATCCTCTCATATTTTCACCTATTCCCCCGATCCCTCTCCCCATCTGGCTGTCATCCAACTATTCTCCATATCTATGATTCTGTTTCTGTTCTGCTTGTTACTTAGTTTGTTTTTTAGATTCAACTGTTGATAGATATGCATTTATTGCCATTTTATTGCTCATTGTAGTCATGTTCTTTTTTTAAAAATAAGTCCCTTTAACATTTTGTATAATAATGGTCTGGTAATGATGAATTCCTTTAGCTTGTTCTTATCTGTGAAACTCTTTATCTGGCCTTCAGTTCTAAATGATAGCTTTGCTGGGTAGAATAACCTTGGTTGTAAGGCCTTGCTTTTCATCACTTTGAATATTTCTTGCCAATCCCCTGTAGCCTGCAAAGTTTCTTTTGAGAAATCAGCTGACAGTCTTATGGGAACTCCCTTGTAGGTAACTACCTGGTTTTCTGTTGTTGTTTTAAGATTCTATCTTTATCTTTAGCCTTTGGCATTTTAATTATGATGTGTCTTAGTGTGGGCCGCTTTGCATCCATCTTGTTTTGGGCTCTCTGTGTCTCCTGGACTTGTATGTCTATTTTCTTTCATTATTTTTTCAAATAGACTTCCAAATTTCTTGCTCTTTCTCATGTCCTTCAGTCACCCCCATGATGTGAATGTTAGCATGCTTGAAATTATCTCAGAGACTACTTCCACTGTCCTCATTTTGGGGGATTATTTTTTCTGCTTGCTGTTCTGGTTGATTGTCTTTTCTTCTTTATATTCCAATTCATTTATTTGAGTCTAGGCTTCATCCATTCTACTGTTGATTCCCTGTGAATTGTTCTTTACTTCAATTAATGTGGGCTTCATTTCTGACTGGTTCTTCTTTGTGCTGTTGAGGTCTTCACTAAGTTCCTTGAACATCCTTATAACCAGTGTTTTGAACTCTGCATCTGATAGATTGCTTATCTCCATTTTCTTTAGTTCTTTTTTGTGGAGTTCAGTTCTTTCATTTGGCCCATGGTTCTTTGTCTCCTCATTTTGGCAGCTTCTCTGTGTTTGTTTCTATGTATTAGGTATTCTTATGTGGCTCTTAATATCTGAAATTATGTTGGGGTAGGAAGCAGGCAACATATTTCCCACCAATGTGTACTTTGAGGTACTTGGTGATGATTTGTGGATACTTTGTATATTGACTGAATATCTAAAGGTGAGTAGCCACCTGCTATTACCTAAATAACACCTAAATACTACATGGAATGTATTGCCTAATAATGTGAACATAAATCTAAGTACCTAAATAAACTGTAAACATTTAAAAAGAGAGAGATTTAGCTCCATATATCTGGAAGGCATATTTTAGAAATGTTTAGATGTTGTATATCTTATATACAGTTTTGAATATTCTGAGGCATCTGTGATGTTACCAAACTCACTGCATATATAGCAAGCAGATATACTTTATATAGAAATATAGTCAATGTTATGACATAAAAAAGTAATAGTCCACAGTAGTTAATAAATTATTTATAAGTATTTTAGTCAACTTATTGTTAATGCATAAATTCATCATTAGCCATTTTATAACTTATTTTATATCTTATTTTTTCCAAAAATGAAAATCTTACATAACTGTAAAAATAGCTAGAAAATGAAAATTGATTAATTTTCTTAGTCTCTCAGAGATCTGAGCCCACACAGTGTAACATGTGGAGAAGTTTAGAAACCTTGAAATGGAATGAAAGTATTGTGTTTGTGGGGCAGACGTGAACCTTTGAGAGCCAGGGGAGAGACTGTGATGGTCATAATAACGGTCCCTCCAAAGATGCCCATGTCCTAATCCCAGAACCAGTGGATACGCTATGTTCCATTGAAAAGGAGAATTAATGTTGCTAATCTACTGCATTTAAAATGGGATATCATCCAGAATTGTAGGGGTAGGTCCAATGTACCCACAAAGGTCCACAGAAGTGGGAAAAGGAGACTACAGAGTGGTGCAACAGAAGAAGGATGCAGCTTACCTGTGTCAACTTTGAAGGCAAAGTACCGGGTGCATCCTCTAGATAGAAGCTGGAAAGACAAGGAACTAAATGCTACCCAGAGCCCACAGAAAGGAAGCAACTCTGGCAATTCCTTGTTTTTAGCCCAGTGAGATGTGAGTCAGACTTCTGGCCTACATACTATAAAAAATAGATTGTGTTGTTTAAGCTCCTAAATTGTCATAACATGCCTCAGCAGCCACGAAAACCTAATTTATAAGTTAAGGAACTGACCTAGAATCTAGGGAGTGATTGATAGGTATCTACGAGGAGCATGAGTACCCAAGCATTAATTCACCATGGTAAATGCCACTGGCAGCTACATGTGTTGGTAAAAAAAGTCAGGTATACTTTCTTAAACAAATTACTAAAGGCTGAGTGTAGAAGAACATTAAAATTTAAAGTCTTGGGTTGCTACAGATATAGAAGGACTTATAACTTCTTGCAAGTTTTTTCCTCACAAACGTTACAGGCAGTCATACAGAAAATCCCTGAGAAACTAGCTCTTGTGGTACTGCTTAAGACAGCAGTAAAAGCAGCTACTGTTGAAATTCTGCTAAGACCCAACTCCCTCGGAAAACCAGTGAAAACCCCTTGGGATTGCATACTATTAAAAAAAAACTATTTTAAATATAAAGATGTAACAATTAAAAGTAAATTAGAAAGATGTGCCAGGTAGACAAACAAAATAAACACAGAATGGATATATAGTAATAAAGTAATCTATCTTAATAAAGATGGAGTAGATTTTAGAACAAGAAATATAATTAGAGATAGAGAAGGACATTCTATAATGGTAAATAGATAAATTCTCTAAGACATGACAACCATGAATGTGTATTTACCCAACAGTAGAGCTACAAAGTTAAATGAAGTAAACACTGATAGTTCTGAAAAAATAGGCGAATACACAGTTACAGTTATAGGATTCGACCTTCTTGATAGTTTAAAGAACCAGTGGAAAGAAAATCAATAAAGAGACAGGTGACCTGAATGCTATTCACCAATTTAACCTAATTGACAGTTACGTAAAACTAAAACCAAGAACATCAAAAAACACATTTTCCACCATGGCACATAAAGATTATCCAACATAGGACAAAAAAATAAATCTTAATGAGTTTGGAAGAATAAAATTATGACAATTATGTTCTCAGATGACATTTAAATGAGGAATCAGTTATAGAAATAAATTTGAACAATCAGCACAAATATTAGCAAATGCAGAAATGTCCTTTTAAATAACATTTGGATAAATAAGGGACACTGAAAAGAAGTGTTAAAATATTTTAACTAAGGCAATAAAAATAAAACATTTCAAAATTGTTGGCTAGAGTACCAAACACTTATATAAGGAAAAGAGAATGGAATCGAAAGAAAGAAGAGCAATAAACCCAAGAAAACACAAGTAAATGAAATAATAAAGAATATCACATAAATTAATTAAATTTGAAACCATGAACAATAAGAAAACTAATGAAAACACAAGCATTTATAAAAAAATGAAATGTGATCATGGTTATATTTACTCTGTCTCATGGAGTGGGTGTAACCTGGTCACACTGACTGAGGGGAAACACTTGACTTTGTGAAGTACACAAAGGGTGAAGCACTATAAAAAAAAGGCACTAATTGCCAACTGTGAAGTGAAAATAAGGACATCCCAGCAGTACTCACAGAGAATAAAAGGAAAAGGGATGCCACAACAAACTTTATGACTGTAAATTTGAGGACTTACATGAAATGTTGCAATTTCTTGAAAGACGTGACTTACACAAAAGTCATAAGTTACCTATTCACATTGGGCAAAAGAGAGGGAAACACCACAGATGTGGCAGCTGCCAGCCCTGGCTGGTGTGGCTCAGATGGCTGGACCATTGTCACTTAACCAAAGGGCTGCGGGTTTGATTCCTTGTTAAGGAACATACCTGGATTGTGGGTTTGATCCCCGGTCTGGACATGTATGATATCTGGTCCAGGTGCGTATGGGAGGTGGCCAATTGATGTTTTATTCTCTCACACTGATGTTTCTCTCCCTTTTATCCCTTCCTGTCTCTCTAAAAGCAATGACAAAAATGTCCTTGGGTGAGAATAAATTAAATAAATAAAAGAAATGGCTGCTGCCAGGGCCTCCTCGATATCATCTGGTTTCAGTGACCAGCAGGGCATATACTCGCACATCCTACATCCTAGGATGGGAGTATAATGGGAGTTGCTACTCCCATAGTAGGGAGTGTAACTATGTAACACTCCCATGGTTACATAGGACTGTAACCAATGGAGAAAAAGTTCCTAAACAGCTACCATTCCAAGGACAGCAAAAAGCTACAAATCTAGTAGTTCAGTATTACTATGAAAGAGGCCTATCGCCTTATCACACAGCTACAGCCGGAGAGGCAGGCTTCTAATTAAACACATATTTAAGGGCTATATAAATCTTTCTTGAGACCTCAGGGCACAGCTAATAACTTGGTGCTCTCCTTGTACCACGTTCCAGAGTGCCAGCATCTCTCAGAGGGAAGCTCTAATATGTGCCTGGTAAGCTGGTTTTTGTGGCTGCCACCCAGGGATTACCCACGCATTCCTGGATCCCAAGAGACTGTAACAATTGGAGAGACAGTTCTCGGAAGGCTACCACAATGGGGGCCCTGCAAAGACAGGAGCCTGCTACACAACCCCAGCCTTTCTGTGACAAAAGCCTACTTGACTGTTCTGGAGCTTCGGCCTGAGGGGGTAGCCTTCAGGCTTGGCGCACATCTAGAAGTTACTCTCCAAGAGATGCTGTCAAAGGACATAGGCCCAAAAGTCTACCTTTCTGCTCTATTCCAACTCACTAGAGCTCTCCTGTACCTCCCTGAAAGGTATTCACTCACTCATCTGAAACTGATAAAGCAACAGCACTAAGGAGACACCTGTAGATTGCCTGGATCTCGTGGCTAGCAGGGCTTAAACTTGTGGTCCCTCAAGACTGAATAAAGCTTCTACCTGAAAGTTTGGCTTCCAATCAGCCTGGATCTAGGTACTGACTAAATCCTCCCCTTTGGGTTAATGACTGGTTTTGGCAGAACTGCAACTATTGGGAACTATTAAAATAAAATAGGCTGCTTGGACAATCACGGAGGTTTGAGAGACAACCAGGAGATAGAGCATGGTTGAAAAATAATACTCATCAAAAGAAGACCACTCCAAGACTGGGAGAGCTGGGGCATTGTCTAATGAGTAAAAACCAACACAGAGTCAAGCAAACTGAAGAAATCGAGGAATATATTCCAACAAAATAAGGTAAACCCTTAGGAAAAAAATTCTTAATGAAATAAAGAAAAGTAATTTTCCTAGTAAAGCCTTCAAATTAATAGTCATAAAAGTTCTCACCAAACTTGGGACAAAATGGAACACTGTGATAAAAAAAATGTAAGTACAAAAGAGCTGAAAAATACCATGGAAGTACCACTATTTTATGTCTGAATGATTTTTGTTTATATATATATGCACACAAAAATATATATGTATATACATATATACATACACATGCACGCGCGCGCACACACACACACATATATATAATACACACAAGATCTGTCTGGAAAAAGTCCAGCCATTGTTAATATAATGAGAATGGTTTGCACAACATCAATGTAACTGGGCAGCCAAGCAGCGTGGACTGGAACGTGCATGCATGAACAAAGATGACTTCACTGTACTAGTCAGTGAGGTTGGGGTGGTAGGTGCCATTGAGTGAGCTTGTGTACTGTGTGGCCATTGCATTCCAAATGTCTCAGCAAGTACAGTGAGGAATCTGAATCAGATTTTGCATTAAGCTTGAACATTCTTCCGTGGAAACTCTTCAGATGATATAGAAGGCCACAGCTACCGGCAGCTGGTGACTGGCAGCTTCATCACAACATACCTCCTCACGTATCACATCTTATGCTGAGATTTGTGGCAAAACATCAAATCACTCTGGTGACTCAGCCCCTCTACAGCTCAGATCTGGTACCTGTGGCTTCTGGCTATTCCCCAAACTAAAATCACTTTTGAAAGAGAAGAGATTTCAGACTGTCTATAAGATTGAGGGAAATATGGTGGGGTAACTGATGGTGATTGGGAGAACTGTGTGAAATCCTAAGGTGCCTATATTGAAGGGGACTGAGGTATTATTGCCCCATGCACAATGTTTCTTATATATTGTTTTGTCTTCAATAAATGTCTCTACGTTTCATATCACATGGCTGGATAACTTCTGGACAGACCCCATGTATATATTTTATTCTATATGTATTTTATATATTTTTATTTTATATACATATATGTATAATATATTTGATATATAATAAAATAGTCTATATAATAAAATAGAAAGTCTATATAATAAAATATGTATCAGTTTTTCTCTATTCATCTATTTGTGGACACTTGAGTTGTTTCTGTATCACAGCTGTTATAAATAAGGCTGCAATGAACATGGGAGTACGTGTGTCTTACCAAGTTTTCTTTGGATAAACACTCAGAAGTGGAATTGCTGGATCATATGTTAGTCTAATTTTTAATTTTTGGTGGAAACCAGTACTATGTTCCATAGTGGCTAACCAAATTTACATTCTTATCAACAGTGCACAAGGGTTTCATTTTCTCTACTTCCTCACCTACACTGATTTCTTATGTTTTTGATGACAGCTATTCTAACAGGTGTTAGGTGATATATCATTGTGACTGTGATTCGCATTAGTGATGATGAGCATCTTTTCATGTATTTCACTTCCAAAGAATAGAGAATGGGGGGGGATTAGTAACTTTTCACTGGAGAAACTCCACAGACACCATTTAAACCAAATGATCAATGTTTACATTATGAGTAATAATTCATCTTGATATCAAGTACTCCCTAATACATATGATGAGAAGGGCTCTTTCTTCTGTAGTGTTTTCCCAAAAATCCATGACCTTAGTCTAATCATGTGAAAATATTAGACAAACTCAAAATAAGGAACATTCTCCAAAATCCCTTAATACTGAAAGGCAAAGAGAGATTGAGCTGTCACAACATGGGGAAGTTGTGACAAATAAAAGAAAAAGCAATTTTGTATTGACTGTGGGGTTGCAGCAGGGAAGAGCAACAAGGAAGAAGGCAGGATGACTGTAACCGAACAACAATAAAAAAAATATTTCAGTATGGGACAACCAATAAAAATATTTTGGAACTTGATATGAACAGTGGTTGAACAATATTGTGAATATATGAAATATCACTGAATTTTCACCTTAAAATGGATAATTTTATCATATGTGAATTTCACCTTAATAAAATAATTTTAAATGAATGTAAAAAGGAAAAAGCAGTTTAAATAGTCTATAATTAATGCACGTGCAAAGAGAAAGAGCCGTATCGAATAACAACACCAGAGCAGGAAACACACGGCCTCGGCAATTACAGTGTCATCTCACCACAATGCTGAAATACCTGTTGCCACAGTAATAGCAAGTGTGCAGAGGATTTCAATTTGGTATAGGAGAAAAACAAATACTATACTTTATAAACAAACACATGTGTTTCAGTATTATCAGACTATTTGGCAAGGTCAACTCATTTATATTCATGTGGTCATTATCTCTTTAAACAGTAATATTAAGTAAGATTAGGTCATTGACATTCAAAAAACATGTTGGCTTGTTTTTAATTCTACATGTTGAACATATTAAAATAGGTGTGTGAGATAATATCTCAGTATAGTTTGATATTAGGTAGTATGATTCTTCCAATTTTGTTCTTTCTCAAGATTCTTATTGCTATTTGAGGTCTTGTTGCATCATTGGAAAATTAAGGAAATGATTATTTATAGTATTTGCTCTTATGATGCTTATGAAAATTAAAACATACTTGCAAAAGCTTAACAGACACCAATCCTTCAGTAAATACTTATTAAATATCATTTTTATTAATAAATATTAACTTAAATCCAGTGTCCTTCATGAAGACTTCACTAGCAATTTCCAGATTCTTGGGTAGTTTTGTAACCCCCAAAGCACCTAGTTTTGTTCCAATCACTTCATTGAAATAATAATGTCTTGTTATTATATTTGTAAGCTCCTAGAAGATTTAATCTACATCCATGAATATAGAAATAAACTGCACAAGTAATGAAAATAAAGATTTAATATCTTCACCAAAATAATTAATGAAAACGAAAGGATCAACCAGTGAAGTTTTATCCAGAAAAAAACTCAGGAGAAGGATCTCTTTTGGTTTCTTTGGCGATTGAAAAATGCTTGATAACTGAAGTGACATGTTAGTAACTTCTATCACCAAAATTCCAAGGAGATAAAAGAAAAGGCTGATAAAATGTTGAGTATGAAGGAAACATTGACTGTGTAAATTTATTGCTATTGGTGTCATTTGCTTTGAAAAAATCTCATATTTAAAAAATTCAATATTAAAAATGTTGTGCTAAAATAGTGTATATTTTAAGTTACTTAAACAGTCAAACAAGAATATAAATTTTAAGCTAGCACAATATTGGCTACTCCACAACAATTTTTTAGCCTGATATATGACCAATATTGCTTTATAATATTAAAGATGTGATAACTGTGTAGTTTCCATCAAAAACTTAAATTTCAGCAATGAAGTCTAATAATATAATGTGGAAACATTTATGCAAAAGCTGTATTTCTTGATTAAAATGTTATATCATATAAAATGTATTTCAGAATATTATTTTTCTGAGAATATATACAATATTATTTCCCAGAAATTTTCTTATTCCTAAAGGGGTGTGCACTCCTACTTTATATTTTCAAGAGAATCTGATGTTATATGGAGCATATGTGAGGAAACCATAGATCCAACTTACAAAAGTGCAGATATATTACGATGGGAAGAAAGAAAGTGAGGGGATTTCAAATTACTGCATAGAGGAATATAATTTCTTTGAGGCAGTGATGGTATGCATTTTGGTATCAAATTATATTTTAACAACTTATTCTTCATATATTTGTTAATTTAATGCTATTATTTAAAAGTCTGTAGGAGACCGTTCTGTGTGGTGAGGGCCCAGCTCCCACTTGGAGATGCACAGGACCCACACCCATGGATGGGTTCTCCAGTGGGGAATCAGGACTGCATTTGTACCTGGGCAGCTTTGGGACTTGCTTTTGCTAAAACTCCCTCACCCTGAATTGAGACAGCAAGTGCTTACTGTGACTTCCTAAAATCCGTGCTAAAACTTCCTAGGATGAGTGTAACCGGCTCAACCACTTTTTCCTTTTCACTTGCTAATATCCTTCTGTGATGTGATTAGCAGCACTGGCTCCTTTGTTGTCTGTAAAAGGTAACCACCTAAAGCGAACCTGTGCATAGTAAATGAGGACCATCATGCAATGTGGGAAGAAACCCAATAAAGGCTGTCATGGCGACTGCTGCGGGTTTTATGTTCCCCTTGAGAGAAAAGCCATGCTGTCCCTTTTCCTCCACCAGACTCAGTAGTCTATGTGAATGTCTCATTTCATCCATAATGATGTGGACAACGTGGGGCAGTTTCTGCATCAAAAGTCCATAAACATACAAACTCAATTAAGACTGTAACGGTATAACTAGTATTAAAATGACAAACTTCCATTCCTAGACCTCAGCTCATGAATAATTAAGTGCATTTCACCTCCTTATAATGGCAAAGGAACTGAGTTTGAGTCTCATATCTGTAACACATCCTCCTGGCATTACATTTACTGCTTTTCTTGTGTCAAAAGACAGATTAATGTTCACTTGGATGTTCACTTAAAACTACCATTTTACACATAGAACATACACCACTTTGCTTAAGAGAAAGAAAAACTAATATTTTTCTTCCTTGACAATTATATGAAATCCATATCATAACAGGACACATACAGGTCAAAGACTGGTGAAAGGGGGCTTTGTTATATTAAAGATTAATAAAGTGAACACTTCTGGCAAAAGGGAGTTATATTATATTAAATATAAATAAAGTGAACAGTTTGCACAGACAGTGTAATGATTAGATCCCTTGGATACAGATTTCTCCTCCCAGCTGCAGTAGTAATTCTTTTATACAGATAAAATAACAAGGAAAACAACACTTCTCCAAGGCAGTTATACAGAGAGCCCATAGGCATATGAAAGGATGCTCAACTTCACTAACCATCAGAGAGATACAAATTAAAACCACAATGAAATACCACCTCACACTGATCAGAATGGCCAGCATTAACAAATCAACAAACAACAAGTGTTGTAGAGGTTGTGGAGAAAAGGGGACCCTAGTACACCATTGGTGGGACTGCAGACTAGAGCAGCAACTGTGGAAATCATATGGAATTTCCTCAAAACAAAGAAGGAACTGCCTTTTGACCCAGTGACTCCACTTCTGAGATTATAGCATAAAAATCCTGAAACACCAATTGAGAAGAACTTATGTACCCCTATGTTCATAACAGCACAATTTATAATAGCCAAGTACCGGAAACAGCCTAAGTAATTGAGTGGATCCAAAAACTGTGGTATATTTACACAGTGGAATACTTGAGCAGAAAGAAAGAAGGAGCTCCTACCCTTTGCAATAGTATGGAGGGAACTGGAGAGCATTATGCTAAGTGAAATAAGCCAGGGAGTGAAAGACAAATACCATATGATCTCTCCTATAAGTGGAACCTAATCAACAAAAACAAGCAAGCAAAGTATAACCAGAGACATGGAAATAAAGAACAAATTGACAGTAACCAGAGGGGTGGGAGAAGGGGCATGGCAGGGGAAAGAAGGGGAAGGGTTGTCAAAGAACATGTATAAAGGACTCATGGACAAAGACAACATGGGGGTGGAGGATTGAATGTGTGTGGTGGTGGGTAAGGTGGGCAAGAGTTATGGGTGGGAAAATGGGGACAACTGTAATTGAACAGCAATAAAAAGGTTAATAATTAGCAAGTGGGATTAAAAAGCAAGATGAAAGTACATCTTCTTAAAAAGAAACACTTTATTTATAATGGCAACATTTAACAAAATCTACATATCCAAAATTTTGGTTAACTATATTAATATTTTTCTTGTAGTAATTGATGAAATATTTAGATAAGAAAGCAAGTAAGGATGAAAATTTGAAGAATACTATCAATCTTGATTGAAATATTTAGACATTCCATCAATACTTTCAACATACACTTTCTTTTTCAAAAGCAAATTAATGATTAACCAAGATAGAATATGCTTGCTCATAAATGTGTACTCATAAATGTGATAGGATTCCATTATGCAGAATATGTTCTTTGAAAGATGGATTTATATGAAATTATATGACATTTATATGCATTTCATTTTTACATTAATTTATATATAAATTTATTATCATAAATATGTGTAACATATATGAATTCATATAGAGAATCTACAACCATTTGTCTTCTCAATAGAGTTGTTAGGTTAACCAGGAAAGGAAAATTCATCTCAAGTAATAGATGAGTGAGGAAAGTAGCTTCCTTGTTTTTATAAGTAGAATAAAAGTGTAGAATTACATAAGTATAAATATATTACATATATTTTTAATTAAAAGGTGTCATCTAAAATGTACTTTTTAGTTTTACAAATGAAGAAATTAAGAATAAAATCAGGCATAGAATATAACTGGTCAAGTAACTTTTTGTGGGTATATACCCTCTTTGTTTTTTTTAATCATTTTTATTGTTATTCTATTACAGTTGTCCAACTTTTCCCCCTTTGCCCTCTTCTGCCCATACCACCCCTGCTCCTGCTGTCAATTGCCACGCTCTTGTCCGTGTCTGTGGGTCACTCATACGTGTTCTTTAATTGTTGTCAAGAACTAAATCAAATCCTGTTTCTCACATTTAGGCTTCTCTTATCATGCTACCACATTTTGTCTTTTGGCATACCATATTAAAATTGACATGAAATCATGTCATATGTCATTTTCCAAGTTTAAATAGAGATAATATGCTGAACTACTTTAATTACATATCCTAGAATATAATGAGTAGATGAGACAAACTGTTGATTGATAAAATGAAATTGATTGTTCTAAATCTCCAATTTCACACATTATTAAAAATCTAGTCTTCAGAAAAGAAAGAGGGCTTCCTGTAGTTTTTGCAGAGCTATGGCGACAGGGCTAACTTCAATAACAGTGTTGTCCAAGGTTAAAAATATTATGTAAAAGTACAAAGAAAAGGGAGAAATAAGTGCATAGGGAGACTGATTATATGAAATGAAATTTCTAGAATGTAGTCAATTCTCACCATTTCCATCTGTTTCATTCAACAGATGGAAAACATTTCAAACCAAAGTTTCCAATGACCTGTTGTACATCTTTACATGGACACTCTTAGGTACTTCGAGTTAAATTCATAAGATGTTATAATATGGTCCTTAATATCCATGAATTCAAATTCCAACTTCTTTAAATTTAAATTTCATCTGTAAAATCAAGATATCTCTTAGGTAGGATTGACACTACAGTTATAATTAACTAAACCATGTAAATCATTGGGCATATAGTTAGTGGTATATAATGGTTTAGTGATTGGCAATACATGCTGACATTGAAATTTGTATTGATTGCTAATTTACTATCACATTATTATATTGTATAAAGATATGAAAAATAAGTGATTGATATTTAAACAGCTATTTTTAAAATTAATATGTTCTTTCATAAGTTATTAAAATATAACTAGGGAACTTTTGTGATGACATTCTCTTTTATTCAGTGATATTTATTTAACACTTACAATGTACTAAACATGATATAAGGAATCAATAACTTACAATATTAACCAATCATTATATCATTCTTAAGAGACTAAGGTTGTGAAATGTTGCTCAGGGAAAAAAAATCATTTTCATTTTGCCACCACAGTTATATAGTAGATGTATTCAAGGGAGTAGGTTTAAGTCCAAGATCTCCCACAAATACTTGATCTCTGCTCTCAGTTTCCTAATTTGTAAAATGAGTGGTTTGATTATACTGTAGCTAATAACCATTTCATTTCTAAATATTGTATACTACTAAATGACCCATAAGCTAGCATTGCATATTTATCTACAACAAGCATATAAACAAAGATGATATTATGTCATTTACATCTATTAATTCTTTCAGAATTGTGAGAGATACTTTTTTTGTTTGTGTATCATTTCTGGAATAAAACTGTAGGTGAAATAGATTATCAATATATCTCTTATTTCTACCATACGTAAAAATATCAATATTCATTTCAGTGGAGAAATTGTATGTATGGTGTCATCCTTTTCCAGGTCAAAATATCTGCCTCTTTGAATACTGCTTTGCTTTGTAGAATTACAATAAAATGTCAATCTGTGAAATTTGGCAGTACATGAAATTATCGTGGGCAGTCTTCTCAATTAAAGGGCCATCTTTAACATCTTTATTCCCTCAACAGAGCTGTAGGACTATGGCAATGTGAATCATTCACAAAAGCCTAGTATTTTTCAATACAATAACAGTAGTTTTCAGGTAAATTATAACCTGTAACTCTGAAATTTTCTAGTCAGTAGCCAAGAAAGCTCTGACAGCTGTTTAATTTTGGTGTCCATTCTCAATTACAAACTCAGTAACTGCAACAAAGGCTATGCTATTTTGAATGAATTTTTATCTAATTTTAGATTTGAAAAAGGAAAATGTTTGCTAAGATATATTTTAATTAAATGTATTGAATATACGTTGTTTAATAAGATTATATGGGTTTCAAGTGTACAATTCTATGATACATCAACTGTATATTGCATTGTATGTCCACCACTCAAAGTAATATCTTCCATCACCACACGTTTTACCCCCTTTGCCCTTTACTGTCCCTTCCCTTTGGTAACCACCATACTGTTTGTACTGATGAGTTTCCAAGATAATAATTTTCAATTTTTTTCTGATAGATGTTTTCTTAAAAATGGTAAATCAATTAGTAGCTTAAAATGTGACTTTTAAAAAAGATTTCATCAATAATTGATTATTAGATTTTTAAACATTGATAATGTTCTTACATATTTGAAAAATAATTTTAGTAACTAGATATAGAAAAAAAATTCTGAAACATATGCTTTCTTTCTTTAAAATTTTAATTAGATTTATTGGAGTTACATTGGCTAATAAAATTATACAGATTTCAAGTGAAAAATCTTATAATATATCATCTGTGTATTATACTGTATGTCTACCACCCAAAGTCAAATCTTCTTCCATTGCTGTATATTTGACCTCCTTTCCCCTTTACTACCTCCCCTTTCTCCCTGGGAAAACTGGAAAGACACACACAAAAAATGGACTAGACTGCTATTTGTTTCTATACACAAAAGTTAACTCAAATCAAACAATATGAAACATTAAGTTGCTATGAAACAATATGTTACATAGAAGAAAGCATAGGTACTAAATTTACAGACCTCGGTGTTAGAGAGAATTTTCTGAATTTGAACTGAATGGCAAGGAAATAAAATTGAAAAATAAATGAACGGGACTATGTCAGACTAAAAAGCTGAAGTATATACTTTCAATAACTTTAAAACTGTTACTCCTTGCCTTTAAGATCAAAATATAAAATGTCAACGTTTAAATTTAAAAGTGCATAGTTGAAAATTTTGTAAAGCCCTTTTTAAAATATATTTTATTCATTATGCTATTACAGTTGTCCCAGTTCCCCCCCTTAAGCCCCCTTCACCCTTCACATCCCCGCCCACCCACATTCCCCCCCTTTCATTCATGCCCATGGGTCATGCATATAAGTCCCTTGGCTTCTACATTTCCTATACTGTTCTTACCCTCCCCCTGTCTGTTTTCTACCTACGATTTATGCTACTTATTTTCTGTACCTTTTCCCCCTCTCTCCCCTTCCCACTCCCCTGTTGATAACCCTCCATGTGATCTCCATTTCTGTGATTCTGTTCCTGTTCTATTGTTTGCTTAATTTGTTTTTGTTTTTAGGTTCGGTTGTCAATGATTGTGAGTTTGTTGTCATGTAAAGCCCTTTTTTAATAAACATTTTCAGAATGAATAACATAAAGGTAATAGGCAATCAAAGCCATGTGAGTTTTGCCATTGCTATGGATACAATAAGACAGACTGGTATCCAGCATAACATTTGAAATATGGGAAGTAACTGCTGTGATTACCATTCATATTTCCTAGAGATGAAAACCAGTTTTACGGACAAAATAACTAATCAATTAGATTTCCTGAGTCTCAGTTCTTATGTGTCTGTACTGGTTACCACTATGTGTTCCTAGTGACAGGTTGATGGGCTGAACAGACTGTGGAGCAGAACAACATATGTATGTACTGGTGTAACAGTTCCTGGAATAGATTGACTCTTGGAGGTATACTAAGAGAATTTATGATCTTTTCCTGTTTGATTAATGTTATTATAAAGTGTCCCTCTTTATATGCACTAAAGATCTCTTACTTAAAATTGGCATGGAATGATATACATAAGTTCCTTTTGATATTGCATGTGTGCTGTTTTAAATTATTCTGAGTATTCATAGAATTGTCATAGAAACTACATGCAATGGGAGTGACTTTTATGTGATTTTACAATCTTACGCTATTATGTGGTGCATTTTTTAATTTTTTATAATGATTTGCTTTTGCCTAGTTCTACATCTTATTATTCCTTTCTATTTATCTTACATTTAAGTAATTTTGTTCTTGTATAGTTTTCTTGATTTTGTTTAATTGCTTATCTGTGTTATATTGTAGCATTCTGAGCATACTAAAAACAATTATTTTGAATTCTCTGTTGGGCATTTTCTATATCTCCATTTCCTCATGATCAGTTGCTGGAAGTTTAATGTGTTGCTTTGGTGGAGTCACGTTTCCCTAATCCTTTGTGATTTCTGTAGCCTTGCGCAGGTGTCTGTGCATTTGACGATGTAATTACCTCTTCCATTCTTTATGGACTGCCTTTGTTAAGGAACCATCTTCACCTGTGGGTGGGAGTAAACTGGAGCATGCTGTGACCCCGGGCCTAGTGCACAGGGTGCCAAGTGTGGGGGCATCCTGACTCCTCAGGCACTGTGGCGCACCACATCAACAACTGTGTGCTCCTTGGCCAGCCCTGCATGAGAGAGGTCTGCAGAGGCTGCAGGGAATGTTGGGGTCCTCAGTAGCACCTCCAGGTCCTGTGGCTAGGTAGGGATCAGGCAGGCTACTGTGGTTGTCACAGCTGGTGGTGTGCGTACACCAGGCTGCAGGTACCTGTGTAGTGGCAGGGAGAGTTGCAAGCACACATGTAGTAGTGGGGACCAAGGCCAGCAAAAAGGACCAGGTCCAATTGTGGACTCACTGGCAGCTGTGGGAACGTAGCTGTCATCATGCACTATTGTGGCTGCTGGTTCTCACCATGAGCATGTAGCAGTGAAGGCTGCTGTCAGGAGTTAGGCCAGGGGTGTGCAGTTGCACAGTTGGAAGGGCTAGCTATAGGTGAGCCCCGTGATGCAGGATAATGACAGGAGGAATGACCATTTTTGGACCTACATTTGTAGGTCCAAAAGCAACTGTGGGGTCCTGGCTATTGTCATGTACTCCTGTGGCTGCTGCAAGGTCTCCCTACTGGCATGCACATGGCAGTGAGGCTGGTGATGGAATGCTGGGCACAGAGCTTTCAGAGTGACAAATGGGAAATTAGCCCCAAGAGTGTATTTGGAGCTGGGGGTCAGTCATGGGGCCCCTGGCTGGTGTCTTATACTTGCACATCCACAGAGCCTGGGTTGGCTGCCAGTGTGGGTTCTAGGCTCCAAAGGGGCAAGAGTTTGGAGTGTAAGGGAGAGAGCAGGGAGGGTTTCAGGCAGGTGGCATCTGCTAACAAGAGTATCTGTGGTTCAGGGCAAAAACTTGACAAAATCATCAGGGCATCCACAGAGGCTATGTGGGGCCTTGGTTTCTTCAGTGGCAAAAACTGCTGGTGTCATCTGCAGAGCAGTCACTGACAACCACTGTCAATCCTGCTCCGTGGCTGAAACCCGCAACCCCAGCTTTGCTTCCTTGTTCCTAGTCATTTCTGTACATTTCAAGCTTTGCTCATCTCTAGGTGAGGTGAAGCCAAAGTAATCTTTTGTGCTGTGGCCCTAAAGGCTGGAAAACCTTGATACTTGCTGGTTAGGGGAATTCTTTTTAGCTGGAGTTTCCTCTTGATGCTGAGCAATGCTTGTGTGGGGTAGATGAGGCTGTTCTTCCTTCTTGCATGGTTGTTACCAAGTTTGTGTTCCATTGTGCTGTTGACATTTCTTACGTGGACTCTAGACCTCTCCCAGAGATTTCTTTTGTTGTTGTTCATGTTACTGTCTATGGATCCTTTTTGGGGGATGGACGCAGGATCCCCGACTCTGCCGTTTTAATGATGTCACTGCTGCTCACTGACAATTTTAATTCAAGATTTTTTAAATTAAAAAAATATGCTAGCTAAGTATTCAATAATCAAAGAAAGATGTTATCATGTGATTTAATTTTTCTCTCCAATATTCCACTGGACATGAAACAGTTGAGTTTGAAAATACAAGGAAGAAAAAGGTTTGTTGCCCTAGTGAAACAAGAGTGCAAGAATGTGTATTAAATTAAACTGTTCATGATATAAATGGATACCAATTTTACACACTTTTCTAACATGACTCTATATACAGATTATAAGTGATAACATGTTGTAACTTTGAGCTGCAAAAACTGTTGACAGTTTTAAAAAGCACTGTTGATATTAATAAATTTAGAGATGTTTTCAAATTTATGTATTACCCATTAGAATTCAAACTCAGTAATTTAAATTCTATCAAACTCTCTGAAAAGATAGAGGCTGGCCTTACACTTAATCATGAGCCAATGAGTGAACTGAAATGGAGCAGCTAGAAAGCAAAGTGGGAAATCAGGATGTGCAAAGCCTTAAGTATTGCTTTTTATAAGAACATTTTGTTGTCGGTGGTAAAATATTGTATGGAAGTATAAAGCAAAACAAAACAAAAACATCTCATATTTAATCTTGCTTACTGGTTCATTCATAAAACTTTTCTTAATAAAGAGAATAATTTCATCATGCTTAACATTTACAGTTATTGAATTCTTTTTATTTTTAATTTTATTTTTTTATTGTTGTTCAAGCACAGTTGTCTCCACTTTCCCCTCACCATCTTCCCTCACTCCACCCAACCCATCCTCCCACCCTCAATCCTGTGCCCCTTTGGATTTGTCCATGGGTCCTTTTTATGTGTTCCTTGATGAGCCTTACCCTTTTTATTGTGAAATCTCCAGGGTATTTCAACCCATAGCAAACTGAGTTATACCCAAGGTATACCATATAACAGTTAACAAGATTACCAGTATTATTAAATGATTGTCCATCCTTCAAAAACATTTGCTTTGATACTCAACAGAAAAAAGAAACAGGTAAAAAAAAGCAGCACTTTATTTATTCTTTTATTGAATACTGGTCTTTGTGAATCTAAAGATTCTTGCTGATTTCAAAGGAACTGAACTGAAAGGTAGGGAGTGAAACGAAAATTTGAAGCTGTCTGATTTCTGCTTTTGTCAGATATTTACTCTCTGCATGTGTCCCTTTATCAGGACGCCTCCAAAGGAAACACATTGTGTCACAAGAGCCCTTTTTTGCTTCACCTCTCACATGCCTGATTTTCCAAAGGGAGTAATTTCTGCTAGGAGCAATTAAACGTAGATGTCAAAAATCTTAAACTTCAAATAGCATTTGATATTTCACGCTCATCTACAGAGTACTAAATAACAAGAAACAACTTGAAGAAAAAAAATCACTGTCTGCATTCCTATTCAATCCATTTGGAAATCATTTCTTCTAGTCCAGAGTTATCACCCATCAGAGCTCTTCACTGACGCACATGTAGGAAGCAGATAGTTTGCAGTTTGATACAAGTGCACGTAGTACTTAACCACCCAGTTATCTATACTGTTTTAGCTTCTTCCTTTCTTTCACCAATATTTCAAAAACAGACTTTAGGTATCCTGCCTCAGGGGAGAAGACCCTCACTTAAAATGCAAAGAGAAGAATTTGCTGATGACTTTTTAAAAAAGTTCAGAAGAATGTCTGAATAGTAGCTAACATAGCAACCTGTAGGGAAAGAACTAAAAAGAAAAATCTGTGGAATGAGCTACTTTGTCTATATCAGAGGTCAGTAAATTATGGGCATGGGACAAATCTGGCCCAATACCTGCTTTGGTATAGCTCACATGCTGAGAATATTTTCCTTTAAATATTTTAGATGGTTAGATAAAAAGTTGAATAATTTTTCTGACACATAAAAATTATATGAAATTCAAATTTCATTGTCTGTAAACAAAGTTTTGTTGGAATATAGCCAAGCACATGCATTTGTACATTGTCTGTGGACGTTCTGCACTTAACGACAGGGTTTAGCAGTGGCAATACAGACCGTATGGCTTTCAAAGCCTAAAATATTTACTACCTGGCCCTCTACAAAAAAAAAAAGAAGAAGAAGAAGAAGAAGAAGTTGGCCATTTCCTGGTGTAAACTCTTCAATACACTCTGTGTTTTAACTATGCCAATTATTTTCTCAATCCACTGTCATGTATCATGGTGACATGCTCGATAGGCTCCAGAGTTCCTCTCTGCCTGTAGACTGAAGTCAATAACATGTACAGGCAGAGTGCAATAAACTACTTAGATTTATTGTTCCTGGGCTGTTGTTTATTCAGGAAGAAATGCCAATGAGGCACCTGAGTATAGAGAGATGAGAATTCTGAAATCAGAAAGAATGGAAGAAAGGGGGACCAAACAAGTCAGAAAATTCTGGGAGATGCTAAAAATAAGTTTAACATTCTTACTCCACACTAAATGCTGTTTTTAGATATTTAGTGTAACTGTGTACTCATTGAACACTTGCTACAACTTATGTGGTATATACTGGCATTGGCCCATTTTATAGATGGAACTGAGTTAGAGAAAATATATAGTATACCCATGGCACACAACCGACAGATGACAAAGACAGGAGTCAAATCCAGAAAATCTAGAATCACCATTAACTAGCTATATGGTCTTATAGAAGTATGTTGCTCTCTAAATATTGTCATGATGGCTTATATGTATAATGGGAATAACAAAAACAGCCTGTGGGGTCAAAAGAAAATAAGGAATTTCTAATTACAGTAATTAACACATATAAGCACTTATCTCAGGTCTTGCTAAATAATAATAGATACTCTACATAATCACAATTACTTCATGGCCATCATCAGAAAATGGAACAATGGTCATAGCTCACATTTGAAAGACAAATATTTGTGAAAATGCAAAGGAAAAGACATTAGACTTTGGAGACTGTAAATAGAGAAAGAAAAGATCAAAGGCAGGAGAGGACAGCCATACCTACTTGGTGAGAAGGATGCCTAATCAATTAACTATGACAGCACATTTATAAAGTGCTTTGGAATGGAAAAAAGAAAAAAAGGTCTTATTTTTGCCTTAAGGGATACCAAAAACTTCTTGAAGAAGTTGAAACTGAAGCCTAGTGAAGTTTGAATAAATATTTGCCAGGCAGACACGATTGGGAAAAAATAATCTAGGCAAAAGGAATCTAAATTCTTATTTTCTTATTTTTTTCCCTAAATGAAAAAAGGCAAGATCATATGTTTAAAAAATGTACAGCAGCCTGATATCTGCATCATATGGCTGATGATCAGACAATGGAAAACAGAGGGTGAGATGATGCCTGGAATGTAGGTGGGTACATATTTTGAAGAATCTATCGATGTGGACCATGCTCGTGGAGTCCATGGTGTTGTAGCTGAGACAAAACAAATTCACATGGACTACTGAGTCATGTGGAGGAAAAGGGATGGGCGGTGACTCGCTAAAGAGGAGAAAAAGCCTCTGCCCTTGCCTTGATTGTTTTTTATGACTTTTCTGGGCATATTACATGATGGTCCTCATGTACTATGCACAGGTTCGCTTTAGGTGGTTACTTTTTACAGAAAACAAAGGAGAGGATGCTGCTAATCACATCACAGAAGAAGGATATTTGCAAATGAAAAGGGAAAAGTGGTTGAATCAATTACACTCATCCTTGGAAGGTTCAGTATGTATTTTAGGAAGTTACTTTGCAGTAAATGTTTGCTGCCTCAATTCAGGTGAGGGAGTTTTAGCAAAAGCAAGTCTCATAGTAGTCTAGGTACAGTGCAGGCCTGATTCCCCATGGGAGAACCTATCCATGGGCCTGGGTCCTGTGCATCTTCAAGTGGGAGCTGGGCCCACACCATGCAGAATGTTCTCCTATAATATATGCTATGCTAATTGACTTGGAATTTATATAGGCTTTGGGAGCCATTAAAGAAATTTTGTCAGGGAGTGGTATTATTAAATTTGTGGTCATAAAGAGCATTTTGTTGGTAATAATGAGGATGAATTGCAGGATGGTGTTCTATGAGGAAGACATGTCAGTTAAAATGTCATTGCAATAATTGAAGAAAACACTCATAAAACTTGTAGGGCATGGTGTTACTAAAAAGAAGTCAGTGATATCTCAAAAGATAGAATCTATATTGACTGGATGTAGCATTCTAATCCCTTTCTCTTCTGAGGCGGGACTTGGGAGAGATGCCTTTCTGGCTTAGGGAATATCCAGATGGTTTTGGAAGGGCTTGGGATATGTGATTATCAAGGAAAATACTCATGGCTTTAATGTTAGACCTACATAAAAAAATTCTGCCAGAAGAGTTCAAGTTTAAAAAGTAGAGAAGAGTTAGGGAGTTAAGTGTATGTGAAATATCTGAACCAAAGTGATAAACACTTGATAAAAAATATATGAAATATTTAGCAAATGTGAATATTTATAAGGATCATAGATTTCTAGTGGAACTTGCAGACTTGTTATGAAAATGTATTTTATTTATCTTTGTAAATTTTTTCTATGATAAACACTGAGCAGAGGGATTAAGACTAGTATTACATAGTGGATTGAATATAATTAAACTAAACTTTCTTTGGATTCAAAAGAACACAGATCTTCATTTCATTATAGGCTATTCATTTATTCCATCTGCTTGTTTTAGGAGGGCACCCGAGTATACTGGTCAGCCTTCCCATTGTGGTCACTGTGGAAGGATGGGGTCACAGGGTGAGCTAAAGGACTGATTCCAACAACCACACAGGCAGACAAGTGACAATTTTTTACAACACTATCCGACAAGAAAATTGTGGTCACTATTTAAAGAAGTTGATCCTTTCTACCTACTCACTTCAACATCCTTGTTTCATGAATTACTAACAATAACAAATATGAAGCAAAATTATATACCTACAATTAAAATAGTAAGAATATGTATTTGGGTTTGACTATCTTTATAAGCATTTACTATAGCTCCATATATGAAGACAGAGAGAAGTCTCATGAGTGGGTTTAGGCTGTCTTTCATAAATAGCATAAATTGTACAATATCTCATTGAGGCAAAGTGAAAATTATTACTGCACATGTTCATGTTAAACATATTGTCAAGATGAAAACTAATGTTCAAAAGTTGCCACAGCATGTACTAAAACTTAATTAACTCTTAATTAATCAAAAGGGATATTGCATTGTGCATGAGAAGTATATGTCTGCATATAACAGAGTGACAAGAAATATATAATAATTTAAGTAAATTAGTCTATACTGGTTCATTGCTTGTCCAGTGTTAAGTCCTAAAAGGGCTTGAAAGAACATAGCAAGAGCATATGTTTCATTTTGAACTATTCTTTCTCTGTATCTGCAATAGCTTTTTATATTGTCACAAAATAACAATATAAATTTCATAATATTAAAGAGTAAAATTCAGTGGCATTTAGTACATTCACAATGTTGTACGACTTCACCACTACCTTATTAAAAAATGTTTCTTCTCTCCAAAAGAAACCTGTACCTATTAAATAGTCACTCCCCATTTCACCCACCTCCAGCACTTGTCAACCAATAATTTGTTTTCTATCCTATGGATTTGTCTCCTCTAGATATTTCATATAAGTGAAATTAAAAAAATAAAACTTTTTTGTTTCTGGCTTCTTTTACTTGTCATAATGTTTCAAAGTTTATCCATGTCATAGTGTGAATCAGTACTTCATTCATTTCCATGATGTAAGTCATTTCCATGGCTTAAACCCATGTTTAAATATATGTACATACAAATATATATATAAAATATATATCTATTTCAGTACTGAACCAATTTACTCTTATATTTGGGGTTAGGGAGGTAGCTAAGCAATATTAAGGTACAATAAGAAAAAAAAAGAGAGACAGAATTCTTCTGTCTTCATTTAATCCCCAGTTATAACAGGTGCTGAACAAAAATATCTGAACCAGCAAGCACCCTCTGAATTCACTATGGCTTAGTCAGACAAGAACTTATTATGTGCTCTTGTGTTTCCTGTGTTCAGATTGTTTAATGTGAACTCTTTCTTCACCATTAAATAAATTGAACTGCATAAGCGAAGTGAGAAACATATGGAAAAAATCATTTCAAAATTCTTGGTCAATATATGCTATATTGTGACTGCATCTAGATTGAACAACTCAGACAGATAGCAGTGTGTCAGTCCAAGAGCTTTTAAACAGTAAATGCTTAGGGATCATTCACACTGTATCTTTTGATGCAAACACACTGTATGAATTTACAATCCTCCTGGATGGCTTCTGCACTTCTCCTTTCTGTTATACAGTGGGGTAGTATTGTTTTTGTGATTCTATTCTGAAATGGAATGTTGGATACAAGCAAATATGTATACATAAACATGCATCTGTAATTTGCATTTTGCTGTTATTTAAAATGGACATATAGTAAGTAGTTAAGGTATTTTCCTAAAGCAAAAAAAAAAAAAATCAGAATTATTCTCCTATTTCTATAGTTTCTTCAACTGTAAGTCATGTTCCACCAAAATAGAAAAGCTGAAATTCTATTTGACTTGGTAAATACTAATTCAGATATTCTAGTTTTTTACTCTCAAACTTAAAACTTACTAAATTCTTTTATAAGAAAAAATAAAATTGTCTTCATTTTTATCAAGATTGTCATGATATGGGCCCTATATTTCTAGCTAGCATCGTAGTCTAGCAATACCAAAATATTATCCAAAATAAATCAAAAAGAAAAATTATGAGTCTGTATGTATGAGGCTAGGGAGCTGGCCTGATTTGTTCAACAGAGGCCAGCCTCCTTGGGCAAAGCCGGACAGAGGAGAGCGAGGTGTCTGTAGGGGGAAGGGAAACACACACACTGTTTGCTGGTGTTGCCACCGTGACACACAGAGACAATTGTTCAGGCAATTGACTTCCCAGCTGCGGTCAGAAAACTTCAATTCATATCATGCATGAATAAAAAAAATATCTCTTTGTGCTTCTATGGTTTGAGAGATTTTAGAAATATTCTTCTTATGTATTTTATGGCCTCTTGTGTATTGGAAGTGAGAGCAGCATTAGAACTTGAGCTAGTTATAAAAAACATACTTTCCAAAAATTTCTTTCTCTGTGACATAATAGATCCTATGGACTTCTAGCTAGCTAGCTCAACAATGATCTGAAATTCTTATGTTAATATCCTGCTACCTGGAAGTTTATTAGAAAGATTTTAATTAACATAAAAAAAATTGTGTGAGTTTTTCTATCATGAAATTAGGGAAGTTTTCCATTATTACTTTTTTCAAACAGGTTTTCTATCCCTTGCTCTTCTTCTTCTCCTTCTGGTATCCCTATTATATGGATATTATTACATTTCATGTTGTATTGCAGCTTCCTTACCACCTGTTCATTTTTTTCCTGAGTCTCTTTTCCTTTTCTTGCTTTATCTGTTTTTTTTTTTTTTCTACTTTGTCCTCCAGCTTGCTGATTTGATCCTCTGCTTTATCCGGCCTGCTAGATTTTAATTAACATAAATGTGAAGGAAATGAACATGTCTATTTCACAAGAGGTTCAAGTTCATCTGCTTTTTCTCTAACACATGCACATTAAAGTTTAGGTTGAGATTGAAATATATTTAATTTTCAAATAATTTATCAAATATTACAATATTTTAAAATGAAATTGGCTCATTGCACTGTATTTTATTATATTAAACATACCATTAAATAATTGTCATTGGATTAATGAATATTCAGATTTAAGCACCTGTAAATTTGATTAAGGAGCAGCTATATTCTCTTCCTCCTGAGTCTTGGGAAAATGTTGCTACTTTTTGGATATTACAAGAAAATTAATGTTTATCTTTTTATTTTTACTTTCTTCTGCTAGCCCCCCAAAAGACAAAAATTTCCAAAGAAATTAATAGCAAATAGCTCACTCCCAATTGGGGGAGCAGTCCAATCCTGGAGATAGCATAGCTTTATACATTTTTTTACATCAGTGGCCAGTAGGCCTCTTTCCATTGTTAAAAACTCCATTCCTTCCTATTCATGTGAAGGCCTATATATGTGAATAATATACACACGCATGTATGTGTATATATACACATATGTTATATATGTAATATATATTAGGGCAAAATGCGAATGGTTTATAATAAGCAACGGCAGGGGTGTCATTCTATAGCTATCCTCATTTACCTAGGAGCACCATGCATATAAGAAAAATATCAACCTGGGACAATACCATTGCCTCCCCTACAGCCCCTGACCCATTATTGCCAATGAGCTATCGTGCAGATTCTGCTACAATAAATAGCCTGTTTTAGTTATAAACATGGGCACTCTGTCCTCTAACAGGAATGCTGTGTCCATTCCCTCCAGCAACTGGCTGTGTTATTCACCCCAGTTATCTTTTATAATTCAATCTCCTGAAATATTGCTTAGTTCAAACAAGAAAATGAGCATATATTTTAATTGTAGATGCTCATCTGCAGTTATATCATGGATTAGAAATAAAATCAATATACTATTATATGGGAGCAGCTAACAAAAGATACCAGAAGTGTGTAAACAAATGTGAATCATCTATGAAATGGTTACTTGAGACATGGGCAATATTGCCTCGTAATTATAGGATACTTTGTTGAATCATGATAAAACAAAAATAAAACAAACTATATGCTTTCCAGAGGGGAGACAAAATTCCATTTTTTTTTTATTCCAGAAAGAAGGAGATGCAGGGGGGAAGAATATAAAGCAATGTTAACATTTATGTTAACAATGTACATAAAAGCTGTCATGATATCAATAGAACATTTTAAAATTATGGTTTCCCTCAGACTCCAGTAAACATGCTTCTTGATAGACTGTTTTGCATTTATGTACTGCTATACAGATGTATTATTATTATTGTAAATAATTGAAGAAGTTAAAGATTAGGCAAGCTTCAAGGACTGCATGAGTCCCCTGTGTTTCTGCACATCTTATGAGCAAAGCACTATGTTCTTCATCATCATATGTTCTCTAAGAATATTTATATAGCAAACAGCCTAGGAAGATAGAAATAGTGCCTCCCTCCAGGGCCAAGGGCAAGCTACTTACTGTAAAGTGCAATAAAGATAATGTTTCCCCTCTGGATCAAAGGACAGGCTGGCTTCTTGCCCCGTATAAAATATTTGGCTTCTTAAGCCTAGTGTCCCTGTCCTATAATGTAACACACTACAGTGCACAGGCATCATATGGTCCTGTTCCATGTCATGCTGTAAGAATTAAAATAGGGCCACTGTTATTTGTGTGACTAATATATTCAGCTTTGTCTTTGATCCAAAAGTCTGTGTCATCCATCAGCAACCAGGAAAATGGGGCAAGCTGACTTATTAGCTCGGAAATAGGGTCAAAATCTTAGAACTGACAGTCACAGTGTCTGAGAGGCAAGGCCCAGGAGGAGGGAAGGTTTAAGATTACAGTTACAAAGAGGAGGTTTCATAGTGTTATATTTGGGGTTTGAAGGGCACCATGGAAATATTGGCTTCCTTAGGATAGGCAAATATGTCCAGTTATTTTTTCACAGGAAAAAAACATATGTAGATGATTCTCACATGTATATATTTTATTGCATTTTACTTTATTCCATGCTACCCCCTAAACAGACTGCTTCATATCATCTAGTAGCCAAAATGTGACCAAAATAAGTTCATTTTTGTTTTAGCTCTTTAACTTTTTAGAATTAGAAAACATGATAATAATTTTTTCAAAAAGGTTATGAAAAAGGCATGGGTTATCGCAGCTTTAACAACACATGCATAGTATAAGAAAAAGCTGGAATTAAGATGGTAAGTCATTTAAATTTACCAGGCTTATTGTTTGAGACACTACACAATACATGTGCTGGACCTAAATAGAAAATTTGATCCCTATAATCCCAGAGACAGAAAATTTATAATTGAATATTGGTAATTAAATATGTCATATCGAGCTTGCATATGAATGCCTGCAAAGTAGACTTTCCTATTTTATAGATGATCAACTTATGGTCAGAAAGATTAAAGAGACATATTGAAAGATTGGTTTATTTATTTGGCACGGGGTGTATGCATGTGGCCTCGGTTCAGCTGTACTCTAATCTTCACGTGTGTTGCCACTGTTGAACACTCCTTACTCTATGACGAGTAGGAGGAGAGGGCAGGCAGCCTGGGCTGATTCTGAAGCTCTTCTGCCAGGTTCAAGACAGAGGTGCAGTGGCACGACAGCTGTGTCACGGTCTCCCATCTGTGGTCCACATCAGCAGGTGCAGTGACCTGAATGTGGACATCTGGCTGTTCCGCAGAAAATGGCAACAAGGAGTAAAATCCCCACTTCAATGTTGTAGCTTAAAGAACTGAGCTCATGAGCACACTTAAGAAACTCCCTGGGCATCCCCAAAAATATACTTCCAGGAAGGATAGGCCTTCCTATAATTGTTGGATAGAGAAAATAAAACAGGGCATCTTGCTACTGCATGACCCCCATTTTAATGTTCAGCTTCAGAGGCTGCAAAAGCAAGGAGGAGCATCTCTGGCTGTTCTCATCTTCTCCACTCAATTATAAGCTCCTAAGGATATGATCAATGTCTTACTCATCTCTGTTTTCTCAGAACTTTTCCAGTGATTGTCACAGCAGCTGCCTAATAAATGCTTAATAAATTAATGACTGAGTTAATGGATAATGATAAATAAAATCCATAAAAATAACCAAAAGAAAAAATAAGTGATGAGAGAAAATATGAGCAATGGGAAAGTGTTTATTGACAGTCAAGATGTTAAGGTGAAAGAAGTGGGAAGTAGTAGTTTTCTATAATGCCAAAGCTTAAAGTTAAAAACTCACTTCAAATGGTGTAAAAACTTTTTTGCTTATGTTGGAGAGGAAATGCAAGAAGATAAACATCAAAGTTAAAACAAGAATATGAAATCACTCGATTTTCTTGCTTAATGAGGTACTGGTCAGGTTTAGCAACACAAGAGATGTTCTTAATGATATGATTGCATTTGGTACATCGTTTATTTATTTTTTTTTAATTAGCACTTTTTTAGGCAACTTAGATCAGGAGACTATTCTGCGCTACAAGCTATGAAGAGGCTATGCTGTGTGATTCTATCAATGTGAATAATTCCAGCCATGCAGTATCACAAAGTCTGGCAGAGAAGACAGACACACAAACAGTAGTACAACCATGTGTGGGGCAATGAGCAAGATAAGCGTAGAGGAGAGAGGTGGCACCACCGCGTCCTGGTTGATCAGAAAGCACTCCCAATGAGGAAATGCTGATGATGAGCGAGTTACTACCCTCACAAGAGAAAAAGCATCCCCATACAGGTTTATGCCTGAGTATCTTCAGTTCTCTACTAGAGACCCTTACCCACAAATAACTGTGATCCCTTTTAGCCCCTCCTCATGCTCTTGTTTGAGCAGGTTCAAATGTATTTTGGCTTCATAATTCTCACAAACCTTACAAATGTGTGCATGTGTGTTGGGAGATGGACAGGGATGTAGTGGGAATTACTAGTGACTTTAAAAAGAAAGGAAAACAATAATGTTAGATGATTTGCTTTAATTTGAACATATATTAAATAAAAATAATTTCTTTAAAAATCAGTGCATTTAAACTCTATATAATAAATTAAGCCATTGCTTTTCAAACTAATGTTTGAAACTAATGTTGAAAGCAATGTGTGGGGAGAGCCGATAAAACTGGCCTCTGTATCACCTCCTCTTATCTGCTGTCTCTCCTGTCACTGACCTGTCACTCCCGTTACCTGCTTTCTACATTGCTTACTTTTTAAGATTAACTAAAATTAAATGCTTAATGATATTCCATGCTTGAAATCTATTTTTGTCTATACAGAAGAACCTCCTCCATTACCACACATTCCCGAAACATTTTTTCACCCTAACATTTTCCTGCTCTGAGCAAGGAGTATGGATTTTCGATAAACTTTTTAACTACCTTTGAGTAATAAGTAGCGGCCAAGATGGGACCTCGAATATGTACATGTGTGTAATGTTGCAATATCTCTCATATTTGCTCTTGTTGTATTCAAATCATCCACACACTACACAACAGTGATAATAGCAAGCTTGCCAAGATCAATTAAATTCATTTAATTTAATTTTGGCCACTTGGTTCAAATTGACATGTGGTTTAGGAAGAATAAAATACGTGACAACACAAATTTTCTAACTTGGGAAATCTCAGTAATAGCAAGTTATAGTGAGTAATAGCTTCTGGCAAAAATGTTTTCTCAGTTCTAGTCAATGTTATAGTATTAGTTTACTTTCTAATTTCTATCTAATAAAACTGACTAAAAAGGGAAAGCAATGTCAAACAAGCACTATTAATTTCTGGGGTAGTTTAGTTACAGGGAAAAGAACTGGATACAACAAATCATAAAATCAAACATTTTCATTTTGTAATTATCTTTTTTTAGGTTAAACCTTTGAATTTACCGTTTTTAAGTAGTATTCAGTCTGGCACATACTGAGAATTACCACATTTTTTTCTTAACATTATGATTAAACTTTTCCCTTTAAAATGAAAGAATAATTCTCCTTGACTAAGGAATGTATATTGAATAGGTTGAAAAAATGTATATTTTCTAAGATGCTCTCATTAAAAATATTTAAAGGTTACTTGTAACTTTTATTTTGGTGAAAATAGTAAAATAATTTACATTTATTCATGTACATCTGTCTTCTTAGTCATATACATTCTGCTTATAATGAAAGAAGATGAATATTTTAAACATCAGGGTTGCATGTCAGGGACAATATCAGTAAATGTTGCCTTCTTTAAAACACAAGAAATAAATAATTCTAACACCTTACACATTCCTCACAGAGTCAGTTCAGGAAGACTGCTGACTCATCAAATTTCTCCAGGACTACTGCATTACAGCCCTGAGAATGCTGTTTAGGTAGATAAAAATAAATTATAAATAAATTTAGGCCTTTGACCACTCATCATTCATTCACATCTAAAATGTTTCAAATAATTCATGGCATTATATTTTACCTGTTAAAATTGTTTTCAAATTTAAATTTTGGTATCTAGCTATTCAATTTTAGGATAACATTCAAAAGCTCCTCAAAGGCAATATCTTCTTTTTTTCTTTACTTCTTTCTAGGCAAATTGATCAGGGGTGTTTTGAGTGTTGGCTGTGTTCCCAGTTCCCACAAATGGCAAAGACTTCTGTGCACCAAGTTAATTAAAATTGACTGCTTGTTTTAGGCAGAAGAAACGGGCAGAATGCCGGATAGTTCTAAAGAGTGATTGAGCAATTTAAGCAAACAGAATAACCTGCCTTCAAGCTAAAGAATAAAAATAGTTTATTATGTTGGCTTTGCTTTAAAAAAGAGAAAAATAAGCCTTTAAAATGTTTGTTTTAATTGAAAAACATAAATATGAAACATATACCTGAATCAAAGTGAATACACTATATATACTAGTTATATAAAACAATAAAATGTATAAACCATTTCATGAAATCTATTAATTAGGCTTTTTCTGATCAATGTTTTAGGGGAAGATTGGCTTAGATTATAGGTATATGCTAAATTTCTGTTACTAGAGTCTATAATGAAAGGCATATTTTTCAGTTTTATGCATATATATGTCATCAATTGACATCTAATTCCTGGAGCTCAGGAAAACTAGCAAAAATAAATAAATATGATGAATTGGCATTTTAAGATGGACTTAACTTTAAATAGTATTCTAAATACCTGTGGAAATCTAGATTCTCCTGCATTTAAAAAAAGTTACCAGCTTAAATATTTAATGTATGATGTTAATGTGGCTTAATGAGCTGAGAATTGACTCTATAACCATAATTTAGTCACTTGTTAGGCAGGAACTAGAAGGTTGCTAACTTGAGACAAGAGTCTATTCATTGGCAGGAACACCACCTACCAAAGAAAATTCAAACCCTTTGCTACAGCATGGATGCAACTGGAGAGCATTATGCTAAGTGAAATAAGACAGGTGTTGAAAGACAAATACTATATGATCTCATCTATAAGTGGAACCTAATAAACAAAAGAAACAAATGAGCAAAATAAAACGAGAGACTTGAAAATAAGGAACACACAGACAATGACCAGAAGGGAGAGGAAAGGGGTTAATGGAGGAAAGAAGAGGAAGGATCCAGCCAAAGAACGTGTGTGAATGACCCATGAGCATAGACAACATGGTAGGGATTGACTGTGGGAGCTGAGAGTGGGCAGGACAGGGGTGAGCAACAGGGGAAAAATGGAGGTTCTGAAAAACAGTAAAACAAAAACATAAACAAACAAAAACAAAAAGGAATGAACAAATCAATAAATGAATGAAGGTTGGAAAAAACCTATTTAGCTCAGAACTCTTTTGTCAAATGTACAGGATGCTACTTCTAAATTTATTTAACTGTACTTAGATAAAACTATGACCAAGCACTATTGCAGAAAAATAAAGCATTTAAGAGCAAAAAACATTAGGATTATTTAATTCATATTACTCAACTTTAATAAGCCCCTGAAGTTTGCACAATCTGCCCATTTCAATTTTTTAAAAATTTAGATATGTAGAATGAGTTCTCACTTGGAATTCCATCAAAACCCAATGTGTTTAAAAATAAGCTTGAATCAAAACTATAAAATCATACACTAATATTCATGTGTTTTCCTCATATTCATGTGAAAGAAAGTTACCTTCAGAATACACTCAGTTTACATACACATCAACCAAACTTGATTTTCTGATTTCCACAAGAAGATAAAATTAGATGTTACATATTATGAAAAATGAAGGACTAAAAATAATTGGGTGTCCAAAAGAATAGTATCACAAGATAGTCTTACATTAATGGAAGAAAAATAACATTTGGGAATAAAAAAGGTCCATAATCTAAAAAGTCATGAGATTTCTGAAGTCTTTTTATTTTGGAAGTTAATTTTCCAACATAACTCAATAAAGCATACCTCAATTAATACTCTCTACACGATATTCTTACCTTGCACAGCCACATTTTTCGGAGAAAGGTGGTTCGTAGAGGGATGTGCGTGCTGAGAAGGTCACGGTGGGGCTGACAATCATTATTTGTCCTCTTTTTCTCCCCCCATCACATTTCAGCCCGTTGCAGTTTGATTTCCTTTCCAATACTGAAACTGCTCTACTTGATGCCAAGTGCTATCTAATTGTCAATTCCTTTTTTATTTATTCATCAAATATTTTTCAGCACTTTAAGGTGTATAGTTATATGTTAGGTAAAGGATATACATTGTTCAATATTGATGATGATGATGATCATAATGGTAACTATGGTGATATTGGTGTTCACTGGCCAAAATCTTTAGGAGCACACCTTTAGTGAAACAAATTCAATTTCACCCAATATGATGGTATGATAACTTAGTCCGAAGAAATGTGGGGTTTTCTCAGTAAAGAGGAGTTTGGAGCAACATTTCACAGGGTGTGAGATTGGTTTGGATGGTTATAAGGAGCAGTTAAGGAATGGAGGCCTGAATTATATCTGCTAAAAAGTGAGGTCAATTTGGATACTTGGTATCTCAATTATTACTATCTATGGGGTGAGAGAATTCAAGAGAGAATAGAAGTATGACTAGTAAAAAAGCAACAAAATGTTCATTTGGGTCATGACAAGGCTTATTATTTGTATAGATACGCAGGGCCTTGTTTTGTCTTGTTCTTATAAGAGTCACACAGTGACCTTGTCTGTGTCTTATTCTGAGAAAGGCTTATGTTTTTCAGTTAACACCTGACAATTCCTCAACAATAATTAATAATTTAACTGTTTACTATAGAACAACATTATTCTGAGTGCTTTACCTGTTTTAAACTAATTTTGATCTTCATAAAAAACTATGAGAAAAACATAGCTATTTTTCTATTTTACAAACGGAGAAAGTGAGATAGAGAAAGAACATGCAATTTGCCCAGGGTCACATAGCTCCTAAATGACAGGGATAGACCTGCAGTGTTAACTTCGGAATTACACAAACACCAAGGTTCTATTTGTGAAAACTTTAATTCCTGCGGCATATCACATTAGATTCCTTTAAAGTTGACTTTGATTACTAGTTCCTTTTTTCCTAAAACTCTTTTACTCGGATTATGTTACATCATTCTTCCCTGCTTCTCCCTTTATACCAATCCTATCTAATATCTTTGCCTATTTTTTTTTTAACACAGATACTCCTATGATATATTCCTGGGCTTTCCTCTCTCCTCACTCTATATAGTCTTCACAGAGTTTCAACTACTCTATGAATGCTAGTGATATCCAAAGTCATATCTTTACTTCTGTTATCTCTCCTTAATTCCAAGCCATGATTTTATTTTTTATTGTTCTTTTCTTCATTACCATTTCGTGCCCTTACACCCTCCTCACCCCTGCAATTATCACACTGTTGTCCATGCCTGTGAGTCTTTTTTCCTTTTTTGCTCAATCCCTCCGCCCCATAACCTTACCACCTTAGCTGTCAGCCTGCTCTCTGCAAGTCTGTCTCTATTTTGCTTGCTAGTTCAGTCTGTTCATTAGATTCCACATATGAGAAAAATTATATGGTATCAAACCATAATTTTAATTATGTAGATATTTCATATCTATTTTAACACACTAACACTGGAATTAATTTGTCTCTACTCCTAGTATTACTAACATACTCCAAACCACAATAATGTCTAAGCCAGAATATTGCAAGACTCATTACAATTCCACCTTAGTTTATCCCATTCCCTACCTGCCTTTCCCCCTATGACTTTAAATTCTATACAATACAGTCCATCTAAGATATAAAGGGACAAAATTCTTTTTTTCAAAACATAATTTACAATGAACTTCAAAGCAAATGAAATACTTGGTATAAATCTACCAAAACTTGTGCAGGACCTGCTGTTAGAAGCTATAAAATACTACAAAAAGAAATCAGAGGAGAATAAATAAATAAAAAGTCATATCTTGTACATATAATATTAGAAAACTCAACGCACTAGAGATATTAATCCTCTGTAAGTTCATTCATAAGTTTACTATAATTCCTGTATAAACAATTTAGCAAGATGTTATTATAGAAATAGAGAAGCTTATTTTATAATTAATATGGAAAGGCAAAAGACCTCACATGGCTAAAACAATTTTGAAAAAGAAGAGTAAAGTGAGAGAAATCATTCTCGCTGATATCAGGTTCACTATATAGTTAACCAAGACAGGGTGTTATTGGCAGAGGTATCAATGGAATGGAACAGAAAATCTAGAAATAGAGGCACACAGGTATGCACCACTGATTTTTGATAGAAGTGTAAAAACAATTCAACGAATTTAGAATAGCTTTTTCAACAGATAATGTTGGAATAAATGGACATCTATGAATTTTTTAAAAAATAGGATAAACCTCATATATTATATGATAATCAATTGAATATGTGTCATGGACTTAAATTTAAAACATTAAACTAAAAGACTTTAAAAAACAAAAGTAGATATTAACATTTGTAATCTAGATTCAGATGAAGAGTTCTTAAACTTGACATTCAAAACATTATTTATAAAAGGAAAAAATTGATAACTTCGTTCTTACCAAAAATTAAATACTTTTTTTCTATCAGAGTTTATACAAAAAAGAATTAAAAGACAACTATGGACTTGGATAATATATTTGCAAACCATGTATCTGACAAAAAGCTAGTAGGTACAATATATAAATTTTTTTAAACCTTAATAGTAAGAATATAATATTTTGATTAAAATGGGCAAAATGCATGTACAGGCATTTCATCAAAATGACACAAAAATGAAAATAAGCACATTTTTAAAAATCCAATATCATTAGCTATTAGAGAAATGTTAATTAAAACCAGATTGATATATCAATACACACAATGACTAAAATAAAAATAGTGACAATACCAAATGCTTCAAAAATTGAATGATGCTGGATCACTCATATATTATATCCTTGGTGGAAATATAAAATGGTAGATATTCTGAAAGGTAGTAAGGCTGTCTTTAAAAAAAAACAACTATACATGCAACGATCATGTAATCTAGAATTATACTAAAGAAATAAAGTCAGTCGTACTTTTGCAAAAGCCTATACGTAAATGCTTATAGAAGTTGTATCCATAATAGCTAAAAACTGGAAATAACCCAGATGCCCCATATTAGGTAAATGGTTAAATAAACTTTGGTATATCCATGTCTTGGAAAACTAATCAACAATAAAAATGAATGAATGATTGATATAGGCAGCAACTTACATGACTCTCAAGGGAAGCATGGTGAGTGGAAAAAATTCTAGAGAACATTTAGGCAGTAAAATCTCTGACATTTCCATTAACAATATTTTTCTGGTATATCTCCTTGAGCAAAGGCAACAAAGGAAAGAAATGAACAAATGGGACTACATCAAACTAAAAAGTTTTTGCTCAGCAAAGGAGACTATCAACAAAATGAGAAAACACTGCACTGAATGGAAGAAAATATTTTCCAATAATACATTGGGTGAAGGGTTCATATCCAAAATTTATAAAGAACACATACAACTCAATATTAAAAAAGACAATCTAACTTAAAAATGGGCAGAGGACCTGAATAGACACTTCTACAAAGAGGACATACAGATGGCCAATATATATATAAAAAAGATGCTCGATGTCACTAATTACAGAGGAATGCAAGTTAAAAATCTATGATGACCTATTACCTTATACCTGTCAGGATGGCTATTATAAATGAATCCACAAATGACAAGTGCTGGTGAGAATGTGAAGAGAAGGGAATTATTGGTGATTTGCTATGGAAAACAGTGTACAGATTCCTCAAATAATTAAAAGTCAAACTGCCTTAAGACCCAGTGATTCCACTTCTGGGATATCCTAAGAAACCTGAAACACTCATTCAAAAGAATATGTGGACCCTAGGGTTAATGCAACATTATTTACAATAGTCAAGATATGGAAGTATCCATCCCAAGTGCCATCAATAGACAAGTGGATAAAAATTGGTGGAACATACATATAATGGAATGTTACTTGGCCATAAAAAAATATTACCATTTGTGACAGCATAGATGATCCTTGAGGGTACTATGCCATGTGAAATAATCAAACAGAAAGACAAATACCATATGATCTCACTTATATGTGGAATCTAAAGGACAAAGTAAATGAACAAATAAAATGAAACAGACACAAATACAGAGAACAGACCAATCAATGGTTGTCAGAAGGGTGGGAATTTGGGGGGCTGGGTGAAAAAGGTAAAGGGATTAAGAAGTACAAGTTGGTAGTCACAGACTAGTCTCAAGGGTGCAGAATACAGCATAAGGAATATAGTCAATAATATTGTAATAACTATGTATGGTGCCAGATGGGTACTTGAAATATCAGGGCAGGGAGACCATTTTGTAAAGCATATGATTGTCTAACACTAAACTATGCTGTGCACCTGAAACTAATCCAAAATAATAGTGAGTGTAAATTATAATTAAAATTAAAAATTTAAATAAAGGCTACATATTATATAACTAAATTTATGTAATGTTCTAAAAAAACAAAGTTATAAACATGGAGAACAGATTAGTAGCTGTCAGGTTTTTGAGTGATTTGAGTTGAGAGAATGTAGTTTAGTTATGAAGGGTTAGAATCAGGGGAATGTGTGGTGATGGACCAGTTTTGTACCTTGATTGTGGTGGTGGACACATAAATCTGCAAGTGTAATAAAACCGCGTAGTACTATACACTTACACACACGTACAAACAGTGAAATATGCAAGAGCTCTGTAAATTATACTGATGTCTATTTCTTGATTTTGCTATTGTTCTATGGTCCTGTAACATGTTGCCATTGTAGTACATTTATGCAGGATGTTATGAGGTGATGAAGAGTACACAGGACTTCTCTGTGCAGTTTTTTGTGGTTATTATTGCACCTTCAGTCAATCCATAATTAATTTAAAATAATTTAAAAATATCTCATTTCACTAAAATATTTCATTGACTCCACATTATTTTCAAAATTTGTCTAATATTCTTAATCTTGTTCAAAAGGCCCTTCATGCTGTGAAGTTTTATCTTATTTTGGGGAAATACAGAGAAAAACTAAATAATTTTATATTCATTTTTGGAAAAAAATTTGGGTACCATGAGGTAAAGAAACAATGGAACAAAATATAGCAAATCATAAAAATATTTATAAAATATGGGCCCTTATTTTTTAAAAAAGTTTTTATTTAGTCTTCATTGTTTGATGATATATAACATTCTTTTATATTTCTACTCTACTATGGAGTAAAGAAAACCATCCAAACACTCTCCACGAGAGAGCCTAGGTTTCTAGTTGTATGATTTTATTAATTAGTTTCTTCTTGTAGTAAAATCAAAGATCACCTTTGGCCTGATCACAGAAGAAGTAAGTTATTTTACCTTTTGAGATTTGGAGTCAGATTTTACAGAAGAGGTAATACTTGATCTGGATCTCAGTTACAAATGACATGAAAGTGGCACTTCTGTGAACACATATACAGGGTTTATGATACTTTGGAAAAAATCATTAGCAAGTACTCTATGGGAGAAACCTAGTTTATGTCATCAGAAGATAAGGCTAAAATATGATACTGAAGAAGCATAGAAAGTATTAAGAACTTTAAAGCAGTAGGGTAACAATAAATCTCTGTTTCATAAATATATATACATTGTTATGTGGAATAAGGATTGGGGAAGGGAGACATAAAATTTAGAGATACCAGTACAGAGGGTATTGTAGTATAAGAATATGGAATAATAGAAAAGTACAATTGCAGAGATAATTAGAAGTAAAAGACAATCAAAAAATTGTGTTTCTTTCTAATTGATAGACTTTGAAGAATTGTTAATTAATTAAAATGAGATAATAAGGAAAATGAGGAAGATAAAAATCTCTAATGTGTGTTTATAAAAGTAGATAGCAATACCATTAATGAAGATATAATAATAGTCGTAAGAATTATTATTAGTAATATAAATACTCTTAGTGGTATGAGCAGCAGTAATAATAATTGAATACTGTATCATAAACCCTAAGCTAAATAATGTTACCACCACTTATTACGTGACTGAATAAGTATGTAAATTCTGTGAGGTTTAATTTTGTCATCTTCAATAAGGATAAGACTATCTGTCATATAAATCAAATGAAATAAAATATGTTCTTTTTTTAAAATTTAGAAACAAGTTCAAGGTCACTTATCAGGTAAATGTAGAGTCAGAGTACAATTTCTAATTGTTCTATCTATAAGCAAAAGAGAAGATAGTGAGTGGGGAAGAACCAGAGAGCTCACATTGGAACAATAATAACAATGGTGATGACAACAAGAAACACTTTTGAGTCCTTGTTATGAGTCCTTACGTCATTTTCTAAGTATTTTACAAGTATTAATTCAGCTATTGCCATTAATAAGCCTGTAAGTTAACCACTGTTGTTATCATCCCAATATAGCTGAACGGTGGCCTCTAGACAGTTTCATCTGTTTCCTAACCCCAGGAAACTGTGAATGTGATTTTAAGTGTGAAGAGATATTTTCGGATGTAGTTAAATGAAATACTTTGAGATAAGATCATCCTAGATCATGTAGGTTGCTTCCTAAATGTGTCCTTATGAGAGAGCAGAAGAGGGGGCCACGGGAAGACAGAGGTGGAGAGACTGAAGTGATGCAGTCTCAGAAACGCTGACAGACACCAGAAACCAGAAGAGGCAGGGAAGGACTCTCCCTTAGAGGCTACAGGAGTAGCCCCTGCCAACACTTGGATGTCAGGCTTCTGGCCCTAGAACTCTAGGATACTTTCTGCTGTTTCAAGTCACCTAGTTTGTGATAATATGTTATGAAATTCTGTGGAAACTAATATACCAGTTATCAATGTATTGCTCCTTATAGCCTCCAAACCCAACCATTCCTATGGGTTCTGTGAGAATGGAGATGCACCCTTCAAAAACGTCTGCTTTACAATTGGCACCATATTAAATCCTACAACAGAGGCACTAAAGGGAGACTGCAGGAAGAAAGGGCTTCTCTCCTTGTTCTGATGCTTTCTGTCTCTTCTCCTCCTTCTTGTTCTCCCTCCTTTTCCTTTTTTCTCTTCCCTCCCCTTCCCCCGCTTCCCCTCCCCTCCTTCCCCTTTTTCCCTCCTCTCCCTCCTCCTCCTTTTCCTCCTTCTCCTTCTCTTCTTCTACTTTTCTTTCTCTTCCTCCTTCACCTCCTCCATTCTCCCTTCTCCCTCACATCCTCCTTCCTCTCTTTCCTCTGGCTTTGATTGGATGCCTACCATTGGTTTAGGTAAACATTCAGTGGAGTTGTCTCACATTGAGTTTCAGCTGTACCTCCGTGTAGGATTTCCCCTGAGACTCCAAGATAATCTCCAAGAGTAGATTTTCCAGTCTTCAGCTGCCGGCAACCCCCACCCCTGAGAGTAACTTCCTGTTTGCTGAATCTGGCTGCACTTCACCCAACAGCCTCTGCCCAAAGTATGTGAATCAACTCTTGCCTAATGCCAGCCAGGGACCTCCTCCACAATCCATTTGGCTATAACCATATTCTCTAATGATATATGAATCACAACCTTAAGTACATGTATTCTGTTTCCTTTACTCACCACTGTGCTCCCAATAATTCACTTCTGGTCACCAAATGAAATAAATAACCATGAAATTACTAATATGCATACTGAGGAATTATACAAAATTTCATGAAAGTTCTAGGTCCTTATCCCTAATGAATTTCAAACTTAAAATAAATAAAGATAGCTTACTACATGGATGACTAAAGATAGATAAAGTTGAAATTAAATTAATTACAATGATATAAATGATAAAATTTATAAACCATTTGGGTTTTTCTGAATAACTCAGGAAAAATAAGAGCTTACTGACATGCAGAAAACACCAAACTTAAGCTCAAACTTTGAGGAAATGTTCCTACTCTGAGCCAGGAAAAAGGCCACTGTTGTGTTTTTCATGTCAGTTTCTTTTTTTAGGTTCTTGGAAAAGGATGAATGAGACAAATGATACTTGCACTTGGAGTTGAACAGCTGAGATCAGATGACCTATTAGTTCTGTCATCATAAAGCAGGGGTGAGAACTGTGATAGAATACATGTCTCAAAGAGAATATTATAAACTCTAATTCAGAGAAGGTTATTCACTAGACAACACTGTAGAATATGAAAGAAGATATTTCTATTCAGTGAAAATATATCTTATTTCCTTACCCTAGGCTCTTTTGTAAAGTGTGTCATGTTTCTAAAATCCAGACTGTATATGAGGTTATAAAAAACAAATGAGTAGGAGAGTGCTTAGTAAAACTTTCACTCTTTAGTTTTGTGCCTTTATTCTATGCCCTCTATAGGAAAGAGATTCTAAATATATTTCATTGACTTATTAATTTCCTAGCCTTGACTTAGAATCCATTTTATAGCTTCATAACTCTTTGGGTTTGTAGCATAAAAATAGATATCATAGACACTTAAAGATCTCTTTAAATCATTTACGAAACCAGATAGGATAGATTAGATCCCATTTCGACCACTTATATAAGTACAAATATAAGTTATATAAAACAGTTTCCACAGTAGACTGCTCTCCCATCCTGCAACCTTCATTGTCCAGGACAACAGCTATAAAACCTTTTGCTACGCTATAAACTTGTAGTAATAATCAGCATTTTTAAAAAAATATACAATATACAAAAAATTTTAAAAACCACATAAAACCTAATAAGAGTATATTTTCTTAACTTCAAAAGAATAACAAATGTAAATAGTTATGCAAAGTTTAAGAAAAGTTGTGCTTGTATTCTTGCAGCTATTCATTATTTAAAAGCAGAGTAACAATTTCCTTGAATTTGAAGGGGAAAAGCCTTTGCCTACTTCGGATATTCTCTTCCTATTTAGAATTTGGGTTTCTTCTCACAACCACGTTCCCTTAATTTGTACTGTAGTGATATATATATGATGAAATGCATTTGAATCAGAATTATTACTTCACCATTCATCATGGCAATATTGAGAAAATCAGTTAATTTTTCTGAGAATTTATTTTCTCTTCTCCTAGTAAGATTTATACTACCCACATCAAAGTATTATTATGAAAATAAAACAAGTGAGATAACTTAAAATATTTTGTAGAGTACTTAACACAAATCACACACATTATGTATAACAATAGGTACTACTGTTGTTGCTTTTGTTATTATAAGACTTCAAATGGCTCTAATCAATAGCCATTTAGGGAAAAAAGTCAACTCTTGCTTTATCGCAACCATATTCATTTTCCTTTGGCTAGCTAAGGTCCTGCTTAGAGACTACCTTAGATACAAAATGAAGAAGATAACCCCATTTGAAAAAAATGATTAAAAAGTCATTCACAAATATGTATATTGTCATATATAAATATAAACATGAAAGTTATATGTACATGTGTATATGCACACAATCAGTGATAGTTAAAAAGTTTAAAGTTCATATTGAAATGTTACTCTTATTTTCAAATATTACAATTGGAAGGATATTATTTATAAAAAAGAAAACTGTATACTCCAAAATAAAATTAATTGACATAAGCAAACACCATAATTATTTAATGGCTGGAACTATTACAAAAGTTTAGGAGAAGAGTTGACATATCCACTTAGATATAAAGACTATGCACAGACCTTACCTTGAGATTCTGAAAATGTAATTTCCACAGTGAAATATATAATATTTAAGTTTTACATTATGGGTTCATACCATCTTAGCTATATATTATTCAACATGGTCTTGAAGTATTATCAAATATTGGAAGACCAGAAAAAAAGGAAAATTAGAATTTGGTATCCTTTAATTTTGCTTAGAGGAACCCACCAAAAACATGATGAGAAACCATTTAACAAGATATCAATTACTGGAAGGAAAAAAAAAAAAAAACAGTTCTAGAGTGTCTGAAGAACTTGATTTTCAGGAGAATCCATTTACAATCCTCAAAGTGACACTGACTCCATTAGAAGCCAAGTTTAAGTAAATGATCAAGCTTAACAGAAGTGCTTAAAGAGCCATAAATCAGAAAGAGTTTGAAAGAGAGGGGATTGTTAAGGTTAACTGTTGTAAGATAAGGAGGTGAGAAACCTTGACAGAGCAACAAGATAGTTATCACTGCTTTAAGGTAAAAATCATTACTTTAGAAGGGGAATTTAATTTGTTCCTAAATAAAAGAAGATTGATTTTCGTTTTCATTTTGTAGGTTTTATTTTCCTATTGAAATTCCAAGCTGGAGATTTAAGGTTGGTGGAAAGGATAGAAATACTGACACACTGGAAAAACTTTGTTAAGAAAAATTCATAAATATATATAGATATCTATATCTATATTTGTGTTCATTATAAATTTAAAAATACAAGTCCATTGTTAATTTAAAAATAAATAATCAGAAATCTATTTTTATTTAATTTACACTACTATGATGTGTGAAACACTAGATATCTTCATGAAATTAGGACAATTAATGAGAGAGATAAATCCAGGGAATTGCCAATCTTTTATGTACAAATTAACCTGAACTCAGTTATTTTGCTAATGTAAGTAATGGCTGATAATAGCAAAATGATAGTAGTAAGATATTAAGGTTTTTTTATGTATATCTAAAAGAAATTAGGAGACAATTTTCAAGGTGGGGATCAGAATTCAAATAGCTCTTTCTTAATTAAGTGGGAAGAGTTTCAATTACTTTGGTAGAACCTATTTCTCAAATTATAATGGAGCTAAATTGATAGAAAAATATAACTAAAATAGAATAATACTGAGTCAGCCAAGTCTATAGTGTAAATAGCTCTCTCCTTCTCCCTCTCTCTTGATTTTAAAGCAACTATTATAATTTTGGCCAAGATTCAGTTAAACTTTTCTTTCTCAAATTATACAACAAAAAATTACATCACTTCTGTACCTACTTTGGACTAGGTACTCTATTAAACACAGAAAATTCAAATGTGAATTAAATATATTTTTTTGTCCTCAAGAAATTCTGTTTACAAACATGTCAGATAATGAATACCTTTCTATATAATATGTTAAATACAGTGCTACATTATCCTAATAAAAATGTAATAAAGGTTATATTTAAAATAATAAACATAAGACAATTTCTTCTTTTCATTTCTCCATTATCACCATCACTGTCAAAAAGTTTCATAACGTTGCATGTAGTATGAAATTAAACTCAATGAAAGTGGCTTTACAAAACTTCTACAACTGTCTCAAACTTGCATATGGTAGAATCAATAAATCTTTCACTTTTTATAATGGAATTATCACATCCCAGTACTGCTATATTACCTCACTGCCCCCTTCCGCCTATCCTCCATCTCTTGTCTTGTCTAGGTTATTCTACTAACCTTCACATCCATTTCAAAGAATGTCATGACACACAAGAGGCTTGACCACAGCTACAGAAGTGCTAGTCATTTCAAACATCAATCATTCCACAGTACCTTCATTTAAATCCTGAAATCAGGGCCTTTGCATTCACTATCAAGTTGAACTTCTTTAGAAGAATACTCCATACAGGGTTGTAGCTGAATCCTGGGAGGGTTAAAATTCAGAGACAGATTCATAGCCTACATAGGCACCTACACAGCCTACTTGAAGACACAAGTGGGCTGGTGAGATGCTGGAGTTAATTTTCTTGGTAAATTCACAGCCAGTTGAATTCATCTCCCATCCTTGTACTCTTTCATCATTCTCCAGTAGGAGTGCCCTTAAACCATCATTATATTCTACCTTGTTCCTCCCCTTTAACTTCCATGGCTGAAGTGGATGACATGATATTTCACCCAATCTCACTTACACTGACTTATTACCTATGTACTAGAATCTTTATATACCCTCTATCTTTACAACCCATTATACCGATATGCCTAAGCCTGCCATTATATTCACCTGAATCCTAACCCTATGTACCTACATAGAGGTTTATCTTATTACAGTTTACTGTATGTGAGACAAAAACATAAATTTACTACCATGAAATTCCACATATAAGTGAAATCATATGGTCTTTGTCTTTCTCTGACTGGCTTATTTCACTTAGCATAATGTTCTCCAGGTCCATCCACACTGTCACAAATGGTAAAATTTTCTTCTTTTTATGACTGAGTAGTATTCCATTGTGTAAAGATTTTAGTTGTCTTGCCCACTCATCTACTGATGGACACGGGCTGCTTCTATAACTTTGTGATTATAAATAATGCTGCAATGAACACAAGGGTATTTACATTCTTTCAAATTAGTGTTTTGGGTTCTCTCTGATATACTCCCCAGTAAAACAGAGACAGACAAATGGAGAGAAGGATGACAGCTAGTATGTGGAGGGGGATTAGGGGGTAAAAGCGTTGTGCAAAAAGGAAATAGGACTCATGGCCATGAGCACCAGTGTGGTGACTGCAGTGGTGAAGGGGGTATAAGGGAATTAAATGATAATGGAAAAACACAATTTTTTAAAAAGAAAAATAATACTACCATGAAAACTGGCATGAAAAAACCATGAATATAATGTATATTATACTTCATAGAGCACAAATTCTGGAACCACATGGCCTAGATTTAAATCCAAGATTTGTCACTTATCAGTTATGTGCACTTGGGCAATTTGCTTAAGTCTTCTTTTCTGATTTATTTGATATGGTCAAGCCATCAAGGGAAAAGGCTATAAAAGCCTACAAACATCTTAGAGCAAACCAGGATACTTCCCGTGATGTTTGAAAACATCTCCATCCAAGGATCTTGAGAAACTGCAGCATGCTTGAAGAAGGATTTACCTGAAGGGGAAAGTTACCATTTCTTGAGAGCAGCAAATGGGGACACAGTGGGAATCCTACATTAGCTGCAGGGAGCAAGCAGAATTCAGGGGCCATGGAGATCATGGAAAAGGAAATCAGGATAAGGTTAGCATCAAAGCCTCCACTTGGTATCTGAGCTATCTTGGTCCACCTGTGCTGGTTATGGTTAGGGAAGAGTCAAGGAAATCCAACATTCCTCCCATATATACTCTGTTCATGGAATTCCCAGTGTATTCACCCTGTCGTAGGCTCTTATATGCTTACAGTCATGAACACTCCAATAGCAGGGACTAGAGTAGCAAGTGATACAACAACCAACTTAAATTATTCTTTCACCTGTACTTAGGCAAACATGGAACTGACAGAGTTGGCAAAATGAATAAATAAAAGCCAGAGTGACTGAGGGGGGCAGCAGACATAGGTCCTTCACTTAAAAATGTACCAGCAACATTTCCTTTTATAGGCATCCAGGGCATTCATAACTGAATAGAAATGCACCTACCACTAGTTCATGTTCTGCAAATAAAGGATTCAGCGGAACTGGCTTTTTCTTGAAGAACTTCAAAGCTTGCCCCACTACAAAACCAGTGGTCCCGCTATGGGTCAGAGAATGGACAATGTGTCTAAGACTAAGGAGGCATAGAAGTATGGAGTGGCATCACAGAGAGAAGAAAGTGGATAGCTGCAGAGCACTAGTACTGCGATATCTGAGCCCAAAGAGACAGTAACTTTGGAAGTCTGTTCAACAGGAGCCAGAGCAGAAAGCTGCAATGAAGATCAGAATCAGGAAATATCCTTATATAGCCAATTTCAGCTTTTCGTGAATGCAATTTAAACAAATAATATAGAAGAAAACCATACATTCTCAGAATGAAATGCTATTTTCTGCTCTAGTTTCCATTTTCCACAGCCCGCACAGTGGATTTTGCCATGTAAACTATGCTGAAGCTTATTTGAGTCCCCAGTCACGTAGGGCACCTGTGCTCACAAAACCAGTGTGAGCACTCCCCTTTGCCTCAACCCCTTCATGGATTTAGTTCCGCAGGACTTTGGGTTGTGAAGCAGGGACACAACACCTTGGAGGCTATTCAGGGGAATGAAAAGAGTAGATCAGCATCTGGTGCCAATTTATTAATTGCCTATTAGTTAGACCTTCACAGTCCAATGTTACAATTGTTAGCCACCTGTAGCTTTTTAGATTTCACTTTATTAAAATTATAGAGAATTAAAAATCCAAGTCCTCAGTATAAATTAGGTATATGAGGGAACCCCCCCAAAAGGATTCATTTATTAAAAAATTGTATTTATTAAACTTCAGTCACCTTCAAAGTACTCTCCATTTGATGTAATACACCTAGCAAGACTTTTTTCCACTGCTCAAAACAGGTTTTGAACTCATAGATTTTGATGCCTTTTAGTGCTTACAATGTTTTTTGTTTCACCTCTTCCACATCAGCAAAATGTTTACCTTTGAGGACTTTTTTCATCCAGGGAAACAAACAAACAAACAAAGAAGTCACTTAGGGTGTAATCAGGTGAAGACAGAGGGCAGGACATGGATGGGGGTCATGCTCTTTTTGGTCAAAAACTGCTGAACACTCAGTGCAGTGTGGACAGGTGTGCTCATAAATCACCCACCATAAAATGAGCAAATGCTTGGAATGAGTCTTCCAAAAAAATGCAGCCAAGTGAGCCAAATGCAGCCTCTCACAACAATGCCAGCTGGTACAATGATACAGATATGTTCCTAGAACAGTCACCTTGTGGGGGAAGTCTGTACTATAAGGGGCCTGCTCTCAGAAAGTAATTTCATTTTTGGATCCCCTCTCACATTTAATGTATGCAAGAGCAAATGCAGGTAGTGGTTACCTATTAACTAAATTTACTGAATGTTTATATCATTGCAGAAAGTTCTTTCAACAACATCAGTTTAGATGTAGCAATTCTACTCCTATGTATCCACCCTGGAGAAACCCTCATACATATGTTCAATGAGTCAAATGTGAGAATATTTGTATCAGATGCATTTGTAATGGAAAAACACTGGGAATCACCAAAATGTCCATCAAGAGGAGAATTTATAAATTTATATATATGTATATATGTATATACGTATATATGTATATATACATATATGTACTCATATATATGCATACATTTGGATACTATACAGCATTGAAGAATGAGTAGTAGATATATACATCAGTGAGGATGTGTATCATATAATGGTAAGTTTTTAAAAAGTAGTAGAAGCATACCTGTAGTGTAGTTCTTTTGTTACACCAGTTAAAAAAACAAAATCAAACAATAAATTGTTCAGGATAAGCATTTGGTAAAATTGTAGAAAAAAAAACAAAGAAAGGAGAAACAAAATTCAGAATACTGATTTCTCTGGGGTGGTTGGTTAGTAGGAAGATGTGTTCAGGGAGATATGCAAAGAGACATGTTTTGTTGGTAATTATTTTCTGTTTCTCAAACAAGGTTATAGGTTATGATTGGCATATTATTGTATTTTTCATCCCTTGATATTTCAGTCAGGACGGCCTGACAATCATTGTTAGGTAGCAATTGTGATGCAGGGTTTTTTGTTCCCTTCAAAATGCCTTAGCCAATATGATTTGTCTATGTTGCTCTTTCTATGCGCACATAAAAATGATGTAAGTCAAGAATCTGTCTATCTGAAAATCTTTTTTTAATGTGTATTTTAAAATCCTAAGTTGCAAGGGTTGGGGCCCAGGGCAGACTTTCCCCTAATGTACCACAATGTGTATTAATCATTTTAAATTAAAATCACTTTAGAAGTAGCAGGAGTAGGGGGAGCTCTCTGACTCACCTCTGTCTCTCCAAATGCAGGAAATAAATCTCCCTATGAAAAGTACCCCCCCTCCGCCCCCGTTATAAAAGAGCTAACGAGCAATTTCAACCTTGTCACTGGAGATAGAAAATCCAGAGCTGTGAAGCCTATATAAACAAACCCCTGTTAATTTTACCAACTCACTGCCCTAAGCCTACATTCTACTTAAATCCTTGCTAAGTACTCCAAAATTTATGCTCCTTTGTCTTGTCAAATCCCCACAAATTAATCATTTCTTTATGGAAAGAATATCTAAGTGGCATGCTCTACATTTCTCAATAATTCACACAGAATTATTCTTTTAATTCTCCTAGGTACACATAATGAAACTTGAGATTTTCTCTTGTTACTCTGTCTTGTCCTAGTTTTATTAGTACTCAAGAAGAGTAAAAGGAATTCCCTATCCCCAACACACACAGGCACACACACAAAATAATAATTAGGGAACAAAACGACTGAATTTTATTTTAATTTATTTTTATTGTTTTTTCCATTACCATTTATTCCCCTTATACCCCTTTATGCCTTCTTCCAACTCTGCTTACCCCTTGCTCCTAACCCAGCAATCACCACACAGTTGTCCACGTCCATGAGTCATTTTTCCTTTCTGCTTCATCCCTTCACACCTAATACCCCCACTCGCCCTAGCAATCAGTCTGCTCTCCATCTGAGTCTGTCTCTATTTTGCTTATTAGTTCAGTTTCATCATCACATTCCACATATGAGTGAAATCATATGGTATTTGTTTTTTTCTGACTGGCTTATTTCCTTCAGTATAATGTTCACCAGGTCCTCTTGTGCTGTGACAAAGGGTAAAATGTTCTAATTTTTTACAGATGAGTGGTATATTCCATTGTGTAAATGTCCCATAGTTGTTTTATCCACTCATCTACTGATGGACACTTGGACTGTTTCCATATCATGGTAAATGTAAATAACACTGCAATGAACATAAGGGTGCTTATGTTCTTTCAAATTAGTGTTTCGGGTTTCTTCAGATAAATTCCCAGAAGTAGAATCGCTGGCTCATAAGGCAGTTCCATTTTTAATTTTTTGAGGTAACTCCATACTGCTTTCCACAGTGGCTGCACCAATCTTCATTCCCACCAACAGTGCAAAAGGGTCCCCCTTTCTCCACATCCTCACCAGCACTTGTTGTTTGTTGATTTATTGACTATAGCCAGTCTGACCAGTGTGAAGTAATATCTCATTGTGGCTTTAATTTTCATTTCTCTGATTTATTTTAAACTATAAATGTTATCTTTTGTACAAGAGGAATATTGCTACTTCAATTAAAAGTATTAATATTTCAACATATTAAAATGATCCTTTATACTTGAACCCACTATATTGTCTAAATAATCACCTATGGATTGTGAGAAAATTATTCTAAAAAGGAGGGAAACAAAATAGGTAATTTATGCTCTTTTCTAGTGGATTATAATATCCTAGAAGTTATTAAATAAATACAAGATAGTTTATCCAGAGAAAGTCAAATTTTTTACATTCTTATAAAAAAATATCAATAACATTCATGGCTTAGAAGTTACAAGTGTTCATTACAGCTATTTCTGATCCATCTCATGATTACATTTGTTCTAAAGAATGCATGTTCCTAGTCTTTTTTAGAAACACACATCGAGAAATTTTATCTTTTCCTTGGATATCTGCTTCTTTCATACTACAATACACCATTTACGGAAGCTTAAAAAGATTTCTTGGAGGAAACAAATCTTCCCAGCCCTAGTATAGTGTTTGTAAAGGGCAATGCATAGAATATGCCTGAGAATGTGTGGCATGAGTGTGTAGAAGAAAAATAATTTTTCATCTAGCCTTCTTGGTTCTTGGCTGAGGCACGTCCAACCCCTGTACTGTAATAATCAACAGATAAACAGGAGGAAAGTGAACAGAAGTTTCATAACATGTATGCCTCCTGTATATGTGGAAGGGACCTAAGCCATTACCTTAAATACCATCTCCTGCTACAGACAAAAAAAAAAGATGTCAGGCATGGGGACAGATAGGTTTTCAGCCAAAGCACAGCAAATGGGTGATGGTTGTAATGCAGATTTAAATCCGTGCTTTCTCCACCGATAAGAGTTTCTACATATTCAATCATCCTCTTCTTCCTGATTCAAACAGGAAAACACTCTTACAAATAAAGATTTCCCTTATAAATACAAATTGCCCTTTAAAATGATAACTTCTACTTGGTTTTCAGGTGTTCTCCTATGTACTGCATTTTTTAAAAATAATCAGCTTAAAAATTATTATGCCTATAGTTAGGGTGAAAAATTCTGCTCCCCTTCAAATGTTATATCACCACAGAAAAAGAGTTCAGGGATGGAAATTTTCAAAACTCATCTTAATATTTATGATGTGGTCTTCAATGTACTTTTCAGAAACACAAGTGGGGACTCATTCAATTAATTTACAAGGATGCACATAATTTATCTTCCCCACTCTAGGAATCTGTGTTACAAAGAATTACAAAACTTGAATTTATTATCTATTATTTTTGTTTGAAAATAAAACATTTTAAAGAATGAGAAAATTATGTATGAATTTGTTACAAGCCCCAAAAAGAAGAGAAAGCTTTCTTTGATTCAGCACCATGTAGTTCACTAAAATCATATTTTAGGTCCTTGTAGTTTTATCACTACCCTTGTTTCTACTGACTCATCTTTCCCCAAATGTTCTTGCCAAAAAGGTTATTATATTAACTAACATTAAAGATTCACAACTTATAAGATTGAAAATAAATTTCCTACCCCCAAATGTAAATATCTCCATTCTCATGACTAACCACCTTTTTGTGGGGAGGCAGGTGGAGTTCAAAGACAGTTTGAAAAATCCTGCAATACAGAAATCTTTTCATCCAAGAGGTACCTGGTATAGGTCATTTGATACTCTGGAATCAATGCCTCACAGAAGAGAATAAACGGTCAGGAGTGAAAAATCCTTGTATAAGATGAATCTGAATTTATCTTGAGATTTAAAGGTTTATTGGTGTATAACCTTCCCTATCACTCCAAATAAGGCAGAAAAAATAGTTAAAAGTAGTTAAAAGAAAGAAGCCATCATCTGAAGGTAATGGGATCAGTCCTCAGGCTAAAGATTGAAATTTTCACAATTTCCTTGATTTTGAGAACAGCAGTCAGCAGGATATTTGTTCTCTCAGCAAATACCAGAGGGGACACAATCCTGAAAATCAAACCAATAGTTTATGTCTCAGAGAACAGAATGGACTGACCAAAATCTAACCATTTCACAACCCTTCCCACAATGCTGCAGAACTGTGTGAGCCAGACACTCAGAAATAGCCCCAGGGAGAAGAAAGGAGAGTGAGTGGGCTGGGAAACTTTAAACCAAAAACAATGGGAAAGGATCATTGAATTTTATTTAACTTTCCTGGAAATGATTAAATCCATTTAGTCATTGAAATAGAAGTGGTGGCAGGATAATGTAGAAATGTGAGATGAACACAAAGTTCCATATAAATAAAATGAGTTTGTATTTTTGCACATCAGAATGTGTGGCTTAAGAAAATCAAAACCACTGAGCCTTGCCCCTCCTTCTGTGTAGGTTGACTAGTTACCCTGTGATAAATACCTTTTAAACTGGATATTACTCATTTGAGGTAGTTTTGGAGTGCATACAGAATTTCTGGTAATCTTATTGTCCTTGTCTTATAGTGAGTTTACAATAAACGAAGCCCCTTAAACTTTCTTCAAAGGATTTTGAACATGAACTTCTATATGTACTATGCATTTTTAAAAAATGTAATTGTGTTAGCTTAGATCCCCACTCCCTTAAAATGAACAAAGAAAATACTCCTACATGACAGGTAGGAAACCCATATAAGAATTAGAATTCAACAAACCTGGGATTTAAACCCAATTGATTACTTATAGAAGAAAATGTATGAAAACTGTCTTGGACAAATATGTACGAAACAACTATTGTTTCACTTTCTTTTTCCATTCTTCATACCATATTAAACTTGATTCATTATTCTCCCTTATAAAATTCTTGAAATTTTTGATTCTCTTCAGTTATCAGTCTCTGAAATCTATAAGTCTAATAAGCACAGATGATCAGTGTTTTAACTATTTACCATTATTCATTTCATTATTTTTTCTGAGAAGATACAATACTAAAATAGTTTCAGGGCAGCCCTAGCTTAATACATTCCCAGTCTTCCTTAGAGCAGTGCATAGCCATGTGACACTGGGAAACCTAATCGGTGGACACTAGAACTTAAATTAGTATATTCTAATAGATGATCTTTTCCTTAGAGAGAAATTTAGACTGCGTACTAAGATTAGAGTAAATCCCCTACTGCTCAGTATGAATGAATAACTAGAATACTAAAGGAGACATTTCAACCAAATACATTCAAGACAATGCTTAAAATCTGGATAGAAGTCTTTCTCATTCTATACCTTCTTGAGCAAGTTTAGTGGTTTTGTTTGTTGGTTTGTTTTATAAAAGAGAAAAAAGAGACATCTACCTATTCTGATGTTTCTTTAAATCACGGGGAGAGACTATTATTGGATCCATTAGTTTTCTATATCTATCTAAAATTAAGTAATGCTCAACACTTTAGAGAAAATGTGAACCACTGATTTGATATGAAAATGCATTTTCAAAATTATACTAAATATGACAAAGCTATATACGCAAGTATCTTAATGACTTCTTAAGTGAAGAAGGTGTGTGGAGCATGACAACACTAATTCAAATTTCACAACTTTAAAAATGAGGAAGAATTGACTGGAGTTAGAACATTTAACTTTAATTTCCATTTTTTTCCCTAAAACTTTTAATGCAAACTAATATTATATGAGTTCTCTGTTTGGGGGAAAACGAAAATAAAAGGCTTAAATTTCACAAAGGTAGAGCAGGACAATGCAAGTGAAATACAATATGATCCCTACATTTTATTAATTTAACAAAGCAGTAGGTCAGAGTCAGCAAGAAACCATAAAAATGTAAGCTTTGGGGGATGCGCAACAATATTTGAGAGGTTATTGTGCTTTTGCTGGAATTTAAGATTTATTTTAAGCGTTAAGAGACAAAGACGTACTGCCTGGCTTCTGGTTGTAAGTGCATGACATACGTGTTTTAAAAGAATTTTCTAAGGCATTTCAAGCAGCTGAGAATTTTCAGTGAAGTTAAATACTGAAAAATTAGTTCAACTATCACTGTGCTTCCCACGGGGCACAAAAATTTACCTTTTTTGAGAAAGTATTCCCCCATTTTTAATTCAAAATACTTATATTTGTTCAGAATCACATGTGCTTTTAGAAACTGGGGGAAATCTCCATGTAAGTAACAGAGGCAACAACCGGAGAGCGGAAGAATTGTGATTAATGGTGGACAGAAGGTCCACGGGCCCAAACCATAGAGTTAAGAAATACCAGACTGGGACTGGGCAGTCCTGAAACATTTGTAAATTCCATATGGAATCATGAAAAGCCCCAAACAGAGCTATCTTGAGAAAGAAGAACACAGAGGAATCATGCTACCTAATGTCAAACTACACTATAAAACCAGAGTAATCAAAACAGCATGATGCTGTCATAAAAACAGAGACATGGATCAGTGGAACAGAATAGAGAGCCCAGACATAAACCCACACCTTTATAGTCAATTAATATTTTACAAAGGAGGCAAAAACATACAATGGGCTAAATATAGTTTATTCAATAAATGTTGGCGGGAAAATTGGACACATGGGTGCAGAGAAATGAAACTAGACCACCTTCTTACACCACACACCCGAATGAATTCAAAGTGGATTAAAGATTTAAATGTTAGACCCCAAACCATAAAAATCCTAGAAGAAATCATAGGCAGTAAAATCTCCAACATTGCTCATAGAGTATTTTTCTGACATATCTCCTCAGGCAAGGGAAACAAAACAAAAAGCAAAAGGGACTACATCACGCTAAAAATGTTTTGCACAGCAAAGGAAACCATCAACAAAATGAAAAGACAACCTATTGAATATTTGCCCATACATTTGATAAGGGGTTAATATCCAAAATTTATAAAGAACTTATAAAACTCAACAGCAAAAAAAAAAAAGAAGAAAAAGAAAAAGAAAAAGAATCTCTATGTATTTTAAATCAGATGCCAAGTAACTTTTTCTCTAAAGGGTCACATTGTAAACATTTTAAGATTGCAGACACTATGATTTCTATGGAAATACTTCAACTCTACCATTGAAACAGGAAAGTAGTCACAGACAGTACAGGAAAGAATGAATTGATTGCATTGCAATAAAACATTATTTACAAAGCATGTTGTGGGCTGCATTTGGCCCTGTTTGGCTGTCCTAGAGCTACCATAACAAATGACCGCACATTTGGTGGCTTAAAACAAGAAGTTATGTTCTCACGGTTCCGGGATCCACAGATCTGAAATCAAGGGGTCAGCAGGGTTGGTTTCTTCTGGGCACTCTGAGGAACATCGATTGTTTCCATCCCTCTATCCTAGTTTCTGGTGGTTGCTGGCAATCCCTGAAATTTCTTTGCTTACTGTTGTATTTTTCTAATCTGTCTCCATTGTCATATGGTGTTCTCCCCCATTTCCAGCTCTGTCTCTTATCTTTTTCTTAAATGATATTCTAACATTGGATTAAAGTCCACTGTAATCCAACATGAAGTCATTTTACTAAATTTCCTATTTACAAATAAAGTTACATTCACAGGTACTGAGGATTAGGATTCCAACATATCATTTCAGGGTATACCATTCAAACCATAATTCTATGGAATGTAGTTTCCTGATATTTGGTTTAAGTAATACAGAGTTTGGAATGGGTGGTAAGGGGTAAGTAATACTAAAGGAAGATAGGTATATATAATGACCTTCCAAAATATTTTTTCCATGAAAATAGTTTATTGCACTGGTGCTAGCTGATGATTAGGAGCTCAATTGAGATAGTTCTCTAACATTCCAGTCCTTATGTGTGGATGTTTGGGCTTCCTGAGACAGATATATAAGTTCCAAGAAGGAACATTACAAGATGCAAAGGCAGAACCTTGAAATTTCTCTCAAAAATCCAACCTTGAAATTTACACAATGTTACCCTAATAATATACTATCTCTTAAAATATGTCAATATGTCAAAAGGTCAGCTCATAAAAAGGGAGAGAAGAAATGTTCTCCTTCATTTGATAGGCTAAATTCTACCTCCAAATACAATATGGGGGGATGGAAATTTTCTGACCAATCGGTGGGAGACATTCTTCATATTCAGCATTCATATATGATACATGTATAAACATAAGTGCTATTAGAATCTTCCTGCAACCTAGGTAACTAGTACTTGAAAATAGCTTAGTTATTTTAGTAGATTAAATTAATAAATGTAGAAAGAATGTCATACATTGATTGTTTACGCATGTTTTACAATATTTTAGGTGCACAAGGCAAAAGGTATATTCTTCTGTTATTTCCCACAAACTAACTGCCAGTTTAGGTCTTCTTTCACATGCACTCTTCTGCTCAGCTATTAAGGTGGTTAGATTGTTCAGTGCTTATTACATCATGAAAGAGATGCTATCAGAGAAAACAGACAAAATTAATTTTTAAATTTCAAAAGCTTTTGTCCTGAAAGATAACTCAGGACCTTGAAGTCTGCAGACATAGAACAATTATCCTTTCAAAGTAACAATGATGAGTCAGAGATAGGTTTCTAGCTGTCAAAACTATTAAAAGATTTCTAAGGCTGAGTTTAGACTAGGTGGTTAAATTATTTAATAGTTTAATATTACAGGGTACCCATGGTTATATAGGCACTCAATAAATACTTGATAAATTAATTAACTTTCCTCCAGGAAATTTGAAGGAATAAGAAATCTGTAGTAAAATTCACAAAATGTAAACTCAAAGAGAGAAATTTAAAATTAAGTCCAAAATACCATCTGTACGTTTTACCTGAAAATTTTAGGCAAAAATACAATGTAGTGATCTGAGTTATCTGGAATAGTGCTTCTTATATACATATTATTTTATAGCCACACAATCCTTGAGCTTTTAAATTTATTGTTTTACTTTTTATTTTATTGTTAATCTAAAAATCAATACAATCATATTCTGGATCATCTGGATAACTGCTGTAACAGAAAACACTCAGTTTTATTTTATTGACCCAAATTTTGTGTTTGCAGTTGACAAATGACACCATTTTACTGTGCAGTTTGAATAAAACATGGCAGTACTTTAATAGAGGTATGTAAGGGAAAAGTTGAGAAATCATATTGCAAATAAATAGACATGTCAAATTAAAAAAAAATTGTTTTGTTTTACTCTGTACTGTGCTCTATATACCTTCAAGCAGATGTGTTGTATGAGCACCATATTTCCCTGAAGCAATTTTATAAGTATGTGTTGTAGATAAACAGAAAATATTGCAATATATTTTCAGTATTACATTTCTGGCATATACTAGTAAATAGTTTAAAGATATTAAACCTCAATTTAAAATGATCTTTTTAAATTAAAGTATTAATTTCCAAAATTATGATCCATTGTCCTAAGAATAAAAGAACCAACCCTATAAATGAAACAGAATATATAAAATTCATATTTTAGTACTAAATCAATATCTGTGCTTAAGCACCTATATAATTTTAAATTATTTTAAGTCTAATAGATTAATGTTTTACTTTAAATGATATTGGTTTGTAAGCATTTTATGTATTTTGAAAAATGGTTTCTATTAATAAATTAACAATCAAGATATAATTTTTGATATTATTTCATTTAAAAATGTGTCTATAGCATAATTTTGAAAATTTAATTAAATCAAATTTAATTTAAATTTAATTCAGTACTAATAGTCCTCATCATGTCTTTTTCTTGGGAAAATTTCAAGTTTGGGAGCAAACCAATCTAGACAATATTGACTTATTTAGCATCTGTAGTTGTTCCTCCCCTTAATTTCAGGAGCACTATTGATACACCCATCTCCCAAATTTGTGCAAGTAATTAGATAGACAAGAATTGAGTTATTTATTAAACAACTTGCTACAATTGTGTCAATAACAAAATTGCCACTCAAACTTAGCACATGATGTGCACGCAAATGTTAAAAAGTTAGCATTTTGTTCTATTTGGGAAACCATATTGAGAAAGGGATACCTTTGTGTGGTAATTATTAACTGTCTTTATCAGAGGAATGATGGATGGTTACTTCTGGATGTGTTAAAATATTGATACCATTGCAAAAATATCAAAACCAACCATTTTATTCAATTGTTCATTAATATTTATTCTTGGTAATGTTAGTTATGTAGTAAGTAAAATGTCAGATGTTTTAGCATCTTTGACTAAATACTTGACCCTTAGGCAGTTAATGGCTTTCAAGATTATCAGTTCAAATCATTGCAATACCAAGAATCCAAAAAATATTCTCTATCAATCATTACATTGAAATTAAGTAAAAACATTCAAGGGGAGTATATATTATATAATAGGTTTCTTTCTAAAAGCAACATTCTATGAAATAGTTAATAGCACTCCAGTTGGTTTGCTGACAATCCAAAGATAATAAAATGTTTTCAAAACAAAATTATGACATCTACATGGTCTTAAATATTTCAGGAAAACCTGGCATATTAGCAATTTTGCCACTTAAAAGTAATTGATAAATTGCATATTGACTTTATCTCATATTTTGGAATGCCATCAAACTTTGTCCTTACATCTATGTGGTTTTTACACAGAAAATCAAATCTTTCAAAAAAAGGAGCAGAAAAAGGCTAACTATGACATTGATTTTTTAAAGACATGCATACTTTAAATATAATATTATATCCAATGTGTGTGATGAGACACATATTCGACACTTCCTTGAAATGATATGTACCATTTATTTGTGTATCTGGCACTATTAAAATATATGGTCAATGGACAGTTATAGCATTAAGATTTTACAGTTTCTTATGCTAACAGTCCTCAAACACTTGGTTTTCAGGATAACTTTACACTCTTAATGGTTGTCGAGTACTCCAATAGACTTTAATTTGTTTATTTTTTGTATATATCTTACATATATATTTTTGTGTTAAAATAAAAACTGAAAAATTAAAATATATTAATGTGTATTGAGTTTATTAAGTCCTAATTTAATAATAATAAATACATTGATGTTAAAAAATAAAAAAATAAGAAAAACAGGGGGTTGGGGAGCTGGGTGAAAAAGCACATGAATTAAGCAAAAAATATCTATGTTTGTAAACTTTCATGAAGCTATGATTGACATGGGAAAAGCTGTGCATATTTAATGTATGTAACTTAATGAGTTTGCAAATAATATACATCTATGAAGCCATCACTACCATATATTCCATAAACATATCCATCATCTCCAAAAGTTTCCTCCCATCCTCTTTATTTACTGTTAGATACCACACAGTCTCACTTATATGTAGAATCTAAGGAATGAAATAAACTGATGAAACAAATGCAAGCAGAGGCATGGTACATGGAGCAGGCTGACAACTATCAGGGAGGAGGGGAATTGGATGAAAGAAGGTAAAGGGATTAGCCAAAGAACACATATGCACAGCCCATGGACACAGACAACAGTGTGATGAGGGCTGGAGGGAAGAGGGGGCAAGGGAGGGGGAAGGTGGTTACGGCAGGGGAGAAATGGGGACATCTGCAATAGTGTAAATAATAAAAACAAAGTAAATAAATAATCATTTTACCTAACCTCTTAACAATTTTTAAAATGTACAATACAGTATTTTAACTATAGGCACTATGTTGTACAGGCTTCTAGAATTTATTCATGTTGCATAACTAAAACTTTGCACCATTTGCCTAATGTCTTTCATTTCCCTCACCCCTTAGCCCCTAGCAATGACCACTGTGCTCCCTGCTTTTATGAGTTTGACATTTTAGATTCCTCATATAAGTGGTATCAAGTAGTATTTTTCATTCCGTTCCTGCTTTACTTCACTTAGCATAATGTTCTCCAATTTCATCCACGTTGCAAATGGCAGGATTTCTTTTTTAAGGCTGAATAATATTCCATTACATATGAATAGTATATACATTTAATTACCTGTTCATTCACCAATGGACATTTAGGCTGCTACCATGTCTTGATTATTGTGAATAAGGAGAGGGCAGATATTGCTTTGAAATCTTAATTTCAATTCCTTTGGATGCATACCCAGAAGTGAGATTACCAAATCATATGATAGTTCTATTTTTAATGTTTGTAAGGATCTGCCATACTTAATATGGGACTAATTTACATTTCTGCCAATTGTGTATAAGGATTCCCTTTATTTCCACACCCTTACCAGCACTTGCTCTTTTTATATTTTTATGACAGCCATCCTAACTGATGTGAGATGATATCTTATTTTATTTTTGATTTGTATTTCCCTGATAACAAATGATGTCAAACATCTTTTCATATACCTGCTGGTTATTCATTTGTCTTCTTTATAGAACTGTCTGTTCAGGTCCTCACCCATTTTTAAACCAGATTACTTGTTTTCTTGCTATTGAGATATAGGAGTTCCTATATATTTTGGATATTAACATTTTATCAAATATATGGTTTGCAAATATTTTCTACCATCCTGTAGTTTGCCTTTTATTTTGTTGATTGTTTCTTTTGTTATACAAAACGTTTTAATGTGATGTAGTCCCACTTGCCTATTTTTGCTTTTAATGCCTATGCTTTTGCTTCATATCCAAGAACACATTACCAAAACCAATGTCAGGAAGCTTTTTCCCTATATTTTCTTCCAAAAATTTTATTATTTTAGGTCTTAAACTTAGTCTTAATCCATTTGACTTGATTTTTCTGTAAGAAAAGCTGTAAGATAAGGGTCTAATTTAATTCTTCTGCATGTGCCTATCCAGCTTTCCCAACATCATTTATTGAAGAGATAATCTTTTCCCCATTGTGTATTCTTGTGCCAAAATGTTTTATGTCCTTGTCAAAGATCTATTGACTGTATATGTATGGCTTTATTTCTGGGCTCCCTATTCTCTTCCATTGGTGTCTGTCTGTTTTTAATGCCAACACCATAGTATTTTGATTACTATGTCTTCAAAACGTACTTTGAAATTAGGAAGTATCATGCCTCTAGCTTTGTTCTTGATCAAAATTGCTTTGGTCATTAAGGATCTTTTGTGGTTCCATATAAGTTTTAGAATTTTTCTTTCTATTTCTGTGAAAAAATTACCATTGAAGTTTGATAGAGATTGCAATAGATTTATAGATCACTTTGGGATTACAGACACTTTGTTTTCCATGAATGAAGAAGCTAGTTCAACTCACAACTCAAATACACAAGTGTGTTACCTGGAGCCAGCCATCATTTGTGGCCATGAATCACATGTGCTTCATGTGTAGAACCCATTTCAGCCCTCATGAAGATCCTCTGTGGACCTGCCAATGAAAAATACAATGACCACCATTAAGTTGAATGTCATCTTCAAGTCAATCAGTTTTCTAATTTAAGAGCAGTAAATATCCCTTAATATATTTAATTATTCTTCAACAATATTTTCCTCAACAATATTTTGTACTTTTGAATGTATAGTTTCAGAAGATTCTTTCTAAAAATTATTCCTAAGTAGTTTATGATTTCTAGTGATATTTAATTGGTATATCTTTGAAATTTCATTTTTACATACAGAGTCATTCCACCTCTACAATGATTAAAAATATTACCTTTTATTCTTATTTTTCCAATTTTTAAAAATATTTTCAAATGGGTGTTAAAGTTTGTTAAAAGTGTTTTTCTGTATCTATTAAGATAGAAACATAAATTTTCACTTTTTTACTGTGTTAATGTGGTGAATACACAAAATGTGATTTTTGAGTACTATTCACTTTGCAAATAATAATCCTTTGTGGTAAACCATTGTCAGATTTGAATTGAAGTTACAGATGCTTCATGTGACTATTTGGAAAGTGTTCATTTTCTATTCTCAGGAGTATTCATGTAAGTAGATATAAAGTCTTTCTTAAATACTTATAAAAATTCACTATTGATATCATCTGGGCCAGCATAGTTATTTTTGCTAAATATTAGGTGTGTGTAAATGTGAATGTATTCTGTCATTTTTTTCTAAAGTGTGATATTTATTGTATTTCCACTAGGTCATTTTGGTTAAATATTTTTTTTCTTTTTTTCTTGTATTGAATGTATTGGAATGACACTATTTAACACAGTCGCATAGGTTTCTGGTGCACAATTTTACAACACATCCTCTATACATTGTATTGTGTGTTCATTGCCCCAAGTCAAAAATGGTTTTTCAGTTCTTTTCTATATGACTGATTGTATCATCTATTTTTCTGTTAACTGTTGAGAGATGTTAGAGCCTCTCAATCTGATTATAGATTTTTTCATTTCTCCATTTAGTTCTGTCAATTATGCTACATATATTTTTACATCTTCATTGAGAAAAAATTCATACACAATAAATGGCACCAATTTGCAGTGTAAAATTTGATAAGATTTGACATGTGTTTGCATCAGCAAAACCATCACCCAAATTAAGAAACATTATGAGCATTTAGTTCAGCCCCCAAACATTTTCATATCTCTTTGTAACCTCTCCCATCAACCTTTATTCATCTCCCACACCAATTCTGCAAGAAGTACTCACCTGCTTTCTGTCACTATAGATTTCTTTGCAAGTTATAAGATATTTATATAAAATTATTAATATAGCATGTACTCCCTTAAATAAAATTATAAACAGTTTATAATTCATGTAGTCAAAGAATCTTACAATTGTGCCATTCTTAATTTTAGTTATTTGCTAGAATTTTTTACTAATACTTTAAATATATAAACATTTATTTTTTATGTTTTATTTTATAACTTCATAATTAAATTTGCCATAAATTACACTAACAAATGCTCAAAGAATTATCTGTACAGTTTATATAAAATATTATTGATACAGGATATTCTTAGGAAATTATTACATGTATAAGCGTAATGGTCATATAATTCATAATTTTGAGAGTTAATAGACAAATTAAAACTGACACATGAGCTCTACCCAGAGAAAGTCCAGCCATTGTTAATACAAAAGAATGGTTTGCATGACATTGATGTGGCAACCAAGGACAGTGGACTGGTATGCACATGCATGAACAATGATGATTTCACTGTACTAGTCAGCATGAGTGAACATGTGTGCCATGTTGCCATGGCATTCAAAATAACTGAGTGGGTAGAGCAACAAATCTACACCAAATTTTGTGTTAAGTTTGCATTCCTCTGTGGAAACTATTGAGATGATTCAGAAGGCCACAGCTATGGGCAACTGGTGATTGGTACCTTCATCACTACAATGCACTCACTCAAAATCATGTTTGTACAGAGTTTTTGATGAAACATCAAATCACTCAGGTGACTCAGCTGCCCTACAACCCAGATTTGGCACCCTGTCACTTCTGGCTTTTTCCAAAACTAAAATCACCCTTGAATGGGAAGACATTTCAGACTGCTGATGCAGGAAAATACGATGGGGCAACTGATTGCAATTGGGAGAACTGTGTGAGGTTCCAAGGTGCCTACTTTGAAGGGACTGTGGTGTCATTGTACTATGTACAATGTTTCTTGTATCTTTTACTTTCTTAGAGACAATAAATGTCTCTATTTTTCCTATTATAAAGCTGGATACCTTCTGGACAGATCTCATATGAGAAAACTATGATGGATTATTTTTCTTTAAGCACTTTAAAAATAATTTTCTTCTCAAAAAGGAAAATATTTTTTACTTCTTAATTCTTGTGACTAAAACCAAAGAGTCTATAAAGAAAAATTGAAAGAGATTTGGAAAACCCCTGTACTCTATTTTAGTATGGATTACATCAGAAGTCCACTCTTTTAGTTGTGATTATACCTTTTATTAACTGGGGAATGGGAAAATGCTTTACTGATCCTTCAATTAGACTTGCAAAAAAATAATTTCCTTTTTCTAAAATGTTTTACATGAAAGGTATTTTATTATGCTTTTTAATGTCCTATGCATCCTCTGAAATTTTTATATAAAGATTAAGTTGAATATTTTTGTAAAAATGTTGGCTTATAAGGAGAATATAAATCCATACTACAGAATAATAAAACCAAAATAAATTTCACCAGTTGAATTGGTTTAATTTATTAATAAGGAAAATAATTAAACTAACATAAAATGTAAACAACATTTGAAAACATAATTTAAAGCAAAATAGGGTCATCTTTACCTAATAATGAATTTTAAAATGGGTCAAATGAATACTAGTGCAAAACTATAGAAAGTTTCTGAAGTTTCCAAGGGAATGTCAACTTATTGACAATTACTAAATTAATTTGTCTCCTCTATGCCTGGACCTGAATTGTTCAATTAAGTAATTTGAATGAATGAGCCAGTGTCTGGTCAATAACGAGGTATTGAAGGTTAAACGTGATACTTAGAGGAGTGGCTTTCCTTGACATCATTTCCAATATCCACTGAAAATGTAGCTTTGTTTAAGTACTGGAAGCTGTTTTCTGAAATCAATGGACTAAGTGATGAAACTGTCACAGGATTTAAGGAATCCATAATCATATCAGAAGTAATTATTCTATTCTAATGACTTATCCCAATCAACTTCTGTCCAAGTGAGTGCATTTTACGGTCATGGAAGAAAAATAGGTTCACATATGCATATTTGCATTGACCAATTCGGTTCCCACTACGTGAGAAGAAAAGTTAAGAGAAAGCATCATTGCGTTTTGGGCATGTAGGCAATACGTAACAATTAGAGCAAATGCAACACCAGAACTAAAACAAAACAGCCAACCAAAAGAGTCTAAATAGAGATACATTCTTTGAAAATACTAGTATTCCAGTCTGTAAAACTCTACAAAATCTGCTTAAGACATTGTTTCTCTCAAATAATTTCACTGTTACCTCTCTTCAAAAGGTATTTGCATTTTAAGTACTTTCTATAATTATATAAGGATATTTTCATCCTATAATCATCAAGGGAGATGCATTGTCAACTCTCTGAAATACAGTTTTATAGAAAAATAGGTTAAAGATTTAGAAGAGTTTTTATTTTTTTTAATTTTTTAAAAAATTCAATGTGTGGTTGCCTCTCACGTGGCCCCCACTGGGGACTTGGATGGCAACACTGACATGTACCCTGACTGGGAATCAAACCAACAACCCTTTATTTTGCAGCCCATGCTCAATCCACTGAGCTACACCAGCCAGGGCCTAGAAGAGTTTTCAAATAAAAATTTGGGCAAAACAAACTCTCTGTAACAGGAGTAAGGGGTGTTTCTACAATTCACTTATTCTTATTAAATCTCATGTATAAGAATTAGTAAAATCTCCATACTATTTTAAATATCAACTGTTAAAAATAAAAATGTTTTTATTAAATATGGATTATATGACTATATCCTCAATCCTCCATTCCATTTAGGAAATCAAACAGAGATGTAGATATTTATTAACATAAATTTTAATTAGAAGAAAAGTCACAGGCTTAAGAAGTGCCCAAGTACAAAAAAAGCCATCATATTCTGGCATCTGTTTCCTAAATTATATTGACTCTCTCCATCATTATCAATAGTGAATTTATTTGTCCTTAAAACATTTAGTTATTCTAAAATAATAAATACTTGTCAAAGTACTAGATCCCAAAGAAATGAATTTTTAAGATATGAAATATGTCTGTTTGCACTGAGATTTCATAAATAAGAAAACGAATATGTAGTTCCAATTTCTATAGTTTAAATTAGGCTGGATAAGTACCATAATACTGAACATTATATAGTATACTATTTTAGTGATACTATGGACTGAATATTTGTATCCTCCCCAATCCATATGTTGAGGTCTTAACCTCCAGCGTGGCTGTATTTGGAGATGGAGCCTCCAAGGAAGTGACGAAGTTTAACTGGAGTCATATGGGTGGGGTCTTGATCTGATAGTATTAGTGTCCTTGTTAAAAGAAACAGCAAAGAGTTTGCTCTATGTCTCTCTCTTCACTCAGCTACTGATGAAAGGCCATGTGAGGACATAGGAAGAAGGCAATCATGTATAAGCCATGAAGATATTCTTCACCAGAAACTGAATTTGCCAATACCTTGAACTTGAAATTCACCGCCTCCAAAATTGTGAGAAAATAAGTTTCTGTTGTTTAAGCCTTCCTATTGCATTCTTTTTTTATTATCGTTCAAATATAGTTGCCTCCATTTTCTTCCCACCACTCTCCCCCACCTCCCACCCTCAATCCTACCCCCCTTTGGCGTAGACCACCCTTCCCTCCCCTCTGGTCACTTCAGTTTGTTGTTTATTTCAATGCCTCTGGTTCTGTTTTGCTTTCTTATTTGTTTTGTTGATTAGGTTCCATTTATTGTATTCTGTTACAGCAGCCAAAGCAGATGAAGACAAGTGGTAAAGAAGACATGTGAAATAAGCATTATGTATGTTTCTTACATAAGCAACAATATTAATAATGTGAACAAATGAACCAGTTAGGAAGTGGGAAAGTTAGGCAAAATTTCATGTAAGGAAAACAATTATGGCAAGGCTCTAAAGCATGAATCAGGTTGGCATATTTGAAGAAGATTAAAAACTCCCATATAACTAATCTGGAATATACAAATACATATGGTTGGAAATTAGCAAAATTGTCAGGGATTGTATCATATAAGACTGCCTTCTAAGACCATTATAATGATTTTAGATTTCATTCCAAGAGTGTTATGAAGCTTTTGGAATGTTTTGAGCAAGGTAGAGACATAATATAATTTATGTTTTTGGAAGATCACTATAGAACTTATAATTATAAATAAGTATGGATAGGTTCAAGATGATTGATAAGGGAAATTCTGAAATAGTTCTATGCTACCTCAAATACATATCCCATTATGTCTACTGGCTGGGGAAGCAATAGAATATCACTTGAGTAGAATGTTGAGATTTAGGGTCAAGATAGCAACGATGCCTTAAGTTAATCTAGTATTTAAAAATAAAAATAAAAACAGCCCTGACTGGTGTGGCTCAGTGGATTGAGTGCCAGCCTGCGAACCAAAGGGTCACTGGTTCAATTCCTAAACAGGACACACATCTGGGTTTCAGGCCAAATCTCCAGTAGGGGGCACATAAGAGGCAACCATACACTGATGTTTCTCTCCCTCTCTCCTTCCCTTCCCCTCTGTCTATAAATAAATTAAATAAATAAATAATTAAAATCTTAAAAAATAATATACCAATTTTAATGAATAACTTCTTCTAACTTCAGTGTTGCATCCAGTGTTGAGGAAGAAGGACAAGACAGAAATTAACATATACTTAATATATATCTATATATCTCTGTCTACCTATCTATAAACATATGTACACAATTTTATAATAAATATGTATGTATGTGTAGAGAGGTTAATAAATTGCATAACTATGTATTTAGTATATACAGATGTCCATAAAAAGGTACTGTGACTTAAAAAACATGACTCTAGGGAATATAAGAACTTAGACTTCCTTCAGTATAACTTTATGCCATAGAACTAGGAGAGAGAGACAGAGACAGCGATCCTCAATTTTAAACATTTTAGAAATGGCACCAGTACAAAAAAAGTTATTAGCAGTTAAAAAATAAAGGATGAAAAGTTTCAAATAATAAAAAACAAGGTGAATTATATTCTTTAATAAGATGCACCTTTTTAAAAGTATCAGTTCATCAACAAAGGGAAAAGAAAAATCACCAGCTTTCTGAAATTTATTTGAGTATGGTGAGATCACTATAGACCTAAAATAAGATCTACATTTATTTTTAAACATATAAGTAATAATAAGGAGGTAATGACACAAACAATGAAAAATGTCTTGTGTAATTGAATATAGATTTAATTTTTCAATAGAAGAAGACAGATGACATTATTAAAAGTTTTGATAAGTGAACTTTCAAATATGAGACTGTATTCTAGACACAAAAATCAAAACAGAAAGTCCTTCACAAAAGGAGTCTAGATAAACTTCTTCAGACACTACATACAGGAGTGCATAGCAGAAACTCTTTCTGTAGTATAAATTTTGATTGTGCAATCAAAGAGGATTGCTTGCATCTACAACTTCTCTTTCCTTAACCATTTAAAGTCAATGACAATCTGTCATTGAAATGTTCATAGTTTTAGAAGAGGTTAAAACATTTGAAGTAACAAATTCACACTCTCATCTCAGTGGCTTACATAATAAATAAGTAATATCACTCAAGGAAGATGTGTATGGCAAGGACTCTACCCAAGCACTTAGGGATCTAGACTCACAGACATCCCACAAACATGTAGATGTAGCATCTGAAACACATGATATTTTCCATTTCTTTTCCTTAGTGTTAAATAAATAGGTATTTACAAATATTTGTGGAAATAACATATTTTATGAGGGATCAGTATACTGGGTTGGCCCAAAAGTTCATTAAGTTTTTTCTGTACAATGGCTCTAGCAGTCCTTAGCTAGCTGTCTTTAACTTCATTTGAAACAAATGTGTTACATTTGATTGTGACACCAATCATATCAGTGGGCATTTTAAAAAAACATCAAATTGGTGAATTTTTATGCAGCCATTTTAATATTGATGATGGAAGAAAATAAGCAATATTTTGGCATATTATGCTTTATTATTTCAAGAAAGGTGAAAACTCAACTGAAATGCAGAAAAAGATTTGCACAGTAAATGGAGAAGGTGCTGTGACTGATCGAATGTGTCAAAAGTGGTTTGCAAAATGTCTTTGTACTATTGATATTTTGGCCAAATAATTCTTTGCCGTGGGGCTGTCTTATGCATTGGAAGATATTTAGCAGCACCCCTGGCCTCTACCCTCTAGAAGCCAATAGTGGAAGATAGCCAACATATTAAAAATATCCAAATCAGTAAAGTTATTGGTGAAAATGAAAAATGTGTCTTACTTTATGAAAAAAGCTAAATGGACTTTTTGACCAACCCAATATCATCCAGGAATATCTTATATCCTGGAGTACCTTATATAAAGGAATATCTTATGTCCTTTAACTGCTTATCTTACAATTTACTCTAGGCTTGGCCATTGACCTTTTAGATTGATGGGCAGTACCAATGTCATTCTGCCCATTTTCTTCTTTGGCTGGTAAGGTAATTGGTAATAATTTAGTTTTCCATCTTTAAAGGTATTTTTGGCACATAGATCATTTTTATAGAAAGAAATACAAATCTCATTAATCTGAAAAAATAAAATAGAATGATTTCTATGAAATATTCCTATATTGCTATTAAGATTAAAGATTTATCTCTATCACTATAAATTACATAATGCAATAATTTTGCCATATTGACAAAAAGCACTGTTTTGGCAACTCATACTTGGTATGGGGTAGTCAGGACTGGCCCTGACTATGAGAGGAAAATGTATCAGCTAATCAATTATAATACCCAATTTTTAGTCAACCCATATCACTTGTGGGGTTGTTCTGAGAAATGACATTTTGCAAAATAAATGAGTGTGATGTTTGTTGACATTGAAGGAGTTAGAAGAGAGGAATGGTATCCTATAGCCATAATCAATTCATTCTGAGCTTTACACTTTGGTTTCAGGTGATCTTATTTGTGGGATACACATTTTTGTGAATAAAAATATATTTGAGATATTAATGTCAATTCGGAGAAATATTTTAAAAATAAATCATACATAGTTGACTAGGCAAATGGATATTAAATTATAAATGTAAATTTTTATTTGCTTCTTGGAAATGAGTGTAGATGTGGATATTAAAAATGACATGTAATTGTGTCATTTCTGATGAGTACATATCACTTAAAAATATCTTCAAGTTACACATTTTCTCATAATTTAAAAAGATATTTAGTGTTCATCAGATTTTTTAAAGGCAGGTAAGCTGTAGGATACTCATTAATAAGATATTTTACTACATCCATATACATATATATTCATTTATTCAATAAATACTTACTGAAAACTGCTAGGTATTGGACATAATTACTGGCATTGAGTTACAATTTTGAATAAAGGAAAATCTTTATTTTCAAGTAGTTCCATTATATTGGAAAAATAAACAATAAACAAGTAATATATAAAATAACTTGGCATATAAATTTTCTGTGCCTTTCTCTTTGTAAAGAAAACAATGTGGGGTAAGGGCATTAAAGGTCGGCGGGACTGTGAAAGGGGCTTTGCTTTTTGAAAGGAGTGGCCAAAAAGGGCTTCCTTTAAAGGTGACATTTAATAGAGTCAAGAAGTAAAAAAATTAGACATTCAGCTCTAGAGGAAAAGCATGAAAAGAGTGGTAAAGAATGGTCTTTAATAATAGAAAAATACATCATTGAATGGCTGTATAGTAAGTTATTTGACAGTTTTGTTCCATAAAAATATAGATAAAATGCCTCCATTTTACCAACAAAGGATGCTATAATATTTGAAAAACTCACCCATGATTATTTCCTCAAACCAGATTATGAAAAGTGAAATGTGAAAGTTTGTTACTCCCAGCAATTTACACTGTGTGACCATTGTCTGGCTCTTCATTTCACTGAATTTTAGCCGGTCTGATCATTATTGAATGTTATTGCTTCCTGCTTTAAATAGTTGCTAATATGAAAGGAAAAAATGAAAAATTCTACCTTTTTTCCAATTACTAATAATGTTAATTGGTTTACTTTAGTGTTATCTGTTTTGAAAATCTTAGAGTTGTCATTTATATTGAGTAAAGATTATCTTTTGTGTTTTTATAATTTATGATTAATTTTTCCTTGGCATAAATATTACATGTTTGAGTTTTCTTCTTCATGTATAATTTTCTTTCCTTTTTTCCCTTGAGCATATTCTAAGAAAATCTTCCCATATTCTTAAATCAAATAATTACTTTCCTATCTTTTACCCTGACTTTAACATCATTCATGTAGACTAGAATATTTATAATTTTCCTCAGGCTAGAATATTTATAACAAAGTCTTGGTTGGTCTTTATTTCTTTCTTTTTAAAGGTGTCCACTTTTTCTAATACCTGTTTTAGAATTATTCATTCTTTTCTCATTGTTGCATTATGACATAGTGATTTTCTATATATACTGATTAAGACTGTCTCCTAAGCCAATCTCTAGCCAGGCTCTGCTAAACCCTTCCTTGACCAGGCCCCAGCTTTGGCCTATAAAGACAAACAGTACATTAACATAGCTTCTAATAGCTCAAGCCTGCAACTCTAACATCTCAATCTCCTCTAATGGTAGATTGCTATTACCTGATGCCCGCAGTGGGACCCAGGAGAAGGAAGTGGGTGTCAGGGGTGAAGGTGAGAAAAACTCCTCCTGTGTCTGTCAGGGACTCTCAGGGTTTCTGTAATGTCATTCTCGCCTGCACATGGTGTTAAGCAGTTTATTACATTTTTTAGCTCATATTACCTTTCTTTTGTGTATCTTATGTATGCTTCTGTATTGTCTTTTATCATAAGAATTTCTGTCTAAAATTCTGTTATCAATAGTATTTCCTTTCTACTCGTAGTAATTTTGGGGTTTTTGTCTACATGCTTAAAGGCTTTTTTCCCTAAATTTTGCTAGTTTTCTCTGTATTGTTCAATCTAGTTCATTATTCCCTGGTATTCATGTCCATTTCATACATTTTTATATGTTTACATATATATATGCATATATACTAACACTTTCTTGAATTATAAATTTTAGTATATTTTTTGCAATGTTTCTGTTTATGTTATATACAAATTTGATGCTCTTTGCCTAGCTTGTCATATAATCAGAAATTATTTTGTCATTTTTTATTTTTTAAATTATTTCATTTTCACATTCTATTTATTCTAAGGTGGGGGTATCAAACACATTTTCCCTGGGGACCACATCATCCTCACAGTTGCCTTCAAAGGGCCAAATGTAATTTTAGGACTGTATAAATGGAACTACTCCCTAATAGTTAAGGAGTTGAAATTACATTCGTTCTTTGAAGGTAAATGTGACCCCAGTGAAAATGAGTTTGGCAACCCTATTCTAAGGCATTAATCTTCATATATATTTTTGTCCCTTGTGCTTCAGTCTTGCTGAGAAATTTTTTCTTTTATTTTCATTTTTTCCTTTAAGAATGTTATCTAATTTCTGAATATCTTTAGCCTTAATTTGTGTTGATCTTTATTTTTTTTTTTATTTCCTTAATTTATTTTGGTCTGCTTAGAGTATCAACTCAAAGTTTTCATCTACTTTGAGGGCAGTTTTAACTGTATGCTTGCACTTTTAAAAGGATATTATACTAAACCATATTTTATGTGATTCAATCATGATTTTTTTCTATAGTATGTTTTACTGTGAACTTAACATTTCTGAACCTTTAGTGTAAAGGGTAAATCAGAATTGCTTTTCTAGCTTCCTGACTCCAATGCTCCATTTTCCACTGTCCTGGCGAAACGATAGAAGTAATACACACTTGTACTTTCTGAGATGGCGTTTCCTATTGCTGTTACCCCACTTTCATGTCGATCTTTGGTTAGCTCTCCTCCTTTTGTTGCTGTCCTGCTCGGTGTGGATTTCTAGACATTTAGAATGACTTTTTACCAAAAATATACTTTGATTTGTTAGTTTTGAGGCCTGACAGGCAGCTCCAATTCAGCTACCGGAGACTCCATGTCAGGCTGCTTGCACTCACGTATGTGCTGAGGTTGGCAAAAGCATCTCCCAGTTTCCATTACTGTTTCCCAGCTGGCTCATTGTATGTTCCAGTAAACCCCGATTGGGCATTTTCAAATTTTCTTGTTTCTAAGTCTATCAGATGCTATGCCTCTCAGATCCATTTCCTAATTCTGTTACCTAGTTTTCTTGTACATATCTGTGCATATAGTTTTGCTACTGGAAAACAATACAGATTACTGATTAAAAAAAAAAAAAAGATAAAAACTGTGTAATAAATCAAACTAGAAAGCCCAATATTTAACAAATACTTTCTAAAAACAAGAAACATAAATTATTTAAAATTCCATAGATATTCCTATATACTAAATGAAATATATTATATGAAAGTATAATATAAACTTCCAAAGTTATGGAGTTCAGTTTGGCATCTGATGTCTCTGTATCACTACTATATGCTAGAAAGCTGACAATATAATAAGCAACCAAAATAAATCAAAGTATGGAGGGCCCAATACTTTTATCTTCACACATACAAAAAAATCAAAATATATCTACATCATAAATTCTTTCCAAGGAAACAATGAAGAAATAAACTTCACCAAAATGAGGGTCTAGACCAATAATTTTGTCCAGAGTTAATCCAATTCAGAAAGTTCTTTGATAAGAGCTATGTCACAGGCTTGGTGGAGTTAGTTCAGTTTGGATATAAACTGGAAGAGACCAGAAGGCAACTATTCTGGGGGGGAAATTGTATTTAAGTGCACAAAATACATACTAATAGTTTGAAATTCATAGAAACTAAGAAATTATTAACTCATTATATACAAAGGAGCTCAGCAATGATAAAATATTTTCATTATTATAAAATGCATTTACCACTTATTTTTCCAAATATTATTATGTAAACATACTAGAGGATGAGGGCAGGAGAGGAACAGTAGTAGTGCCATTGGGATGATTCATGAGCTAACATTACAGGAATGCAATAACTACCTTGAAATGGCAGTGGCAGATGAGGCGTAAAGCACGTTTTTAAGGCCCATGTGACCAACACTAGAACAAATGTCTGGAGGAACAAGATTATGGATGGCAATGGAAGAAAGTTGTTCCTTTCATTATATGCCTTTTATTAGCATTTGACATATATATATCTTCAATTAAAATCATTATTAAAAATAACAAAATTACATAAAATAATTTAAAACTATAGAATAGAGGTAAAGTAGACTCAAAAAGACATAATAATTTATTATAATATGGGAGAAAAAGATTAGGTGATTGTCTGATTATTGATTAACTAAGAGCGATGATATGAGTGGCAACATTGTTACGAAAATTACTTTCATCCATTCATTCTAGCTAAGCCTGCGTTTAGTTATAGTTAAACTTTGGATGTTATCCTCAGTAAGCAAAAATGCTGCATAGGTAAAGAGATACATTTTAGTCTCCCAGGAACAGGAATCATAGTGTCAGCTGATATATCTGTTAACAGCAATGAAAAGTTTTCAAATGAGCAATATGTATATTGGTTTATAATGTCAACTTCCTTGGATGGTAATAGATATGATACTCTTAAAGATATTCATGCCTTTGGTTTTCTTTTGGTGCTTAAAGAAATCCAAACCTTTAATATGTACTTTGCCAATAAATTTCAATATCTTAACCCATATATTCTTTTTCACTCAGAGGGTTTTAGAACATGATTTACTTGGATCCTTTACTAAATCATACCTGCAATTACTGTAAAAAGTTATCTTGGTATTCTTTAAACTGCACTGAGTGTTTTCTGATTTTCTTGACATTAGATTTAATATGATTGTTTCAGTTTGATTAGAACACTATTTGCCTTTGGAAATATTCATATCTTTTTGCTGCTCACAATAATTAAAATGAATCAGATCCTTCTTTTTCGTGGTCTTTGAGATTTAATATAAAATATCCTGGAGGCTTAGCATATTCCATGAGGGAAACACTCCTTTATTATAATTTTTCCCTTTGAAAGATAAAGTATACTTTTAGGAACAACTCAAACTTTCAATTAATAAACTCTACAATATAAAACTTATGCAGTATTGATATTAATCATTGGCTAAAATTTTGAGATCCCTAGGCAAATACTACAGAAGGAAATTTCTTACATGTTAATAATTTACATATCAATGTAACATACTAAAATATACTGTATGAAACTATAAACTCCTATTTATTTGAATTAGATTGCTTCAGTGGATTTTTGGAATTAGAAGCTATTATTAGAAAAGTATGTAATTTAGGATACAGAGACATTTAAAATCAAATGGTAATTATTTAATGTACTTGAAGAGATTTTGGTTTTATGAAAATAACAGAATATTTATTTTAGAAAAATTAAGCCCATGCAAGGAAATGCATAATAAAATAACCAACCACAGAATCTTTATATGTTATTGTATCAAATAGTGTAGAAAACAGCACAGAACTCACCTTGGTGTACCTCTGGCTAGTCATTCCTTACCACTAGAAAACTGAGGAAACACTTACAAATAGAATATTAAGTTTGTTTTCTATCCCAATCCCTACTGCAGATTGTCTTTGCTTATTGTATAACTGTAATTTTCACTCCCAAAACCAACTTTTCCCATTTTGATATTTAGCTTACTTCAGAAATTCTATGATATATGGGAAAATGAACAAGTCTAGAGTATTTATTTGTTCAACACTTGCCAATGAGAATAATATTGAAATATTTCTGAAGTTATTATATCTCTAATTGTTACAATTTAAGATTAGAAAGGCCTAGATTTTCAGAAATTAACATAGAACAAATAGTCTTTACCTATTTTCCTTTCAGAATGTCTGCTATATGAACTAAATTCATTCAGACACATTATGTCAATGATAAAAATAATAACTGACATTTTCTGAGAGCTTCATAAATACTGAGCAATAGTATTAGCTTTTTCAACCCTCACCCTCAAACTCTGAGTTAAGTGTGATTTTTAACCTATTTTACAGATGGGAAAAAGATACAGAGAGATTAAGTGGCTGACGTATGTCCCTCAGACCCATGCCATTGGCTTTGAAGCCTGCCCAAATGGTCATTATGTCATAAGGTATCTTTAAATAAAACCTCATGATTAAGGACAAACGTTGTGTACTGGGCTTCCCTAATGTTTTGGTTGTCACGTTTGGAACTGTCATCTCAGTACCTGACCTCTCTTGCTCCATAGATCCTGCCCTCTGTTCTGCTTTAACTATTTACTAGATATATACACTGGAGATAGCTTTAAACATAACCCCACCATCTTCAACGCAAATATGCCACTCTCCAACCAGCATTTCCTAACTTTACATCTCACTCCCGCTAGTATTGTGACTCCAAAAATTATTTGACCTTCTGTGACTAAAATACATTTATTATGCCAACTCTTCACTACTTCTTCTTTTCCTTTTTATTTTAAATTGTTGTTCAAGTACAGTTGTCTCCATTTTCCTTCCACCACCACCCAACCCCAGCCATCCCCACCTCCCACCCTAAATCCCATCCCCCTTTGGATTTGTCCATGTGTCCTTTATACGTGTTCCTTGACAACCCTTCCACCTTTCCTCCATTATCCCCTCCCCCCACTCCTCCTGGATACTGTCAGTTTGTTCTTAATTTCAATGTCTCTGGTTATATTTTGCTTGCTTGTTTGCTTTGTTGATTAGGTTCCACTTATAGGTGAGATCATATGGTGTTCATCCTTCTCCTCCTGGCTTATTTCACTTAGCATAATGCTCTCCAGATCCATTCAAGCTGTTGCAAAGGGTAGGAGTTCCTTCTTTCTTTCTACCGTGTAGTATTCCATCATGTAAATGTACCATAATTTTTTGAACCACTCATTTACCAATGGGCATTTAGGTTCCTTCCAGCACTTGGCTATTGTAAATTGTGCTGCTATGAACATTAGAATGCATACGTTCTTTTGGATTGGTGTTTCAGGATTCTTAAGGTATGGTCCCAGCCATGGAATTGCTGTGTCAAAAGGCAGTTCCATTTTTGGTTTTCTGAGGAAATCCCATACTGTTTTCCAAAGTGGCTGCACCACCAACAGTGCACTGGTGTTCCCTTTTCTCCACAACCTTGCCAGCACTTGTTGTTTGTTGATTTGTTTATGATGGCCATTCTGACAGGTGTGAAGTGGTATCTCATTGTGGTCTTAATTTGAGTCTTTCTGATGGCTAGTGATGCTGAGTACCCTTCATATCTCATCTGCATACAAACTTCAAACATCTTTTCACTTTCAACTGTTAACCTTGTTAACCTTGCAAGTCCATGATCACAGTACCACCTCTATTCCTCCTTTGCATGTGCCTTCTCTGTGGTTACTGCTCCGTAAATATATTTACTTTTGCAATAAAACCATCCTTTCCTACTTACTAAAGGATCTCCCTATCCAGTCTACATATGTTTAATTTTTCTCATCTTAATTCTTTTCTCTGGACTCAACACTCTTTTAGTGACTACATCACTCTTTCTACTCCCTTTCCAATTGCTCCCCTGCCACTCATGCATTAACTCTTTGAATCAGACTTTTAACCCACAGCTTCACTGAAACCAATCCTGTCAAGTTTACCTACCAATGATCTCAACATTGTTAAGTCTAATTGCCTGTTCTCATTCTTCATCTTACTTGGTCAGCAGCAATTAACACAATTGATTACTGATTTTATTTTCATTTGGCTAAGGGATATTCTACTCTAATTTTATTCCTACTTCATTCATCATTCCCTTCAGTGTCTTTTGCTAGTTCCTTCTTATCTCCTTGATCTTTAAATGTTGGAATTCCCTAAGACTCAAGGTTTAGACCTCTTGTCATCTCTGACTTCATTCATTTTACTCTTTGGTAATGATGTCTAGTCTTATGGCTTTAAAAATAATTTATACACAGATGACACATTAATGTTGGTCTCCAGCTGTACCCCTCCTCTATACTTTAGATGCACATATCCAAAGGTTTCATCATCTCCATTTGTATATTTAATTGACTTCTTACACATAACCAAAAATCCACATGCTTATTATCTTTATCTATACCTACTCTTTTAGTCTCTTCCTTTTCAGTCTTCTCAGTGGGACAGGTGAAAAATGTTGAAATCTCTTGACTGTTCCTATCACTCACACTTTACAACCCATCTTTCAAAATAAATCTGCTTTCAAAATATGTCTGTAATACAACAACATTCTATGACTTCCATCGCTTCCACACAATGTGCTCTAGCTACCATCATATCCCCACTATCTATTCTCATTGCTGTAGTCATATTTTTAAAATATAAGAGTAAACATGTCAAGCTGCTCAATATCCTTTAACGAGTTTCCAAACAATGATAATAAAAGATAAATGCAATAAAATATAATGTCCAATATAAACAAGACACTGGCTGTTTGTCAGATATTAACTACTCCTCTCCCTCCCTGGTGCTCTCTTTCCTTTCCAAACGTCCTTTCCAAATGTCCTTACAATACCAATGACATGGTTAGATGGTCCTGTGACAAGGACTTTACACTTGCTCTTCTCTCAGCTTTCGTCTTATATCCATGACTCATTCATTGCCTCATCTTTTCTAGGTTTCTACCAAATGTCAACAAACTCTTTAAGTCTTCAGTACTGCCCATACTCTTCCTTGTTTATTTTTTTTCTTCACAGGATTCGTCACCACCTAACATAATGTATATTTTACTTTTCATTAGTTTACTATCAGTCAGCCTCGTAAAGATGTATAATTTAAGGATAAGGAATTTGGAAGCTTTTTATTGTTTTATCCCCATTTGTAGAAAAGTGTTGTCAAAATATAGAAAGGCTCAACACATAATTAATTAATCAATCAGAAAAAAAATATGAAACAATACAGTATGGTAAGTGCATATTTCATCAATAAAACAAACAAACAAAAAACAAACAAAAAAATAAGTACTGGGAAATCCTGCATAGATGAAGTAGAATAAAGAGCAAAAAAAGATACAATGACTTAAAGGTATCCACCATATCTCCCTGCTGTCCCTCTCACACACGACCGTGGTTTCCACTTAAGAAAAAAAAAACAGGTATGTGCTGGAATATTCTTTAAATATTAATTACTTATCGATGGTAGAAAATACCATCAGAAATTCTGGGAAAAATAGTTCAATTCAATGGGCCATAGCTTTTCAATTAATTTTGATAAATGTTTAGAGTGCTCCAAAAGGGGCCTGGCAGATCTCTTCCAATGTATGTTTAAAAAAAAAAAAAAAAAAAAAAAAAACAATATAAAACTGATAATGGGAAAGTATCATGAATCTTTTCACAGTGTGATAGCCCATAATGCTGTCCCTAAGTACTTCCAGTTGTAATCCGTTCTTGTTTATGACAATTCTGTGAATCCTGTCCCCCTTTTGGTTGAGTGCAGTTACTACTACTACTTCTGATCAGTAAATTGCTGTTATCAGGTATGTGCCACAATGGGGCTAAAATAAGACCCTCTACAGCATTGTTTTTTTCTCTGGCATGCTGTACAACTGAAATATTTGAGACTGGTGAGTGTTTCATTAATAACCTTGGTTTCTTACTATGATGAGTAGACATCAAATTCTCAATATGCACTAACTTGCAGGGTAAGTGGCATGATGGAAGGAAAAAATCTATATGTATACCTATAACTCTCTATATTTCCATATCTGTCTCTATCTCTGTATCTACACCTAACTTATTCTGAATGATAAAAAGAGGAAGCCAAGGAAACCCACACATGTCTAAAGACAGATATAACTATATTTTCTTTTTAAATTAACCATGTGAAATCATTCTTTAACTACATTTATTTTGGAATAACTATTGAAAATATATTTTGAAATCAACAGAGCATTTCCAATTCTATCAGTTATATATTTCTGAATAACAAACTCTCTAAGATTTAGCATCTAAAAACAGCAAAAATGTAGTATCTTACAGTGTCTGTGGGTCAGGAATACAGAAGTGGTTTAACTGAGTACGCTGTCTCTGGGCTGCAATCAAGAGCCATGTTCACCTCAAGGTTTGACTTGGAGTAGATCCATTTATAAGATCTTCCACCTGACGGTTCGCAGGCCTTGGGGCCTTTCTGTCTTCTCCTTGCCTGGAGGGCAGCTCACGTCATCACAACTGGCTTCCCTTCTGAGCAAGCAAGAAGGACAGTGAGAGAAGGTTCAGACAAAAGGCACGGACTTTATAACCTAATCTCAGAAGTGACATTATTTTTCCTGTACTATATTTGCCAAATATCAGTCATCAGGGGCAAACGCCAGCAAGTGGAAACCATTGGGGAAGATTTCAGAAGTTGCTTACCACAGCATTAGTAGAAACTTTCCTAGTGTCTGACCTCCCTCTTCGGTCAACTCGTATTTAATTGGTTTTAAGCAGGTGCCTTAAAGCATAATATGTCATTTATACGTGCCTTTTTAACTCCACTATTTTTAAAAATTAAACTCAATATTCAATATTTAAAAGAAAATATAATATCTCAATATTAAGAAATTTAAAGTAATAATGTAAACTGCATATACCTTGAAAATTTCTGATCTATAAAAAGTTGCATGGTAGACTGTATTCCTTAGAGATTAATACCTGTCGGTCAACCTATAATTGCCTATTCTTTCCCTCAAATCAAGAAAAGAAGTTCATCCCTGGCTGATGTGGCTCAGTGGATTGAGTGCTGGACTGCAAACCAAAGTGTCGCTGGTTTGATTCCCAGTCAGGGCATATGGCTGGGTTGTGGGCCAGGTCCCCAGTAGGAGGTACTCAAGAGGAAACCGCACATTGATGTATCTCTCTCTCTCTCTCTTTCTCCCTCCCTTGCCTTCTCTAAAAAGAAATAAAAACTTGTTTTTTTAAAGAAGGCATTCAGAACAGTCCTTCCCAGCATGTGTCACTTTAGCCTGTGAATTATTTTGAACCGTAGACAACTGACACCCTACACACTCCTGAAAACTTTGCCTCTCTCTTGAAGAATTTAAATGACAGGCCTTGCCCATAATAACAGTTCTCATTAGGAATAACTTTTTATAATCTAGGGTAGGACAAGTATCTAATTGCTGAATATCTGCTCTTCTTTTCATGCTGCAAATGATCTTTCTATTCTCTGAAGCCCCAATATGACTAACCTCACTCATCCTTAGCTCAGAATGTCACTTATACCTCATTTTCCTTTCTGTCTCTGCACCTCTCATGTATGTGAGGTCTCTGATTCCCGTGTGTGGGGTTCCCATCTGTATGTATTAAATTTGGTTCTTTTCTCCTGTTAATCTGGCTCATGTCAATTTGATTATTAGACCAGCCTGATAATTCTAGAAGAATTGAGAAGGGCAAAGGAAATTGTCTTCCACCCTACACAAGTTGTCTAAGTTACACAAGTTGGAGCATTTTTTTATGAACCCGGTGTTATAAGCTCTATGACATCTGAGTGAGCAGTCTTTGTGTTTTAATAGCTGTTTTTCCAACATAATTTAAGTATAAAATCCCTCAGTGTAAAGTATAATTATTTGGGGGAAAATGAGGAAGTTGTATAAATTAAACAGACACAGGACAGATAATTCAGAGAGAGGGCTTTGTGGCAATCTGAACTCTGAGACTAGAGTGATTATTAAAAATTGAAAGGATTGATACACAGATATCTATAGTAATTCTACTGGTGAATTAAAAATAAAAACCCATGCCTTATTCAGTTGAGTGGCATTGTCACTGCTAATACTATGCTTTGGGAATTACTAATTACTCCCAGGACTTCAGATAATACTATCTCTGTCTGACTCACCCCTTCGAAGCACTGTGCCCTTGTATTCAGTTTCTTATCAAATATCACTATATGGAAAATTCACAAATCCTTCAAAGTCTGAGCATGAAAAGTTTCAAAATCTTTCAGTATGTTTTTAAATTATAGTTAGAAAACAAAAGTACTAACTCTCAGCATGACCTAGAAGGTTCTGCTAATCTCTCCAAACACATTTTACCACTGCTCTCACTATTTCTGTATGTGATGCACACACACTGACCTTTGCTTCTGTTTCCCATAGTCACTTAGGTACCTCACAAGGGCAATTATAATTATCTTGAGCAAAGAGTGAACAAGTAATTTGTACTTCACATATTCAAAAGACAGATGCTACAGAGTGACTGCCTCATGGTAATGAAAATCTTAATTATATGGCGCAATGATTTTCAACCTTTTTCATCTCATGGCACATGTTAATGAGTCACTAAAATTCTGCGGCACACCAAAAAATATTTTATAGTTTTCCTAATCTGACATAAAAAATAGATATAATTTTGATTCAACCACAGCAACTGTGTATTGTTGTGTTGGCTGTTGTAATGTTTTTTTTTTTACAATCTAAGGGAAAACACGTCAGTGCCCCTGAATATATAGTCAGGTATTTCATGTTTTAAAAATTCCTCCAGTACAACAATGTGCCACAGCACACCAGTTGGAAATCACTGATAGAATATATAGTTCTAAATTAAGAGGGGGTTATAAACACATGCATATGAATATATATATACACGAATATGTGTATATATGTGTATATATGTGTGTGTATATATATGTATATGTATGTGTGTATTTAAAAAAATCAAGCTTAATTAGGGAAACAAACATTCTTGTATCCTAAGAATATTACTAGTACTTGAAGTGCATAGAAAAGTGTTTTTCAGTTTTTGGACATAAGTATAGAAAATTCTCTTAGAAATTATAAGATTTATTACAATTATTCTCTTAATGAAAGTTGTACCTGCTAATTGGCATCGGATACTTCACAATCCAGCTGTCACCTAATTATAAAATCTGAAAATATTTTAGGAGGCTTTATTCTGAGTTGAATACTCCACATAAAAATAAATTAAATTGCTATTATTTTTAAATCCTAAAGCCTGCAGTTTCATTTCTTACTTGGTTTTGTATACAACCAGGTCTGAAATAAGAATGAAAAATGGTGTGACAGATGAACATGTGGGAAAACACTTTATTTGGGGGGAGAAAAATAATCCTAAAGATATAAGTGGACAAACAATGTTTACAATCTTTGCCTTCCCACAGTGGTGCTCGCTATCTTCACTCAACCCTATGGAACCCTGTGAGTCTGGCAAGTGAAACAGATACTAAAGGGCATCCTAGTATACTTGAAAATAAACCACCTCTACTTGTTTATCTCTGAAAATCAGCCATCTCTGGAATAAAAACAAATTCGTTACATTCTCAAAGAGTTTTTGCCCTTGTCACTAAATGAAAGTGCAATACCGCTGAAACTTCATTTCTTTAATATGACTTTTTCTCTTTTCTTTTTTTATTTAATCTTTATTGTATTTTTTTCCATTTTCATTGAGTCCCCTTAAACATCCCTCCGCCCAGCAATCACCATACTGTTGCCCATGGCCATGAGTCTTTTTTTCCTTTTTGCTCAAACCTCTTTCCTTTTGATGCAAATTAGCTTCCTCCAGCACCCAGACTCACCCTCCTCTTCTCTTTTGTGATAACTCCCTAATCATTAAGCCCTCAAGACAATGAAATTCTGATCTGCATCAAATACTCTTAGGAAAAAACAGGTCTGTTGAACACAGAGATGGAGTTTCCATGAAAGGGTTTACAGGAACAAGTATAAAGGACACATGGACAAAAACAAGCGGTGGAAACAGGAGGGAGGTAAGAAGGGCTGGGGGGCTGGGATGGGAGTAAAAGGCAGAAAACTGTACTTGAACAACAATTAAAATTAAAAGAAGAAAGAAAGAAAGCATTATATTAATAGAAAAAAGATAACATCTAAACTTCAGTTGTGTTTCAGAAAAGCGGTGAAACCAGATGAAGCAACTCCATGCCTGACATCAGGACCAGATGCAATGATCAACTACCCACTAGTCTAGCACAGACTGATCAATAGAGACCACAACCCTGACCATGACCCTAACTCCCAATCACCATGATTGATGATTTTCCCCTCTATAACCCATCCACTGAAAGCCATCAGGGAGCCAGTTCTGTGAACTAATCATCGTGACTGTGGGCATAGGTTACTTCCTCAACTTACTTTCTTTGCTCCAAGCTCCTGTTCATGCCTTATTGGCCTTTGACCTGCACAGGCAAATAGACTCCTTTAGAGTAAAGTAGATTTAGATTTTCCTCCATAATAAAACACAGAAATATTGTTAGTAAATTGGAGAAGAATAACATGTACATTTTATTAAAGTCATCTGAAGTGTCTATAATTGCATCTACCTTATGTAACAAAAGTTTTTACAAAATGTTAGAATTTATAATATTGAAAACCTTAATTTTCATATCATATATGTCAATATTCATAAAGCTATTATAGAACACAATAGTTTCTCTTCAGTGCTGGTGTATCAAATGAACTGAAATCGATGTGTTATTCCAGAGTGTAATAAACTATAGCCCAATATATGTAAATAACTCCCAAACATGTCTCGTATCAGCTGTATTTTTGTGTTTAGTATTGGCTGAATATTGGAGGGAATGGAAGGTGGTTTTTTACAGCACCATGAAGCAAATAATGTAACCACCTCTGCTTTTTAAAATCTTCTCTCCTCTGGTACATTTATAAATCTCTCACCTCGATGCTTCTCAGCAGGCCCTCTTCCTCTCCAATTGTCATTTTACTGGCTGAACCATGCTTTTCTCTTTATCTCTTAAATTCACCCACATTTCTTCCTGCTATATTCTAAATTCTATTCTTTTCTTTTACAGAATGTTTTAGCCAATTCCTTGTTTCACTGATCCTTTAAAGCCGTGCCTTGGGAGACTTAGATTTTATAATTAGAAACAATTATCAAAATCCAATGTCTTGCATACTCAAGATACATTACCAAAAATTATTTTTCTTCCCCAACATGTTCCTCCCTCCCAGAGAATATCAAAATCTCCTCCTCTTCTTCTTCTTCTTCTTTTTCTTCTTCTTCTTCTTCTTCTTCTTCTTCTTCTTCTTCTTCTTCTTCTTCTTCTTCTTCTTCTTCTTCTTCTTCTTCTTCTTCTCCTTCTTCTTCTTCTCCTTCTCCTTCTTCTTCTTCTTCTTCTTCTTCTTCTTCTTCTTCTTCTTCTTCTTCTTCTTCTTCTTCTTCTTCTTCTTCTCTTCTTTACTGGCTCTATAGTTCTGCCTTTCTATAATGTTATATAGTCAGACTCATGCATTATTATAGCCTTATCAGACCAACTCCTTTCCCTTAGCAATATGCATTTAATGTTCTTCCATGTCTTATCATGGCTCAGACTGAGCATTCTGAATGATATTTCATTCTAAATGTACCACAGTCTCTCTTTTTTACCTAGGGAATGATATCTTGGTTGTTTTCAGTTTTAATTAATTATACCTAAAGGTGTTATAAATATTTGTGTACAGCTTATTGTGTGGACATAAGTTTTCATCTCAATTGAGTAAATAAATACATTGGAAGCCTGTTAATGCAGTGATAAAGTATGGTATATGTGGAAGGGAGATCATTCTATAATCCTATGTTTGAGTGTTCCTCTTATAGTGGACTTGTGATACTGGTTTATTACTTCACAAGAGCTTCTCAGCTTTTGTCCTCCCTTAGTTGAAGCAGAACGTCAAGCGAGAACTGGAGTTCTGTAATTTCCTCTCCCCCCAAGTTTAGGGAAGTCTTTTCCTTTACTTGTTTGACATCTGTTATAAAGGTCTGTGAGAACCTATTGGAACTCCTGGATAAAACCCACAAAACTGAGCAGGGACTTACAATAGGTACCCAGGAGTTTTTAACCCTCAAACTGATCACACTCAGCTTCCAGCAGTTTGCTGAAGTTACTCTCTAGGTGTTCTTTATGGGCCCCACAACTTCTGCTTAGGGTGAACTGATCCATATTTTCTGCATTCATCTTTCCCTCCAGTTTTCAGGATGGTCGTTTGTACTATGACCTCAATTCTCAGAAGGATTTAAGAAATGTTGATTTTCAGTTTGTCCAGCAGTTTTTGTTTTTGTTTTTGTTTTTGTTTTCTGTTGTGAAAGTGTAAGTGATGGCTTACTAGTTCTTTACATGTTGGAGTAAAAATTGAAAATCTTTCAAATGTAGTTTTAATAACAGTTTGTTTTTCTCTTTCTCTCTGCTCAGAAGAGCATGTGGAGAAGGAAGAGACAGATCAATATGTCTGCAAAATTCATGTTTGAAATATAGGTCTAGCACAGTTTAATTTGGCAGATTAAAGAAAAATACTATGACCCATACAGTCTTGATGTTTCCTCAGCCTGACGAAACTTTTGACAGTTTCCTTCCTGACTCTAGGCCTTGGTCTTTTTTTTCTTAAGACATTTGCTTTAAAAACACATCATTGTAAATTCTTCCTGCTCCTTAAATATGTAAATTTTTTTAAAAAAATCGCTTGCCAGTTTTGCAACCAAAGAATGTCTTTTGTAAAGCCCTGGGACTATCTTTTTGGAATTCGATCTTGAAGGGAGATAACGGCCCATCTCCCAGTCTCTGAGGGAGGATAGGAGCATTACTTCATGGTATCCTGGCTCTAAGTTGTGCAATTACTTCCTGTCTCACAGAGAAATTTGACTTTTCCTTTGGGTAAATCCGATAGTCAACACCAATTGTCTGTGTTCTTTTCTTAGCTTCACTTCTTAAAAAAATCTTTGTACTCTTTGTTTCAATTAAGTTAAGGTCAAACTGAGTTCTGATCTCTCTTTGCTATTGCAGTCACACAGATGTGTGTATTTATGTGTGCACATTTATGAACAAGTGGAAAAAGAGGGAGAGGGATAGGTACGGGATGGTGATTGACTAGCGATAAAACTTGACAATGTATTACAATTTCCACAGATTGCATAATAAATATAACGATTCAGTGGAACTCTACATGTCTTTACAGAATCAAGTTTTCAAGGATTAATTCAATATCTAAAAATATAAATGAATATTAAACTTTCATGAATAAATTGTATAATTATGTCTTTATTTCATTATATAATGTAAAAAGCTTTGGTCATTTACTAAGTTTGAGACTACTAACTCAATTTCCTTCATTCTAATACTTATCAGATTGAACCATAAGAAATGGTTCCATGGGGGGGAAAAGGTGCAATATTGATAAATTTATTTGGGGCAACTTAAATACAATGTAATTAAAATAATGTTCTTTTGAGTAGCACTGTTGGTTAGAACGTCATCTCTATAAGCCAAGGTTGCAGGTTCAATACCTGGTTAGGGCACATATTAAAAAAAATAATAATGAATGCATAAATAAGTGGAACAACAAATCCATAGTTCTCTCTGTCAATCTTCTCTCTCTCTCTCTCTCTAAAATCAATAAATAATTTTAAGTGGTCTTTCTCAAAGAGTAATTTTAGCAACCACTCCATAATCTAGCATTTTAAATAAAATGCCATGATAGTTATTATAAATTATTAACTTTATTATTAATTGTGCCCCAATCATGTTAGTGCATAACTTTATAAACAGAAATCACCTTAAAATAATTTCTATTTTTATCCCTCCCTAAATCTATCCTTATGCATGAAAAGAGGAGATTGTCTCCCAATTAGCATCTACTATTTCACAGATAAACAGAAAAGATGCATTTTCTGCTGAATATAGACATAAATATGCATTTCAATCATTTGTTTCTTACCTACTTTTGCAATTGTAAATTGTGGTATTTCTAAATTAGAGTACACAACAGATGGTGAAGAGTTAGTTTAAAGTGATGTTTCCTTTAATATAAACTACTGTGCCAAGTGATCACATACTACAGCAATTAATTCTTTCACTATACCAATTTATTTACTGCATTAAAATATATTGGATTAAATAGGCATTTCAGCCACATTTTTCATGTTGTGAGTATGGCTTCAAACCAAATGTCACTGTGGGGTACTCACCCTATCTAAAGGAAGAAGGAATGATGGAAGCTGGGAGCCGAGTAAGAAATCACTTTATAAAATGACAAGATTCAGCATGATAAAAAATTTGATTTCTATCCTTACTTTCCTTTACTGGAAAAGAGATCTTACATATCAAGGAATATAATAATAATACGATTTTAACTAAAATGAGTTTCATAGACAGCAAACAGCCTCCTGAACTACTCTAGCTTCTTCCTGTGTATGTGATTATGATTGTAAATAATAAAACAGAAATATATATTCACATACATATCACATAGACAACAGCATGGGTGATTATTCAGTAGGGTTTTGATGAGTGTGTACCAATAGATTTAATTACAGATCATTCAATATTTATCCATGCATACATATAAAAAAGAATATATACATATATTACTTTGTGCAAAAGTATTTGTACTTTTCCAAAAAAAATCTAATTACATTATGCTTTAGGACACATTCAATAAAATTCCCCCACTTTAAAAATGTTTTCAGTCCATTACTCATGCATCTATATGAAGGGTTCAAAATGCTTTGGTTTGGGATAGGAATCTTTTTGTGGTTAATAGCATACTGAAGCACATTTTCAAGGAAATGAAGAATTAAAACACATTACAACAGTGAAAGTAATTTGATCCTTTTATACTTTTATAGAGCTATATAATGTCATTTTTTACATTAACATATAGAGACTAAAATGTGGTATGTGTGTAATTGAAAATGTAATTCAAACTCAGTTATTTTCCTAATATTAATAGTTTAAGTATAACCATCCCCAGATTATTTTTCACAATATGAAATTTGTCACAAGTCAAGTGAGGTGTGTGGAGAGCCAGTGACTATCTTCTACAAGAGGTACCATTGCAGATATATTTATTTCCATCTAAAAATATCTCAATGAGTCTTTGGATTAATGTCTGGTATAACATTTTTGAGGGGGCTGAAATCAGTGAATGTACATATAGGAAGCAACTATATGTATTAGAATAATTGCCTTTTACTAAGTGGCTGTCTTTGTCTATTTCCATAGTCTTATGCTGCCTGGCCTCAGAGGCCCTCTTTAGGTCATTTGCTGTGTGCTGATCTGTGTGACTCATTCATTGGCCATGCTGGGCCCACCGAATAGTCCAGCTTCCAGCTTTCAGATTCTGTTACTCACTTTCTGATTCACCTCTTTGAACTTAGCTCTTACCCAGCCCCACACAGTGGCACCTTGTAACCTCTCACTGCTGCAGTGGACTATGTTCCAAAAGACCACCTTGGTTGGACACCCATCAAAATGACAAGTATTCAGCTCCTTTTCTGGATGTATACTTGTCTACCACAGGTTCATACTTTCTCAGCATGATGATTACAGATTGTATAGACTTCTCTGTTGTTTCTCTTTCTTCATTCCAGCCATCACAGGAAATTGTAGCTGGCACTACCCTCACAGTTCTTCAGTCATATGTTTTTGTTATTGTAATACATGACATCCAATTTGAAAGAACAGATGGTGACTTCTCCAAAGAGCTCTCTCACTGATTTTCTCTCTGCTACACTGAAGTGGTTATACAATTTTTATTGCTCACTCAGCAAAGATCTAGCCAGGAAGTAAGATACCATTTTCTCTTTGTGAAGATAACTTCTTCTCCCAACCCATTTTGTTTAAGGTGGGGCAGAAACATCTCTGGAGAGAAGAGGAGGGATATGTAGTCATATCCGCTAGGCCAACACATCACAGATTCTAGGTTTGTCCTTTTACTTTTGCTTTTCTTACATAGGGTGGAAGTAAATAATCAAAAAGCTATTAGATGGACCTTTTTACACCTTATTTTTGTACATTGTTCATGAATGGGTCTATCACTTCTCTGTTTAAAACATGGAGATATATACCACATATTATTTCAAGATAACAATGACATTTAAAAACAACATACAGTTGCATGGGTTTTTGTTGTTAATATTTTATTTTAATTTTGCTTTTTCTCCCCAAAGACTACACCAGACTTTTTGAATATATTCTTAGGTTTTGTGTTTTGTAACTAAAATGTTCTAGAACACTTCATTGACAAAGATTATGTCTGAATTTCTAAAATGCATTTGGTGGTGAAAAATGTTTTTGAAACCTGAGATATCAAAATCTGAAAGATTAATCATCTATCTTTAGATGTTAATATAATACTTCCAAGACTCTGCAAAATATAATCTATTAAGTGGATCACAATTTTTATTTGAATGGAATTTATGGTAAATACACTTTATAACTATTAGAAGGCATTGAATACCTACACATAGATGAATTTAAATTTACATTTTTAAAAGTCATACATCAAATCATTAAAAATAAGATTTGACTTTGGGATGGTGGGTACATAGTACTATATATATATATGATTTATTATATACTTGAAACCTATATAATTTTATTAACCAATATCACCCCAATAAATTTAATTTTAAGAGCCTTTTTAAAAATTATAAGAAGACTTATGAAATATTAAAAGTATTTAAATATAAAAATTAAGTCAGTAGAATGTTATGCCTTATAAGTTTTTCTACAAAATTATTTTCAAAGAGATTATAGAATGAAATGCTCAAATTTTTTAATATATTTGAAAAGGTTTAAATTATTTGTATGTTAGTTAGTTCAGGTTGTTATAACAAAAATACTAGACTGGGTGATTTATAACCCTGATATCTCACAGTTCTGAAGGTTGGGAAGTCCAAGATCAAGGTACCTGAGGATTCAGTGTCTAGTGACAGCCACCTTCCTGGTTCATAGAAGGCTGTCTTTTCGATGTCCTCACATGGTGGTAGGATCTCTCTGAGACCTCTTTTACAAGAGACTTATCCCATTCATAAGGACTACACCCTCAAGACATAATCAGCTACCAGCAAACCCCCCCACCTCCTTCTAATACTGTCTATTTGAAGGTTAGGATTTCAACATATGAATCTTATTGATGGGGACACACACAAATCCATCTATAACAGTATGGTTGTTTCATTTCTCAGATTTATTCTACTTTTCTCTTAGAAAGAAACACTGAAAATGAAATAGTTGACCTACATACACTTGTAAAGTTTTCTAATTTGTGATAATTAAATATAAAATGTTTATGCAATTTGTGTGTCTAAGGAAAATCACAGTCAAAGGGGGTAGGGTATGTTGTGTATTCTGGCTATAGAGTATTGAATATTGTGCATTATTTTAGCTCTTGATACCAATATTCACTAAAGTTTATAACTCCAATGCACAAAACACAACTTAAAAAAAGTGTTTCATTTTTATAGACCTCTTCAAGATCACACTATATATGAAAAAAGCCATGCAGTTACCAATGCCATCAAAATGAAGTACAGAAGTCCCAAATTAGAGTATTTTTACCTTGATAAGTAAAGAAATAGATGTTAAATATGTTGATACTCTTCAGCCAATTTATGAATGGAAATATGATAAAACAAAACAGAGAGCTTTCTGAGAAAGAAAATCCTATATATATTTGTGAGTATGTAAAAGCATAAGAAAAAAGGTTTAATTGAAATATAAATTTCAAAAAGAAAATAATAACTGAAAAACAGCATATTTTGTTAGTATGATGTTATTGGTAGAAAAATATTTATCATATAGTATTAATCAATATTCATTTATAAAATTTTTTCAGGCTGACCATGTCTAACCCGCATTTGAAAATAAACGATTTCAAAATGCACAGTTTTTCTTCTATTGAAAAATACTAGTTTTAATAATTACTTTGAGTGTTGCTGATTTATATCATTGAATTTATAACCACAAAATAGATATGTACAATATGCTTAATCATGTATAACAAAAAACAACCTAATTTTTCATTAACAAATAACACTTTAGAAAAAGTTGAGTGATTATGGATAATTGTTAGAAACTGGATATGTAAATATTTACTCCACGGCACTAATTTGATTCCTATCATCCAATCAATGATAGAACAGTTTTATTACAGTCTTTTCATTTTACTCTCTGTGCCTCTACTGAAAATCAGTAAGTATGTCATTCTGGGGTAATTCTAACAGGAAGAGTAAAGACTTGATGAGTTTAAGCTCTGGAAAGAGAAACTAAACTTGAACAACACAAGGAGTTAAGGTAAAATCAAGACTGGGTCAGAATGGCGAAGGCAATCTAATTCATGGAATAAGAAGAGAGGCAGAGTCAGGATGAATATAAATAATATGCCAGAAATAAGTTCTAACCATACAGGAAAACATATTTGCCAATGATACTTAAAAAAAGAGTTTGATCTCCAAAATATAAAATGAACACACAACTCCACCCAGGAAGACAGACAATCCAATTAAAAAATGGGCAAAGGACCTGAACAGACACTCCTCCAAGGAGGACATACAGAGGATCCACAGACATATGATAAAATGCTCAACATCACTAGCCATCAGAGAGATGTAAATTAAAACCACAATGAGCTATCACCTCACACCTGCCAATCATTAACAAATCAATAAACCAACAAGTGCTGGTGAGGTTGTGGAGAAAAGAGAACCCTAGTGCACTGTTGGTGGGAATGCAGTCTGGTGCTGTCACTGGGGAAAACGGTATGGAATTCCCTCAAAAAATTAAAAATGGAACTGCCTTTTGACCTGGCAATTCCACTGTTGGAACTATACCCTCAGAATTCTGAAACACCAATTCAAAAGAACCTATGTATTGCATTGTTCATAGCGGCACAATTTACAATAGCCAAGTGCTGGAAGAAACCTAAGTGCCCATCAGTAAATGAATGGATCAAAAAACTGTGGTAAATTTACACAATAGAATACTATGCAGCTGAAAGAAAGAAGGAATCCTACCTTTTGTGACAGCATGCATGGAACTGGAGAGCCTTATGCTAAGTGAAATAAGCCAGGTGGTGAAAGACAAATACCACATGATCTCACCTGTAAGTGGAACCTAATCAACAAAACAAGCAAGGAAGCAAAATATAACCAGAGACATGGAAATAAAGAACTGACAGTGACCAGAGGGGAGGGAGATAATGTGGAAAGAAGGGGAAGGGGCATGTTAAGGAACATGAATAGAGGACTCATGGGACTGACTGTGGGGGAGATGCAGGGCAGGGGAGAGCAACAGGGAAAAAGGTGGGCCAACGGTAATTGAACAACAATAAAAAAAGAATAATACAGATTAAAAAAATAAATTTAGCATGGAAGAGTCAGACATACATACAGTAGATTAAAAGGAAGTTGAGACACTTTAAGTTGAATATCAATGCAATATTTAGGATGCTTAAGATAGATAATTGACTTATTGAATAGTAATCAATAAAATCACAAGTAAATTACAGAAAATAAAAAATGATTATGACACAGAATATAAGGAGAGAAATAGAGCTGAAACTTCATAGCAGTTAATGCATATATATAAATGTGCTTCACATGTATTCATATGACATGTAGTCATATATATATGTGACTTTGAAGATCATGCTTAAGGAAGTGAGTTTGATGGTAAGAATTCAGAAATTATTGGAAGTTTGAAGAGAGGAAGTTGGAAGGAAACATTTCCATAACATGGATTCTGGTATAAAAGAACCTAGGCTGATCCCTGTTTTATTACTTACTAGTTGTGTGATCTTGGGCCAGACAACTAATTTTATTTGTCTCAGATTTCCCTTCTGTAAAATAAGGATAATAATTGCACTAACTTAAAGAAGTTATAAAAATTAAACCCAATCATTTGATATTTAATTTAAGTATATTTTATTGGCTATGCTGTTACAGTTGTCCCATTTTTTTCACCATTACACCCTCTGCCCTGCACCCTGTCTCCCACCAGCATCCCTCGCTTAGTTCATGTCCATGGGTTGTACATATAAATTCTTTGACTTCTCCATTTCCTATGCTATTTGTAACCTCCTGGCTATTTTGTACCTACCATTTATGCTACTTATTCCCTGTACTCCCCCCCATTCTCCCCCCACCTCCTTCCCCACTCAGACACTCCATGTGATCTCCATTTCTGTGATTCTGTTTCTGTTATAGTTGTTTGCTTAGTTTGTTTTTGTTTTTGTTTTCTTAGGTTTGTTTGTTGATAGTTGTGAGATTGTTGTCATTTAACTGTTCATAGTTTTGATCTCCTTCTTTTTCTTAGATAAATCCCTTTAACATTTCACTTAGTAAGGGCCTGGTGATAATGAACTCCTTCAACTTTACCTTATCTGGGAAGCACTTTATCTGCTCTTCCATTCTAAATGATAACTTTGCTGGATAGAGTAATCTTAGATGGAGGTCCTTGACTTTCATGACTTCAAATATTTCTTTCCAGTCCCTTCTTGCCTATAAGGTTTCTTTAGAGAAATCAGCTGATAGTCTTATGGGAACTCCTTTGAAGGTACATATCTCTTTTTCTCTTGCTGCTTTTAAGATTCTCTCCTTATCTTTAATCTTGGGTAATGTAATTAGGATGTGTCTTGGTGTGTTCCTCTTTGGGTCCAATTTCTTTGGCACTCACTGAGCTTCCTGAAAGTCTATTTTCTTCAACAGATTGGGGAAGTTCTTCATTATTTTTTTCAAATAAGTTTTCAGTTTCTTGCTCTTCTTCTTCTCCTTCTGTCACCCCTATGATTCAGATATTGGAACATTTAAAGTTGACCCAGATGTTCCTCAGCCACTTATCATTTTTTTCTGAATTCTTGTTTCTTCATTCTGTTCTGGTTGAGTGTTTATTTCTTCCTTCTGTTTCAAATCATTGACTTGAATCCCAGTTTTCTTCTCTTGACTGTTGGTTCCCTGTATATTTTTCTTTATTTCACTTTGCATAGCCTTCACTTCTTCTTCTATTTTGTGTCTGTACTCAATCATGTCTTTGAGCATCCTGATTACCAATGTTTTGAACTCTGCATCTAAGGCTGGCTATCTTCTGGTAACTTAATGCTTTTTCTGGAGTTTTGATCTATTCTTTCATCTGGACCATATTTCTTTGCCTGGGTGCACCTATTACATTGTAAGGGGCAGAGCCTTATGTGTTCATCAGGGCAGGGCAACCCACTTCACCTCATTGTGGTGCTATTTGTGGGGGGAGGAGCAGAGAAGGAACAAGGCTGCCTGCTCAACTCTTGCCAGCTTTCAGTCACTTCTCCCACTACACACAAGCAGTTGGGACCTTCTAGTACTGATTTCTGGGTGGGTGGGTTTATGTAGATTCTAGGACCCTGTAGGTCTCCCCAACTAACTTTCCTGTTAGTTGGATTTTCTCTTGCTACTACTAACCCCACAGGCTTTTACAGCCAGAGGTTTTGAGGCTTTAGTTTTCCGTGCTTGAATCATGCATTTCATGGTTTGTCTTGACCATACTTGTTCCTTCCAGCTTATATGCATTTCAATGTGGGACTGCCCAGTTCACCAGCTGCCACCCAGTCTGCCATCTGCTGCCTTGCCCACCCAGTTCTCAAGCCACCACTTTGCTGATTGTCTTCTCTGCCCCTCCTACCAGCCTGGGTAAATGTTTCTTCTTTAACTCCTTGGTTGCTGACTTCCATACAGTTCAATTTTCTGGCATGTCTGGGTTTTTTTGTTGTTGTTGTTTTTAATTTGGGTGTTGTCCTTCTTTAGGTTGTGTGAAGAAGCAAAGCATATCTACCTATGCCTCCATCTTGGTGGGGAGTAGTCATTTGATATTTGAAAAGTCTTAAAACAGAGCCTCTAGCACAGACAGTGCTATTTCCACTTGGATAAGTAAAACAAGCAAAGAAAATTGTATTGGCTCTTGGAAAATGATGAAGAGTTATTGACAAAACAACAACTGAAATTTTTTACAAGAAATGATGATGAGTGATGATGATTGAGAACGCATCTTGTGCAATTCTTTTCATCATGCCTGAGTCAAATAGTCATTCATTAAGGATTTCTGTTGTCTAAGATTACTTTAACCCAAAGGAAGTCTCTCTTGGATTTGACATAGTTATTTGAATCAGGTAGCCCCTGATGAATTATGAATCTATCCGTATTCCTAGCAATTACCTGATACTAGTCAGAACTTCTGATCATAAATGGGACTCAATGATGAATCTGCCATCCTAACATGATATAGACAGGAGGCAAGCTGAAAAGAGACACCATGCTAGATATTGAGATAAAATTGTCAGATTTCAGCAATAACACACACACATATGTTGTTGCTGCTCTTGTTTGTTGAAATATAAGAATAAGTCACAGATGCCTTTACATTTTACATTAAATATATATCAGTGTGTGTGCACGTGTGTGTGTGTGTGTGTGTGTGTGTATATATATATATATATATATAATACCAATTCCTAGCATAAAGAGAGACAATAGACTAATAAAACAGAATAAAGAGCCTATACATAAATCCACACCTACGTGGTAAACCGATCTTCAACAAGGGTGCCAATGCTTATGTAATGTGACAAGAATAGTCTCTTCAAAAAATGTATAATGCCAATTTTTCTGATTGTTTTCTCATAATTAGATTTCTTTTAAAACTCTTCTTAACAATGCTATATAGGTGATATTATTTTCCTTCCCATTGCATTATGTTGGTAAGTACCTGATGTCAGTTTGGCACCATTAAGGTGGTGCCTATCTACAGCAAAATGTCATTTCTTGTGAACCTTTTTTCTTTTCCAAGTATACATACATTAGCAACTGCAGGGCTGTTTGAAATTGAGAATCTCTTCTCAACATGTCTAATAAACAGTCTTCTTCCCATAAACATGCTTTTTTTTGGCATTCTTAGTTCAGAATTGTTTCCCACACTAATTTGTGATAACACATATAGTCAAGGAAAGTTCACAATACCAACCTGTGAACACGCTTAATTGACCTGAATAAGAAGACATTAGCTTTATTCCTTGGAGAACAAACTTCTGCTTTAGAGAACTGTGATTCACTATAAATTTTATCTGCAGATAATTTATCTCAATCACCCCATTTTGAGCTTGACTTAATTTGGTAGTCCCCACTCATACATTCTGATGCAGGGTTATAGATATCTACTATACCTGCCCTCTTGAATTTTCAAGAATATTTCCAGAAGGATAGAGCAGAAGTAACTCTAATTTAATATCAGAAATGACTGGAATCTGGCTCCTTCTGTAACTGACGTTCTCTCTGCCTGTGAATTAAGGCCCTATTTAATAGTACTCTCAAGTATTGCTTACATTGACATGTAAGCAATACTCTTTATGGACACTCTTAGATCCTCACAAGGCTCTCTGCTTGGTAGGGAAACATCATTTCCTAGAGCCTTTTGGTGTTATCCAATACCCTACATAATGATGGCTTTTATCTATTGAGTAAATACAGTGTTCCAGACACTGCCTTAAGCACCATACATATATCATTTAATCCTCCTACCACCACATGTTATTGTAATTATCTTCCTCATCTATCATGAGCAACTCATGCATGGCACAGAAAGGTTTTGAGTTAGACCAATGTCAGGAATGACAATTCATATCAACACTTGCTGTCTACTGTGAATCTTCCCTTAGTTTCTATGTTCTAGTGCCTCCTGATATGCATTCAGTATCTATTAAGGATTGAATAAACAACTCTTAAATCAAAGCAGAACTAACAGCTATATGAGTCTCTCTTTGCACCTGTATAAAAGAGCTGATCTGAACTCCCTATGGTTGCTTTACACAGAAACGAAACCACTAACCAATGCCTCCAAATACAATGATCATCTTTTAAGATTTAACAACAACAATAAAAATAATAGCACACCATAAATATTCTTTATGAACTAAGCTGCTGGTTAGAATGTGTTCACAGTTGGCCATTTGACTTTATTGGCCAATTAAAGCAATTATTTTTCTGTCACCACTACAGAAGGATCTCCTACTTACACCTGACTTCTGGAAGTCTGAACTCTATTGTGCAAGCAAACAAGGAAGTATCAGTTTTGTGCTTGCAGGGGGATCCAGAACTTAACTGTCAATCCTAGAACTACCACAGACATTTAATTCTTTACTTCTTTTTTGTTGGTCTCATTTAAATGGGGAAAAATATTAATTAAAAAATTTCTGAGCAAATGAAAACTGTTATTGAAAATTATCACTGCTGCTCACACATTTTCTGATCTACTTAGGTGTTACACTGACTCCACTAATCACTGATAGGACCTTTGTTAAAATATATAAATTATATAAATATATATATATATATAGCTGTAATGTATATATACACATTCATGCACACACATATATACGTGTATATATACACAGCTATATACACACACACTATTCATATACAGCTACATACATATACCCATAATCACCAGGTAACTCAGCCCTCCTATAGCCCAGATTTGGCACCCTGTGACTTCTGGCTTTCCTCAAAACTAAAATTACCTTTGAAAAGAAAGAGATTTAAGACCATCAGTGAGATTCAGGAAAATATGACTGGGCAGCTGATGGTGACTAGGAAAACTGTGTGAAGTCCCAAGGTGCCTGCTCTGAAAGAGACTGAGATGTTATTGTTCCATATACAATATTTCTTATATCTTGTACCTTCTTCAATAAATGTCTCTATTTTTCACATTACAAGTAGCTGTTTCTACAATTTTTACAATGGAAGTGACCAACAGACCATCAGTGAAGCAATCTTGTTTAGGTACCACATGGATAAAGAAGGTTACTGAAAACAAGGTTATGTGATAGACATTTAATTATCTAAATTCAAATCTTAAAAAAAACAGACTATAGTATATTTTTAGGAGACAAGTGTTGGCTTTTTATACAACTTTAAGAATTTGCTTCACCTACATTATAGATTATTGCTCAATTCAGCTCCATGTTTCACAGTGTCAACGCTTGAACAACATAGGTTTGACCTGCATGGATCCACTTACATAGATTTATTTTTCAAAAAGTATTTACAGTACTAGATATGTATTTTTATTTCTTATGGATTTCTTTGTGACATGTACTTTTCTCTAGCTTACTTTATTATGAAAATACAGCATATAATACATACAACACAATATACATGTTAATCTACTGTTTCCACAAGGTTTCTGGTCAACAGGAGTTAAGTTTTGGGGGAGTCAAAAGTTATACATGAATTTTCAATTGTGCAGGGGGTTAGTGCCCCTAACCCCCATGTTATCCAAGGGTAAATAATAGTGTCAAAAGAAATTTAAGCATACTTTCAAATAGTATGATGTTTAAGTCATACACCTCACCATCTGAAAAATTTAAAATAGGTAAAATATTTTTAAAAATTTTAAGTAATGTTTGAGAAGGATTGCCAGAAATGGATTAAGGAAATAAATGCATTACTCAAGTGCTATAAGTTTGACATTGATAGAGAAGTAATGTAATTGAGCAGTTAAGAGAATGTGAAAGCATTTAAGGTGGAATGTTTATAATTTAGACAACTTGAACATGGATGAAATTGGCAAGCATGACCTTTTACTAGTATCTTCTTTGAAGCTAAGAATGAAACACTTTGCTGAAGCATGTACTGATTGACCTTACTACCTACAATATATTAATAGAATATTTTATTTAAAAAGCTGAAATAAATCAGAAGAAGATGTTTACTTGGTGGAAAAGAATATAAAAAATGTGACTTTCAACCCTTTTTGCCAACAAAGTAGAATACATTTTGTCACCTCATTACATTTCCAAATAACTTGATATTTAACAGCTTAAAATGCAGTCAGCACTAAATATTGAATGTTAAAGAAAATTTAAATTAAATATTTATTTAATATTTAAAGCTAATAGCACTAAAACAATAATCTCAATTGCTAAAGAAAATATAGAATTCTTGAACATAAAATGTTTACGAGACATTATTTCCATTTTATCTAGAATTACTTCCTCTACCTGCTTTATGATCGGCTTTCCTCTTGACTATGAAGAGCTGATCACTGTCTTTTCTTTGAAACATTTTCTTCACATGGCTATCAGAACATTTAAATCCTGATTATCCACATACGTTAATGCCTTTGTCTCAGTCTTCTTTGATAGTTTCTCTTTATTTCCTTAGCATTGCAATTCCCCAGGGTTCTGCTCCTTGACTTCTATTTTATATTTATAACCACTTACTTAATGAGCTCGGTCATATGCCTTTATCTATATGCCATCTTTATGTATATTGTTGCACATTTCAAATTTATATCTCCAGTCAGAATTTTCCTGTGTGTTCCAAGCAGATTAATCTGTCCAGTAGTAACTGGAATATCATAACAGTGGGAAATTATAACCTGCCCCACCATTCTTTTGACATTATTTCTGTAAGTGGTGACCCTGACTAATATGTACCTTATAGATAAACAGCATATTTGTATAAGAATCCTAAGAACTGACTTCAAAAGATACAGGCTTTGACCTTCAGACATCTCAGCTCTGGAGATTTGCTGACCTTCAACTGTGGAGCCAAGGTGACTAAGCCAGGATGATACACACCAGATTATCACTTGCCTTACCAGAATAGAGAGTGCTCATCAGCACATAGAGAGCTTTGCAACCCCCACTTTTCATGTATTTGTTCTGTTTCCCTCCCTTTCCTTATAGAAACCTCTGTCACCACTTAGATGAGGAGGTGGGCTTTGACACTTAAGTCCCCCACTTTCCCAGAAGATGGACTTTGTGACATGAGTCTCCCATCTTCCATATGGCCAGCATCTGAATAAAACCACTTTCCTTTACATCAGCACCCGCCTCTCCAGCATTGGCTTTCGCTGCAGCAGGCAGCTGGACCTGTGTTCAGTTACACAATTACCTCCCAGATATCTCCAACCTTACATAATTTCCTGCTTAACAGAAGCTCAGCGTGCCCTACACTGAACTACTCTTCTCCATCCTTAAACCTGCTTTTTGCACAATTTCTCCTTTCTCAGTCAATAAAATCCCATCTCCAAGTAAAAAGCTTAGCAACATGCTCAACTCCAATTCTCCTCTTAGAGTTAACATGTGCTGTTTCATTTTGCTTGTGTTTTGGAAAAATATAAACCAGCCAGCCCCTTCTTACCAAGTACACTGCTATTTACCCAGTAGAAACCACAATAATTTCCAACCTGTATTAGGTGAATTGAAGAATTCAGGTCTTCAATCTAGTCTCAGCACATCAGCCAGAGTAATCTTGTCAAAACAGAAGTTAAAATATATCACTTCTCAAAAAACTCCACAGCTTCCTCTGGCACTACCAGTAAAAGTCCTTTTGATCATTTACTTCCTTGATCTCTTCATATGCTATGTTATTTCTTTGGCAAAAGTCCCAGCTTGTATTTTTCATCAAATATTTAAATGGTTTTTCATAGAAAAACAATAGTGAATGAAATTCATAAGGATCACATAAAATGATACATATCTAATTATATGACACATATCTTAGCATGTAGTGGATAATCAATTGTTTTATTGTTGTCATTTACCTTTTTCTTTGTTGTATTTTAAAAAAGCATATTTAGATCATGGAAGCAAATGCCAAGGTTTAAAAATATAACACTTTATTTTTATTTTTAATTTTTGAAATAATAATATTGATAACAGTCTCAAATAATTTATGTGAATCAAGAAAATTGAGATAATTAGGTAAGTGTTAGTTGATGAAGAAGTAGGGCTGCTTAACTTTGTTGAAGATAAAGAAGAAAAACAAAACAAATAATTTCTGGTCTTTTTCTTATGTTATTTTCCCTGGAATTAACCTGCTGTTTTTGCATCTTTGTTTAGATGAGAAATTAATTATTTTAAAATGCTAATATTTTATTTTTTTCTCTACAAATGCTTCTTAAAATATATTCACTAGGGCATTTTTATGTAATATTTTCTACTTTATCAATGCATTCTTATTCCTATACATTAATAACAAAAGATATGAGGTGTGACCTATAGAATTGTACATGAAAAGAATTTAGAACTGTATCTGGAATACACTAAGTGTTATGAAAGGCGTAATTTGTGGTAGCAGCAGCAGCAGAAGGAGCAATAGCAACAGTGGCAGTTGCCCCATTAGACTCAGTGGGGTTAAATCACAGTGTGGTTTGTTCTCAGGTCTGCAGCACCTACTAACTCCTTAAAAAGGTTTGTTGAATAAATGGGTAACTTAATTAATGGGTGGGTAAGTAAATATTTAAACACATAACAAATGGTAGGCTGTGTTCTTTCATACTTCCTTCTGTGGAATACTTCAATTTGAAGAAATATGGTCAGGTTTAGTTTGCACCCAATATTCAAGAAAATGAGCTTTTTTTGTCTCAGAGAACAAGAAGCAGTATGAATAATAGCATCCATGACTATATATTCCAAGAGATCTTAGGGAAAATACAAAATAACTCAATATTGCCTGGTTAAAAGACTCAGAACTAGGAAAATCTATGAAAGTTTCAAAGGTTATAAGGGAAATAGATTCTGATTTATCTTGTCTTTGATATTGGGTGTCAAAAGGTATCATATATTAAAGACTCATCTTTATTCTGCATATACATTTTATTTTTGAAATGATACTTAATAATTTTTCTAGTATCATATGACTATTATTAAAGTTATCATTGACATTTGACTATTTCAAGATATATAGAGACTGCATTTGTATTTTCTCAGAATCTGTACAATAAAAAAATGCAGTATGTTTTTCTTTGTGATATTAGATATGCTATTCAAAGGATAAAAATATTATAGTAATATGTTTTGCAAGTGCTGTAGGTAGCAAAACATTTTCTAATAAGTTGCAAACAGCAGATTGAAATAGGGCTACTCTGTTTACAAAAGTACTTTATCTATTGTTGCTTTTATAGTACCAATGACACAATAATCACATTCTTGATGAAATTTAACCTAAAACCTCTCGATGATTTCTTTTATAAAATTCATGCCCAAATACTCTTGAAAAATTCCTATAAAATCAGTAAAATCTGGAAGGCCATTAACAGATAACTCACACAGGCAGCCATTTGTTATACGCTGAGGTAACCGTAATGGGCACAGAATGTTCATGTTGGAGCTTCCACCTACTTTGCAGCCATCTTGGAATCTTCTATCTGTATTTCTTTTATTTTACTTTTCTACACATCACATTGTTTAACACTCTCAATACAACGTTGAATAGAATTGGTCAGAGTAAATATCCATGGCTCATTCTCCGCGTCAAGGGGAAGGCATTCCATCTTTCACTATTGAGTACGATATTAACTTTGGGGTTTACATAGATATGCTTTATCAGTTTGAAAGTTTTATCATAAAGAAGATTAAATTTTGCCAAATGCTTTTCATGTTTCTACCAATGAAATCACATAATTTTTCTTCTTTGGTCTGTGCTATAGTGAATTAAGTTGATAGATTTTGAATATTGAACCAATATTGTGCTGCCAGGATAATCTCCACTGCTCATGCTTCATTAATATTTTAATGTATTCCTGCATTTTATTTGCTAATATTTTGTTAAAAATTTTTGTGTTTAGATTCACAGAAGATTTTGTTTTTACATAATCTTTGTTTTCATGCAATTTCTTCATTTGATTTAGGTTTCAGAGTAATAGTAGGCTGATAAATACACTGTGCAGTAGTTTCCTTGTCAGTTTTTCTAGAGGTATTTATGTAGAATAGATATTAACTATTTCTCAGACATTTGGTATAATCATCCATGAAATCACTTGGGGGTAAAGTTTTTTTTCATAGGAAGTTTTGGGTTTGATTTTTTATTTTTGTTCCCTTTTGGTTTTGCTATTAGAGCAATTTTTATTGTATTTTTTCCATTACATTTAGTCCCCTTATACAACCCCCCTTCCCATAATCACCACACTGTTATCCACGTCCATGAATCATTTTTTTTTGCTCAATCCCTCCACCCTCTGTCCTCCCCCCATGCTTAGCTGTCATTCAACTCTCTACCTATGAGTCTATCTCTGTTTTGCTTGTTAGTTCAGTTTGTTCGATTCCACATATGAGTGAAATCATATGGCATGTGTCTCTCTTTTTTGAGAGAGAGAGTGTGTGAGAGAGAGAGAGAGATATGAATCTGTTTTCCACCTATGCAATCATTGGTTGACTCCTGTATATGCCTTGACCAGGGATGGAACCCACAACCCTGGTACCTCAGGAAAACACTCCAACCAACTGAGCTACCCAGTCAAGACAAAAGCAATTTCTTCAATGGAAGTAGGATTATTCATATATTTTCTTAAGTGAGCTTTGGTGATTTTTTTCTTTCAAGGAATTTTTCTATTTTATTTCATTAACCAAATTTCTTGGTAGCTGATTGTTAATTAATATTCTATTATTCTTACTGTATATATATGATCCGCAGTAATAATATTTTTGTCATTTCTGATATTGGAGACTTGTGTATTCTCTTTCTTTCCTAATTATATTAGTCACTTCAAATAAACTACTAATTGTTGAATTGTTTCTCTCTATTGTTTTATGTATGCAAATGTTTATAGCATATATATGCATATATGTATATTCAACAAAAACAGAAAACAGCCCAAATGTCTACCAACAATTGAATGAATAAACAAATTGTGAAATAGCCCTATCATGAATATTAGTCAGCAACTACTTTTGATAAATTCAAAAACTTATGAATGAGTCTCAAAATAATCATGCTCAATGAAAGAAGTCAGACCAAAGTGTATAGACTATGATTAACCCATTCATAAAAAATATTTTCCCTTCCCATGACACACATAATTTATTAAAGAGATATTATCAGGTCAGCTTCCAAATTCAACTTGTTGATTTTTTTTTGTTTATGTTGGCTTTATTTTTTTCTTTTTTTAAATTTTAATTGTTGTTTCTGTACAGTTTTCTGTCTTTTTCTCCCATTCCAGCCCACAAACCCAGCCCTCCCCACAAAAAAAAATCCTGAAAAGACCAACCAATCCAGAGAAACAGAGTGCAAATCAGCACTTTCCTGAAGATGGTAGGTAGGAAGACATGGATTTTAAATGGATACAAAACGTCTTGGAATGACTACTATGTTTACATCTTGATTATGGCCATGGTTTCTTAGATATATATGTATTTATGAAAACTCATCAAATAGGGCTTGAATCTCTTACTTAGGGCTTAAATCTCTAAGCATGCTCATAAATGAACAAATGTACCCATGGAACAAAACTTGTTTATTTACAGGTAATGCATCTGAGGTAAATTGTCCTCAGTTTGACAAATACCTACTATCAATACAAGGTGTCCAGAGAGTATCAAGCCATGTAATATGAAAAATGAAGACATTTATTGAAGGTACAAGATATAAGAAACATTGTACATAGGACAGTGACACCTCAGTCTCCTTCAGTGTAGGCATCCTGAGACCTCAAACAGTTCTCCCAGCATCTCTTTCACTATTCAAAACACTCTGCAAAATCCTTTGTTGGAATCCCTATCAGCTGCCCTATTGCATTTTCCCGAATCTCATTAATGGTCTGAAATCTCTTCCCTTTCAAAGGTGATTTTAGTTCTGAGAAGAGCCAGAAGTCCTTTCTGATTGAAGCCCACATGGCCAACATTCTTAGGTGTTCTGCTCGTTTCAGGCCTTCTGGAACATGGATCACTTTCAACAAATTCTAGACCATCTTTGAAGTGTTTGTGCCACAGTTTTATTTGCACTACACTCATTGAATCATTCCTGAAAACCTCTGAATCATCTGAATGGTGTCAACAGAGGAATGTTCAACCTTATGCAAAATTTGACGCGGATTCATTGCTCTACTCATTCAGTCATTCTTGAATGTGATAGTCACACAGTCCCCATGATCACTTGAGGGCTTCTAGCACCCCTACTAACTAGATCAGTGAAGGCATCATTGTTCACACATGTGTATTCCAGTCCACTCTCCTTGGCTGCCAAGTTACATTAATGTCACGCAAACTGTTCTTGTTTTATCAACAATGGCTGGATTTTTTTTCTGGAGAGATCTCATCATATACTTTCTCATATATGTTGTTCATATATAACAATAAGGGAGACTCTTCACTCCTTTTATCCCTATTACAATGTTTATCCCACTTTACTATAATTAGTGAGGTATTAGACAATTTATTTTATTGATTAGATAAAAATTCCTTTACCAACAGAGTTATTATATTGACCCTTGTTTACCCAAAGCAAGAACATAAAACATGCTCAGTAAGAATCTGTACAATTAATGTAGAATATGCATGTTGTAAAGCAGAGGTCCTCAACCCCTGGCCATGGACCCAGTACTGGTCCATGCCTGTTAGGAACCTGGCCACACAGCAGGGAGTGAGCTTGAATGTAATGTGCTTGAATCATCCATGGAAAAATTGCTTTCAAAGAAACAGGCCCCAGGTGCCAAAAAGGTCTGTGACTGCTGTTTTAGAGAGAAGCCCCGTAGACTAAGAGTAAATGCTACTGAGTCAAGAAAATAGCCTGTTCCAGTTGGAATATGAAATATCAGGAGCTGAGTTTAAAATTGGTAAATTAAAAGATCAGATTAAGTAGCATGCTGGAGCTGCATACTGGGGAGGTATTGGCCTAGTCTCTCAAGTACTATAACAAAAAATTGAAATATTTTCAAAAGACAATCTTGCGCTGAGTTCACTGCGCCATGTATATATTAATTCCACATATGGCACTTCTAGAAAATGTACCCTTAAAATTAGAAGACAGAAAACTGTACAAGAACAACAATTAAAATAAAATTTAAAAATTACATAGAGTTTTCAAGCAATAAAGGTTTCCATGCATGTTCATGGCACAACTTTTATGCATAAAAGTAACTTAGAAAATATTACACAGCACAACATTTCATATAAAACAATTGATTAGAGAAGTGATTAAGGTTTTGTACTTCAGAATTTCTAACACTGATACACATCCATATATCATAAGATTTATGTGTGTTAAATGATAGCATAATATGGAGAGGGAAAATTAAAAACCTTGAAAATGTAATTAGCAGTTTTATTCAAGAGCAGAAGTATTATTTGTTGAGATATAGGAATCCCCTTTTTATTGTAATTAATAATCTGCAACCATTCTCATCGTCTTATTTTAACTGTCTCTTTAAATCAACTTATTCTTATTTTCCTCGATTTTGTCTTTTTTTAAAATTAATACTCAATCCTTACTGAGACATAAATAATCCCCAAAATGTTCTTCTTGTGAAATTCCTAAATTATTGAATGCAATTTTAATTATGATTATTAGCATGAGTAAAATATTCACAGCAAAAGGAATATAATCATTCAATTACATTTTAAAAATTCCATTTTACTCAGATATTTACCTGTTGTCCTGAATTTTATTTCTAAAGCCTACCCACAAAATATTTTTCAGTACTTAAAGCAATTTTCTGTGAACATGAGAAAAATAAGAACTCCAAATACCATGTCTCCAATCTGCTAGTTATGCTCTATCACCAGGCAAATTTTAATCATTTATATGTAATACGATTGTGTATTTATTGTAAATGCATATAGAGAATTATGAACATGATAAATGTTAAGTGTGAAGGTGAAGGGGGAATCATCTCTTGGAAATATTCAAAGGAACTATGTGAGAACTATTTTCACAACTTCTAGACCTCTAAGTTTCATGCAAATAAAAAACAGGTGGATTTGGAAGAACTATTGATGAGAACTCTTTGATAAGAAGCTTGCAATGTGCAAGCACTACAGAGAGCTGAGGGCTTCTGCCTCCTTACCTCCAACTTAGAAGGGTGGTTGAAGTGATTTCTGCAAACTCCACAGAGGAAGGCAGAGACTAGCAAAAGCTAATGTGGGATGCAACAGCCTCAGAGAGATGCCTGTATGTCTGGCATTCACAAGACAAAGTTTATATCAGTATTTCCCAAAAACCAGATTAAGCCACACAAGAGAGAAATAAACAGTGTATATGTATAGATTACAGGTTCCCAGAACCTCCTCAGGTTCAATTACTTTGTAGAGCAACTCACAGAACTCAGAGGAACATTTTACTGACTACATTACTGGTTCATTATAAAAGGATATAATTCAAGAAGAGACATAGAAAAGGCGTGTGGAAAAAGCACAGAGCTTCCACGCTCTCTGGAAGCACCATTCTCCCTGCATCTCAACATACTCACCAGCCCAGAAGCTGTCTAAACCCCACCCTTGTATTTTTATAGAGGCTTCATTACATGTACATGTTAATTAAACCAACTGCCTATGGCTAATGATTCAAATTCCAACCCCTCTCCCCTTTCCAGAGGCCGGATGGTGGGACTGCAAGTTCGAATCCTCTAATCACATGATTAGGTCCCCTGTCAACCAGCCCCCATCTTTGAAAGGGCCCTTAGCAAACTTAGGTGCTTTCCAATAATCACCTCATTTACATAAACTCTGTTGTTAAAAGGGGTTTATTATGACTATCAAGACAACTTTATTGCTGTTATCATTTATGAAATTCCAATGATTTTAGGAGCCTTGTGCCAGAAATGGGAATGAAGACCAAATATATATTTCTTATGATAAATCACATTATCATAGTGAGTATCTATAAAAGGATGAAAGAATTCCATTAGAAAGGAACTAGGGTTATACAACATCCCCCCAAACTGGAAGGAATTACATCTGGTTAAGTCAAAAATATTATAGAACAAAGGGGCCTAAAAGGGAAGCTTTGAATGTCCCTAGAAAAAACTCCTCAACAGAGTCAACTTTAAGCATCTTTCAGTCCCAGGGAATGAGAACTAGCTTCCAGGGGAAAATTCCTGCCTGCTTTTGTCCTGCTCTCTTCCATTTCTTTTCTGCATGCCCTTGACAGAAACTGGCTGGTAAGGCTAGAAAATGAGAGAATAAAAGAGGAAAAGTAGAAAAACAATGGAGAGAAAGGAACAAAAATTGAGTCCTGGCCCTCATTTGTATAAAGCTGCTATTGACAGCAGGTTTCAGCTAGTTGAGAGGAGGTTTGCCATTAAAATATGAACTGGGTTTGGACTAACTTATACTCAAAATTCCAATTTTTAACTGAGATGATAATGTTTGTGATTTTTAGAAAAGTCATTATGTTAGTTTTGGTAGTCAAAAAATCAGATACCAAGAATATGAAAAATTTACACACACACACACACACACACACACACACACATAATCTCCCTACGAAGAAAAAGAGTTGGAAGCCAGAGAAGAGAAGAGAAGGTTGGGAGAGCTTTCATGCTGTGAAAGCAGTCTTATGCCTGTTGTACTGAAGGAGACTTGGTGAAGAGAGCCTCAGAACATCCCCCAAAAAGTTTTTGCTTGACAGATGTAATTTTCAGGAGTTAAAGTTGTCCATTAGGAGAGTCCTACAATCTGCACAAATGTCCCTTTGTAGTATCCTGCTGTGTGAAGCCATCAACTACGAACAGCCCATGGGATTCAGTGATGGGTCCAAAGGGGCTACAGCTGGTGGGCACCAGAACAGTAAGCTTCCTGCCACGGTAAGAGATCTGAATGACACATTTTTATGACCGTCAAAGTCATATAGCTGCTTGAATTTTCACACAGGGCACAGGAAATGACTCACACTGAATAGATGTCAAAAGAATGATGGGAGATAAAATGACAAAGTAATTTTTACTACATTAGGAGACATGTATAATTCAAACACCCTGGCCTAGATACCCAAGGTCCTCCAACATCCTGTGGTCACTGTTCCATTTAACAGAAAAATTAAATAATGCAAGACCCATTTCACATAATAGCTATATGCTATTAGCTCTAATGTGTTGTCACTTTCACCTCCCCACTCCCCAGTAAAGCAGCAAGGGTCAATTTCCTTGGTTGATTTGGTGACAGTGGGTTTGCTACATGCGTGCTGCTGAGTCATTATATCCTATACACTTCTGTTTGAGTGTCATTTGGCTTCCACTTATGCTTCTTCCTTCCTAGGGTAACTAGGACATGAAAATATACAATAATCTACTAGAGAAATTTATTTTTAAAAGGCTGAAAGAATGTGTCTGGGAGTTTTTGTGTAATAAGTCCATGTAACAGCAGAGTCGAACAGTATGTCTAAATTGGTGCATTTGAAAAACATGGCCATGGCTGAAGAACAAAAACTACTTGTCACAGCACAGCGATGGCTTGATGGTGGGAAGTGCCATAAAATTGCTGGATCTAGACCATAAGTTATAGAACAAAGTAGAAGTAATCTTTTGCTGTTGCTGCTGTTGGCCTAGTAGTCCCTTCTCTTTGTTTTCCTTCTTCTTTAAATATATTTTATTGATTATGCTATTACAGTTGTCCCATTTCCCCCCTTCACTCCCCTCCACCCTGCACACCCCTTCCCACCCACATTCCTCCCCTTTAGTTCATGTCCATGTGTCATAAGTTTCCTTCTTGACTGACCTTGTTTTCTTTTTTCAAGCTTCCATCTGCCTTTTAAGACCAGAATGAACCATTGGCCTATGAAAAGCTAAAGGACTTTTCAATTCCAACTCATTTAGTTCCAGGCACAAAAAGTTTTGTTTTAAATAATGAATGTCATTTTCTCTAGTTTGCATTAATCTTACTGGGGGTTAAAAGTCAGAACCTGATCGAGGTGGGTGGAGTGTAGATTTCCCTGGAAGAAAAGCAGGTCAGAGTTAGACCTTCAGGGTGTGCTGTGTGACTGGAGGTACAAGGGGAATAAGGGTGTCCTGATGGGGGAGCAGAGAAATAGGCTGAGGTGCCAGAGCTTCTGAGATGCCTCAGAGAAAAGCGGAATCCTTCCCAAATCCTGCAGCCTGGCCATCCATCCATCCATCTCAGAAGCTCTCAGACATCAATATCAGTTCTATAGGACTGAAGGGGAGTTCTGGGAAGAGAAACACCGAAGTGCCTGAGGTGCCGGAGTCCTCCCTCCCACAGACACATCTGACTCACGTGGTCGCCTACCTCACAAACACCAATTATTGCGGATGCTTACCCGTTACCACTCCACCCCCACAACAGTCCCACAGTCAGATTTGCAAAGGTGGCAGCACCCGAGGCTTGAACGGGGAGTGAACTGCACGTGTGCAAGATCCAAATCTAGAGCCTTCCACAAGCCGGAAAAGCCCTGAACGAGGACTTCTGCGCAGGACCCTGGGGCCCCACCGGATGTTTGCCGAGATCCAAGGCTGCAGCAACCCAGAGGTGCTCCACTGCAGTCCTTGGCGCCAGTTGTTTCTCTCAGCAGCTTTCAGGAGTCTAAAATTCGTTCCGAGAGACCATTGCTACCTGCTCCTTGAATCATTGCCCTGAGGAGCAGACGCAGAACATTATTACCCTCTTTCTGATGCAGCCTATCGGTCAGCATCCCGCCACAGGAAGTCTAGATCTTGACCTCCCACCCTGCCCCCTCACATGTGTGGAGGGGATTAACTTCCTTCACCAAAACCTTCATCACAGACACAGTTCTGTTTGGGGGTAGAAGAAGGCCTCTAACTCTAGAGAGCGCTGGTCTTTCCCCCTTTTCAGGCAGGACAAACCAGATCTCTTCCCCAACAAAGGAATTCGGTCTGAAGGTCAAGGCCAAACTGTGGAGGGAGACTTAGGCCACCAGTGCTAACCCAAAATCAAAGCTTGGGGCTCCAGCTTCCTCCAGCTTCCCTTCAGCTCACCTGAAAGAAGGGAAAGGAGGTTTCATGGGCTCTTTGGGGAAGGAGGAAGCTAGCATCCAACCCTTCACCTGTCTACAGAAGGCTGGGATAGAGGCCAGGAGAAACCCATCTGTAGCCTGTGGTTTTGCCAGCCCCTTGGAGGAGGCTGGGCTGGGGCAGAGGATGGGGAACAGCTGTTTGCCACAGGTCTTCTCAGGCCAAATTGGAAATAGAGACTTTTTAGTCTCTAGGACAGTTAGAAGTTGGCATGTCTTGTTTTAAGCTTTTTGTTCTCCCACTTCTTAAATAAACATGAATATAAATATCTCTCATAAAACTTCTGTGGAGTTGGTATAGGGTGGGGGTGGTGGACATCCTGGTCTTCCAGCGAAACACATCATGTCATTAAAATTCTGACTGAGAAGTATGTTAGCAAATTCATTTCATAGGTGAAGTAGGCCTGTATCACCAGGTTCTCTGGCAAGCCCAAAGCCTTCAACATCGCTATAGTTTCTCTCTCCTGCCACCTAGCCTGGATGTAGTTCACCTGGAAGGCCTCCCAGTCTGTACACCCACTTCCCCACCACATCGGAGATGTTGGCCTGCTCCATAGGCAGCTCCTTCAGCATCCGGAGGAACTGTTCCTATTGCTAACTAATTTGTTGTAGAAGCTGAAGATCTCCTGACCCATAGTTAATTGAAAGGATGTGCCAATGCCTTTCAGCACTTGCTGTTTTATTTTGTTGATTTATTTTTCTATATGTGGGCCAACTCTATACTCTCTGGTATATGATAACTTTAACTAGCAATAAATAATCCAATGTGAAAAAAATTAAAGATTGAAGAATGAATAAACAGAACCTCAGACAACTTTTAAAAAACACCAGATGAACAAAAATATATGTAATATGAGTCCCAGATGAGTGGATTAAAAGGAGTAGAAAAATATTTGATTAAAACAGAAGACTTCCCAAATTTGATGTAAAACATTAATCTACATATCCAGTATGCTCAATAAACTCCAAATAGGATAAATGCAAAAATCACATCTAGTCACAATTCTGAAAGTCAAAGTGAAAATCTTGCATGCAGCAAGAGAAAAATGATTCAGCATGTACGGAGGAACTTCAATAGTCTTGAAGTCTGTTTCCTATCAGAAATAATGGAGGAGAGAAGTCAGGGGAGGACATATTCAAAGACCAGAAAGAACAAAATAGCCTTCCTAATTTATTGAGGTGATGAATATGTTTATTACATTGACTGTGGTGATGGCTTCATAGGTGTATATATATGCCAGAACTCATAAAATTGTATACTTTAAATGTATAATATTTCTTGCATCTCAATTATATCTTAATAAAGTGGTTTAGAAATTCTATACCTAGAAAAATAATATTTCAAGTATGAAAGTGAAATAAAGACCTTGCCAGATAAACAAACACTGAAAATTTGTTGTTAATAGATTTATCTTATACAAAATACCAAAGAAAGTTCTGTAGGCTGAAGTGAAATGACACCAGGTCCCAAAGAGGGAGATACAAAGAACTCCAGAAATGTGAAATATTGGATTAGTTAAGTTTAGGGAAGGTTTCCTAAGGCTAAGATGGGAGAAGGAATTATTTTGAATGAATACAAAGGAGAACTGATGGTAATATTCTGAAACTGGATTGTTGTTTTGTTTGCATGCTCACATAAATTTTCAGAAATCATTGAATTGTATACTTAAATGGATGATGATGAATTTTATAGTAACTAAATTATACCTAAAATTATATTTAAGTCAATTTTCATAATCCATCATATTTATAGATTAAAGAAGCAAAACTAAATGATCTTATAAATATATGCTTAAAGGCACTTGGCAAATTCAATATCAATGAATAATAAAATCTCTCAGCATTTAAGAATAAAAGGAAATATCTTTAACCTGACAAATAGCATCAACAAAAAACTTACATTTAATATCATACTTAAAAATAAAAGACTAAATGGTTTTCTTGTATGATTAGAAATGTCATGGATATCTAGTTTTACACTTTCTATTTAAGATTCCACAGGAAGTCTTCGCCAATATGAAGCAAGAAAAATAAAATGCATATAGATTTGAAGGAAAAAAAGTAAAACTGTTTATATTCACAAAATCATTCTTATTTACCTAGAAAATACCAAAGAATAACCCTACAAATTCCTAGGAATTAAAAAAAAAAAGTCAAATTAACAGAGTACAAGATCAATATACAAAATTGATTGCATTTCTTCTATATATTAGCAAGGACCAATTGAAAGCTGAAATTAAAAGTTACCTTTAAATTGCTCAAAATTAGATATTCAGGGCAAAATCTAAGATAATACGTGTAGGATTAGTATGTTGAAACACTCCACAAAACTGATAAAATAAAATACATAAGTAAATGGAGAGGTATGTCATGTTAATGGGTTTGAAAGCTCAGTATAATTGAGATGTTAATTCTCTCAGATTGTTCTATAGATTAAAACAATTCTGATCAAGTCCCAGCAGGACTTTTTGTAGATATCGACAATTTGGGTCTAAGTTATTTATGGAACACAAAGTTACTGGAATAGCCAAAATAATTTTGAAAAAGAACAAAGTTCTAAATATCAATATTTGGTTTCAGGTATAACTATATTAAGCTACAGTCATCAAACTAGTGTAATCTTGTGAAATGATAGACACAGAGGTGTATAAAACCAAACAGGGTCCAGAAATAGATGCATACAAACACTGTCAATTGGTTTTGACAAATGTGCAGAGGTAATTCGATAAAGAAAGAATAGGCTTTGCAACAAATTGTGCCATAACAACTGAATACAAGTATACAAATAATTGAGCATTGATTTCTGCCTTTGTAGGGGAGAAAAAAATCTTTCACTCCACCCTTGCTAGGTTTTCCAGCTGGGCCAATAAATGAGACTGGCTAGAGACCGATTAATGAGAGAAAAACAGAAATTGAATGACATATGCATAGCACCTACAAGCGGGAATGCCCAGAGGTGAGTAACTCACAGAATGAGTTAGAATTTGGCTTTATATTTCATGCTCAAACAAAGAAAAAGGGCTTTGGGCTTTTGAGCAAAGAAGGAAAGTTACAGGAAAGTGACCAGGAAAATACTGGTAAACAAAGGTGGCTTAGTAGGATTTATTTTGCAGTTATACTTATAGCTGTGCTTTCTCCATTGGTAAGAATTGTTAAGAGACCTCCTCTTCCTGGAAGACATTTCTGCAAGAGAAAATTTCCTTTATAAATTTAACTTTCTTTAAAAACAAAAACTTGTGCCTGTTCTTGTGTCTGCTGGTCGTCACTGGCCCTTAGCTTAAAATAATCCATATGCCAAAAAGGCACATTTTGGAATTGCATATTCTGGTACTTCTTACCTTATGTTTTATATAAAAATTAACTTGAAATAAAGAATACATATCAATATAAATGTAAAACTATAATATTTTAGAAGAAAAGAGAAAATCCTCATGACCTCAGGTTCAGCCAGCTGTTCTTTGTTAAAACATTAAAAAGTGATTCATTTAAAAAAATTGATGGACTTCCATCAAAATTAAAATTCTTTGCTCTGTGATTGTTAACAGAACAAAGAGACAAACTAAATTTTGAAGAAAATATTTTCTCCATAGCTATCTATCTGTTGAAGCACAATGTGTAAAATATTTGAAAAAATTTAAATGTTTGAATGACAATTCATCACTGAAGATATACTGATGGCAAATATGTACCATGAAAGACATGAGAATCATACCAATGGAGAAGATGTTGATTTATTCTGCATAACAAACCTCACCCTTACTTACCATGCTTTACCTGATCACCTCCTCATAACCTTTTTTCCCCACACTCTTATTTATTTTGTTTTTAGATGGAGATGGTGTTTAAATCTGAAATCCAAGCCACCTTTGAGGGTTACGCATTTTTATCTGGGTATCTCACATGTACCTATAAGAAATATGTGTTGATAAATTTCTGTTTTTGTTTTTTTTTTCATTTGTTAATCTGTCTTTTACCACAGGGTCTTGTAGCTGAGAATTTAGAAGGATAGAAGGAAAGTTACTTTTTCCTCCCCACCCGTAACACATATGTTTCTGCTTAGACTGCAAAGGGCACATAATGTTGGTGGCGGCGAGAATGGCACCAGGTGTTTCACCTGCGGAGTCAGGACCTTGGTTCAGCAACCTCAGTACCTGCATTCTGGCTAAAAAAGAATTCATAGCCGTGACTTGAACTAAAGAGAAAGTTGATTTAGAAAGTCACAGAGGTAGATGAAGTAAGTCATAGAAGAAATGGGTTCAGAAAACAAGTGACAGAGGCTAAAGGAGGGCCCTTGGAGCTTAGCAGAGAGGGAGGTAATGGCAGTGTGCCTGAGGGGAAGGAGTGGAGGAGGGGAAAGGTGCACAGTGTGTCTTCCATCTTAAGGGCTTTTAAGGGTGGGGATTTTAAGAGATGTCCCAAGGGGGGATCTCAATAGAATATTCATCAGCTTTCCATGTGTGTCGTTTCAGGGTCATGTTCTCCACTAACTGGTCCTCACCGGCACTGGGGCAAAAAGGGTCATTAGTCAATGCAGCTGGTCCTGAGACAGAGCTGGTGTTGTTTGTCAGGCTTTGCTGCTTTTCTGGGCCTGGAGCTGAAACACACCTGAGGCCTAGATACATTTGATGTAGGTCAGAACTTAATGTTCTGAGTCTTAATGCTTAAGGGCTATATTATGGTCCCCCTTGTTCGTTCCCCCTCTAAGAGGGCTGGGGGTCTAAGCCACATAACTAGCAACATGCAAAGGGAGCAGAGGTAAGGGGAGGATCTGAACGGTGATACCAGAGATATGCGAGGGAAGGAAAGGTCCCCTACCCTGAGGAAAGGTTCGCAGTTTTGCCCTTTGCTAGGCACCCGAGCTTTTCATCCCAGTAACCTTCTGTACCTGGCCCATAGCCCTTGCTCTGCTCTTGTCTAACTGCCCACACAATAGTATGTGTACTTTCCCGTGTGACTGATATAACTAAATGCATTCCTGTTTATACCAAGAAGATATAATTACGCTGATCAGAGTTCCAGCCTATGAGCCAGATTGGATATGAAGATAGGAGAGGCATGTCCTAGAAGCATGTGCAGAAGCTGAAAAGTTATGCTCCAAGTAGCTCACAGCACAGATTTGGCAAACATGAGTGATAGGCTCGTCAGCTAGAACTGGCTGGCTGATGTGAATCGATCCGGGATATATAAACAAACACGTAGGCTTGAATTTAAACGTTAGCACAATTGACTAAAATGTTTCAAGTTGAAGAAGACACAGGCAAATTCCAAGAGTGAAGAAAAAAACTGTGAATAAGAAATGGCTAAGAAAAAAGAAGATAGAAGAGAAAAGCCTACATTCATAAAATATTCTCTACAAAATTTGTTTGTCTGGAATGTGTTGGCAGAGTGGCACCGAGGATTCTTTGCTTATCAACAGAAGCAATCCTAATCCATTCCCTCATATCCGGAAGAAAGGAAAAAAATCAGAATGTGTGATCATACATTTCAGTTTACTGAGAAAGCAGTGTCTTTGTAGATTCATACTTCTTTTTGTTGGTGTTATTGCTGTTTACATAATTTGGAAATAAATTTAAAATGATTATTAAAAATACTTCAAGCATTTTAAAACAGGATAACATTTCTAGATTTTTAAGTAAACTAATTCAGCAACTTGAATTTTCTTATTCATTCATCTATTTTCTACTTACTTTCTGGAATATTAACTAGTCCTTTCAATTTAATGTTTTGATTTTTAAAAATTATATTTAAAAATCAGGATTTTTTGTTTGTTATTTTGTTTGTTTGTTTGTTTGTTTTAATGTACCACAGCAGCCCTGGCTAGTGTGGCTCACTCAGTTGGAGCTTCCTCCTATAAACAGAAAGATCATGGGTTCAATTCCTGGTTAGGGCACATGCCCAGGTTGCAGGTTTGATTCCAGGTCAGGATATGTATGAGAGAGAGGCAAGCAATTCATGTTTCTCATGTTGACTTCTCTCTCTCTCTCTCTCCCTCCTCTCTCTGTCTCTTTTCCTTCTGCCCCCCCCCCAAATCAATAAGCATATCCTAGGATGAGGATAAAAAATGTAACAGCAATTTTAATAAATGATACCATGATAAAAGGTACTGAATACTTATAAGTTCATTAATTTGAAAGACAACTTACGCCAATCATTTGAGTGGCTTATCTTATTTAAGCCAATCATTTAAAATCACATTTAGGGTTAAAGAAAGCCATCATAAAATAGGTGTGTGTGTATATACTGTAGTTTAAAAAATCATTTAAATATTTCCATAAATGATTATTTTAAAATATGAAGACATATATTTACAACTATCTCATTTGCTTACAAACTATATCTGGTTGATTTTTATCTGCTTTGATTACTATAATTAGTGATAGTATTGATTATAATTAAATTAAATAGACTATTTTAAAAGTTTATGTGTATAGTTATAATTCCTCTAATAAAAGTTGGAATATATAACTAAATAGTTTGAATGTATGAAAAGGTTTTAATCTTATAATAATTTTAAAGCACATATAATTTGCCATTGAAAAAATTAACATTCTTCTGAAGCATTTGCCATCTCTCTGAGCGCACAGAACTAGGGCTTTACTAATTTGAACAATGCTGGAATGAAAACACATTTACTCAAATAAAAATAAATAAAAGAAACAGCATAATTATTTTAAGATATACAATGACTAGGTAATAATTCATAATAGATACGTAATGCTTCTGAAGTTGTTGGCTCACTATTCTGACAAGGAATGAAAGTATAATGGCTGTTGAAATTTTCTTATACATCAGTATATTCTAACTTCAAAGATTTCCAACTGTTTACAGACTATTGAATGAATTGGCTTATGCACTAAATTCTCTATCAAGTTTACAGAAGTAAACTATATATATGTATATATGCACACACAAATGTATAAATTTATATCATTATGTATACTTGTTTAATATGTATTTTATTGTTGTTTTATTACAGTTGTATGTATTTATTTTAAATATATATTCCTGAGTTATCCAATCTTCTTTATTTCTTCATAAAAAATAATTCTTTAATGCCACATTTGTTGTGATAGGAAATAATTGCAAAATGCAAAAACACAAACAATTCAAGCACAGCATTTATTAATATAAGTGCCCCAGTTCCTGTGCGGCTCTGTTGGAAAGTCGACTCTGTCCTGCATTAAACCATTCTTCTCTGGCCTGGCTAGTCTTCTCTTTTGATCATTATCCTCATTTTCCTTCAGAGAAGGATTCACCTATGTTTCTAGATATACTCATATTCCTAGGTATTAAATTCATTTTATTAGATAAGCATATTTAAGAAGATAATTGAAACAATATAAAAGATAATGATCACATTGTGCAGAATATGACTGAAATCTGTTTGCTGTGTTCAAGCTTGTCTTTGAAGTTGGCATTGTCAGGTTGCATTTAACTCCATCGATAGCACTTGCCTATTAAAGGTCCTGTAATTATAAATGGCACTGCTGATACTTTAAAAATGTTCCTTTCTAGGTGTGCTCAAGTGGTACAACAATATTCTTGAAACAGCTAACAGCAAAATCTTAAAGAGAATTAACTGGCCAAGTAAGCTAATAAGATTAACTTTAATACTAAATAAGCCTCATTCTTTGGGAGAACAATATAAAAAGCACACTTTCTTTGCTGAAAACCCCCCCAATACATATGCATTTATACAATAAACTTATTTACATAAGCCTCAAATTTTTAAAAAATAGTAAAACCAACTGAAATACATAAACATATGTTTATGTTTAAGTTGATTATAAATTAAGCAATTAAAATTGCTAAATGACTGAATCCTAAGAACTGAACTTTTATCTGTATTTTTAAAGATTTATTTATTTATTTATTTATTTATTTATTTATTTATTTATTTTAGAGGGGAAGGAAGAGAGAAAGAGAGGGAAACATTAATGTGTGGTTGCCTTTCATGTGCCACCTACTGGGGACCTGGCCTGAAAACCAGGCATGTTACCTGACTGGGAATTGAACTGGTGACCCTTTGGTTTGCAGGCCTGTGCTCAATCCACTAGGGCACGCTACCCAGGGCTGTATTTTTGTTTACTGCATTTATTGTAAATTTGGGTAAATAATTTAATATTGTTACAATCTTTTGTGTCAAGTATATTTGACAGACTTCTCAGGCCTCAGAATTAAAAAATAATAATTTTTGTTAACAAAAAGAAAGAATGAAAGAAAGAAGGAAAGAATTACCTAACAAGAGGAGCCACCCTCCCACACTGTAACTTGGGCTCTAACAGGTATGGAAAGCCATTTCACACAATGCCCAAGATGAATGCAAGCTAAGTTCCAGAAGAAATTAATTTCATTGATTTGTAATTTAGTATGGGGAAGCATGTTAGAATTGTTGAGGAGAGCAATAGTTAAAGCCAGATAGATTGCTAGAAGGGTAATCTGTTCAAAGCCCATTTGTATGAGCTAAAATTGTTTCGAAGGAACTTAGGTTGTTTCTGGAGATATACCTACGTGTTTCTCCAGATACTCCAGTTTAAAAAAAAAAAAAAACTCTCAGGTACTCCAAATAAGAAAATCTCAGTGTTAATATCAATTTACATGCCAGAAATTTTGAGGCTGATGCAGGCTATATTCAAACTGGTTGAGCTTCATAACACACAAAAAAAGTTTAGGTGGGAAGCACTAGAGAATGGATACATTAAGGTTTATATATATAGTTTTGTATCATTTTTAAAATCTCAGTTTCCTCTTTCACACTTTTAATCACAATTTTTCATGTCATCATCAATAAAATAGCTCATCTGATATATCTTTCCATTAAATTATTAAGTGACTAAAGTAAAATATGTTCTTACATTTCTATATAGTTATTTTATTTTATATTTTATTTTTTATTGTAGTTCAAGTACAATTGTTCTTATTTAAAATGATCAATGAGCTTATTATTAAATACTGCCTTGCAATGATTAAAATAGCCATTCCAAAGACAAGGAAAATATAATAAAATAAAAAACATTTTTATAAAGGAGGTAAGCATGAATATACTTGGTATATGTTTCTCTGATAGAGGCATATATGTTTAGTTTCTAAAAAGTTGTAATGTATTGCCTATAAACACATTGTAAATATATTCTGTGGCTTTTATACTGTATGAACAACTTTTTTCATTTTTATCAGTATATATGATTACATAAGTAAATAAAGATATACTCATAATGCCCTTCATGTTCCCTGGCATAGGTATATGAAAAGCATCTTCCCAGTAGGAATCTGTTCAAATCATGATTATCTGCTTGAATGGAAGGCAGAAGTAGCACAGATAACCTCTAAACAAAACAAAAGAAATATAAAAACCACATACACTGACTTTCAAATGTGGTATGAGTCATGCTTACATGTATAGCATGCTATTAAGGTTGCCTCGAAAAGGGTGTTAAAAGAAATTTATATTTCTGAAGCATGCACTAAATGACAGAGAGGAAATATAAAAAAAGATACTTGGTTTGCAGTGACAGAAGCCTTCCTGACATTAAATGTATGACATAAATCATGTCCCTACTAGATAATCAATTTAAAAAATTGCCTAATTACTATACTGCAGTTTAGTAATTAAGACAAGTGTTTGTAGCCAATTATTTGATCCCTAGTTTATCTATAACATGACTGGATTCTGGAATATTCTACAACAAAATCAATACCATTATAGTACATTTTTCACTTACCGCAAAGGTCTGAGCATGGTGGATAGGACTAATTGTTTCAATGTTATATTGAGATCAACTTTTCATCCTATCAAAATTCCCATTCTTTTATGACAAATGATGTCATTCAGGCATAAAATGAACAAGATCCTCATTGACAAATTTAGATTGCAGCCTGAATGACTGAGTCTTAATATGCCTTGAATGTTCTTATGTATTTGCATTTACAAGAAGAAATATGGTAATGTGTATATTTTATAATAAGTAGAATTTTAATCATAGACCAAAGCGAAGTGAAGAATTTTTATTCCATTCTATGCAGCAGAAAGAAAGAGGGAGCTCCTACCCTTTGTGACATGGAACTGGGAAGGAACTGGGATGGAGCTGGAGAGCATTATGCTAAGTGAAATAAGCCAGGTGGTAAAAGACAAATACCATATGATCTCACCTTTAACAGGAACCTAATCAATAAAACAAACAAACAAGCAAAATATAACTAAAGACACTGAAATTGATAACAGGCTGAGAGTGATCAGAAGGGAGAGGGGATGGAATTTCAGTGGGAAAGGGGAAGGGTTTGCAGGAACTAGTATAAAGGACACATGGACAATAGCAAGGGGGGAGTGGAAATGGGAGGGAGGTGGGGAGGGCTGGGGGGTGGGCGGGGATGGGGTAAAGGGCAGAAAACTGTACTTGAAGAACAATTAAAATTAAAAAAATTTAAAAAGAATTTTTATCCCATGAGTACTGAGAGTATGATGTAGTAGAATATATAGAATATTTTTGCACTGCTTCTTAATTCTGTTATTATTTGAATTATTCTATCTGCACATAATGTAAGAGTTGAAATCATTTATTATGTTTCTTTGTCTTATGGACTAAAATTATAGTGTACTGTACTATTTATTTTTCTTCCTTTTCCTACTTTTATTTCCCATATTTCAAATGATGTTTATGAGATCAACACTATTTCATTACATATAGTTTAAGTACTTAGAGTCTAGTATGAATTCTATCTACTGTCCAACTTCAAGTACCTGAAAGAATGCCAATTTGCAAGCACTTAATGATAAAGTAGAATCATTATAAGAAAAGCAAATCTAAGATATTACTTCATCCAGAGAGTTTTTGAAATTTTTATTGATCTGATTCTGAACAAGGCTAAGAAGATTGCATTATTTATCTGGCAGTGATGTTAGCATAACAGATAAGCAAGAAGGCTATCTATTTTTAACTTTTATGATGAATTCACACTGGACTTGAATACACTAAACCACCACTGATAATATAACATCACCACATGTGTATAAAATACTACTGAGAGAGGAAGAATATATGCAGTTGATGTATGAAAAACTATGAAACAGAACTAAATAACTCCTATGGATTTTTAAACACTGTAAAATCTACCAGTTCTTATTTAAGTGCCAAGAAAAAAAATGTGCACACACAAGCACATTTAAATGTTTTTAAAGGTTTACACATGTAAACCTTTTTGTGAAGATATCTTCACGTATTTTAAAGTTATCTCCTCTAATTAAAGTCTGTAAAATGGATCCCACCTTTGCATTGGAGAGTGGGTGCTGCTAATAGAAGGATAAAGTGATTTGTTGAGATCAAACTCCTCATGTGACTAGGCCTTTGGCATGTCATCAATGCTATCTTTGTAAACAACGCTTTAAAGTGACTTGTACACCAGGTGTTCTCCTAGCTTAAGCAGAAAAACAGAACTTTTGGAAGAAAAAAAGAAAAGGCTTAGAGAACTGTTTTCTGGTGCCTAAAATATACCAAGGGTAAAAAACTTATCTTAAATCATTTATTTTATAGAAAAGGAAATAAAACAGGGAGCAATGTGATTTGCCCCAAATTTGCACACAAGTATTTTCTATCAGAGTTTGGAAGAGAACCAGTTTTCTGTTCACCAATATGAAATGTGATTCAAACTAAAAAAAATGCGAGAGGTTCATGGAGTTAGTGATATGAATGCTAATTACTGACAAAAAATGCCTCCAAGACACTAGAGTAAATACCATTATTGCATAAAATAATAATGCAGTTTACTTTTCAAGCACTTTTTAATGATAGCACTAAGGAGTAAAGGGTATTGACTACTTCCAAACATTTAAATGTTGGTAATACAGAACAGAACCTTCTTCACTGCTTTCTCTTTGAAAATTGTTATAGACTTTTTGTCAAGATGGCGGGGTGTGTAAACACAGTACTCATCTCCTCCCACAACCACATCAAAGTTACAACTAAACTACAGAACTGCCATCATTCAGAAGCACTTGATATCTTGCTAAACGGAAGTCATACAACTAGGGAATTAAAGAAGATACCACACTGAAGCTGGTAGGAGGGGAAGAGACATGGGAGGGACTGGTCTTACACTTTTGTGTAGCTGGCAAAAATTGGGAGGGATCTCAGATGCTGAGATTCCACCCTGAGGAGCAAGGGGTTCTAGCCCTATATCAGGCCCCCAGCCCAGGGATTCAGTGCCAGGAAGAAAAGTTTTCATAATTTCTGGCAGAAAAAAACAGTGGAGATTGTGGCTAAGTGAGACATAGGTCTTCTGGTATCCCAGTAAGTTTCTTTTAATGGGCCAATGCATGAACTTACTCTAACTCACTCCCTCTGAGTTACAGCATTGGGGCAGCAGCTTGAAAGGTACCAGAAGCACCCGAGGAAGAACTGAATTGTCCCACATCTGGCTGAAGGCAGAAGGGATGCTTTCTCCCAGGCAGAAGTGCTGACAGAAGGCACTGTTCCTCTGATAAGCCCTTCCTCTCAACAGAACCAGCAGACAAGTGCCATATTTGAGATTCCATCAACCTGGCTACCACTGTTTGCCCTGCCCTAGTGATTCCCTTAGGCCCTGCTGCACCAACTTTCAGATACCCAAGCTATTTCTGTGGCTTTTCCATAGAATGGTCTGTTATGGATTATGCTTCAGATTTTCTTAAAATTGCTCCAACAAACAGCATCTGGCCTCAACATGTGCTGTACCTCTTGATAAGTAGCCCTGAGCCCAACACTAGCAGCAGCTGACTCTGATTTGCAGCTTGTCTTTGCCTGGACATCTCCAAGCCCCGTAAAAGTAACAACCATCTGCAGATTGCTTTGTAACTTATGCCAGGTGGCCCTGGGCAGAACACAGGCAGCAACTGACCTTGGGTTGCATCTCCTCAGAGTCCCCAGAGCCAATGCACTCAGTGAAGCTTTAGACCATATCAGAAAATCATCACCCAACTACCTCCACAAGGGACATACTCAAGGGGTAGACTCAGTGGGCATCAGAGCTCTGCTGAAGCAAAGCCTGCTCTATTGAGTGGGCCCCTGCACAGCTGATCCTCCACGGTGGTCACAGACCATCCTCACAGCAATCATCCTGGGGGAAAATTCCTCCCACTGATATGCAAACAGCAATCATTATTGTCATTTATTTTCTCAAAAAGGTTTTCCATCTCTTGCTCCTTTTCTTCTCCTGCTGGTATTCCTATGATTCAAATGTTGTTGTGTTTCATGTGGTTTTTCAGTTCCCTTAAGCTATCTTCATATTTTTTAGTCTTTTTTCTCATGCAGGTGTTCTACCCGGCTATTTCTTTCTATCTTGTCTTCCAGCTCACTAATTCAGTCCTCTGTTTCATTCAGCCTGCTTTTAATTCCTTCTAGTGTATTTTTATCTCAGATATTGTATTCTTCATTTCTTCCTGGTTCTTGTATATAGTTTTTATTTCCTATTTCACATTGTTGTAGTCCCCAGGCACATTGTCTATGAGTTCCCTTAAGTCCTTATAACCATTCTTTTTTAAAACATTTTATTTATTTATCTTTGGAGGGGAAGGGAAGGAGAGAGGAAGAGAAACATCAATGTATGGTTGCTTCTCATGCGTCCCCTGCTGGGAACTGGCCTGCAACCCAGGCATGTGCCCTGACTTGGAATGGAACCACGATCCCTTGGTTCACAGGCCTGTGCTCAATCCACTGAGCTATACCAGCCAGGGCGTTATAACCATTCTTTGGAATTCTATGTCTGATAGTTTGCTTGCCTCCATTTCATAGCTCTTTTACTGGGGAGTCTTCCATCTGTTTCAATTTCAGGTTCTTTCTTTGTCTCCCCATTTTAGGTGACTCTTTAAAAAGTAAAATTGTTATATTTTATAGACACTATTTTGACCTTTTTCCATTTTGTTTCTATATATGACTTACTTCTCATGGAAACTAGAAAACAGGAAATATTATTTTGCTCAAGGAATTCATAATTTAATTGCAAGAAAATCAATAAACATATAAATAACAATCCAAAGCAGTAAAGAGCTCTCAATAGAGTGAAAAACTATTTGAGAGTACAGACAGTAGCAAATGATTTTTAAGGCAATTGAGACAGCTTCACAAAGGAAGTAACTTGTGAGATGGGACTTGACCATTGAATAGAATTTTGCCTGAGCTGGAGAGCAAAGTGAGCAGTAAGGATTCCGCTATTGGTGGAACTCAATGCTAGAATCTAATAAAGTTTGTTGTTACACTTAATAATAAACTTTATTGTTGGTATTAAAGTTTAAGCTGAACTAATTTTAGGACTGTATAAATGTAACTACTTCTTAACTGTTAAGAAGTTGAAATTACATTAGGCCCTTTGAAGTCAACCATGAGGCTGATGTGGCCCCTGGTGAAAATGAGTTTATCACCCTTGTAATAAACCCTATTGGCACAGTAGGTGGCTATTCTTTATTCATGTGGCTTTTGTTATTATTAAATCATAAAACACTAACATCAAAGTGTAACCCTCAGAGATGTCAGTGCACATTTCCTGTCCTTCAAGAATAAGTAAATAGCAAAGATGATCCCTGAAGTAGAATGGAGGGAACTATACTTTTATGTATGATGAGGCATGCTTCTTTATTTTCCCAAGAGAAAATGACTTCCATTCCCCACACTGACCAGGACCCTGTCTTCATTGTTCTCTGCAGCACTTAGCCTCACTGTTAATATTTAATTAATGAAGACCTATCTCACTATATTGAATAATGTTGAATTCTAACATTCAGGCTTAAATTCAACTGTTCTTACAATGGAAATTTAGAGCTTCTTCTCAAGAACAGAGTCAAGTGATGAGTTAGTAATTTCCTTCCCTTCAATGCAGGATCAATAACTCTTAATAAAAGGTCTTACTTGTAAATCATCTTGTTCAGTGGGTCCTAACCTGGTGAGTGTTTCTCATAGTTATAAATTATAATCCAATTCATTTGTAGTAAGCCAACTACAATATACAGGTAAATTTTAAGAATATTAAACATTGAACTCTGTTAGTATGTTTGTCACAAAGAAACTCATGATTTGGCATTTAATCTTAGCTAACATTGGAATCTTTTTTATATTCAAAAAGCATCCACAGTTTCATCCTTGAAAGAAAGCAAAGGAATGATTAACACATTTTCAAGTATGTATGTTTCTTATATTAAACGAGATTGGTTCTACCCTAATATTGAGCTATATTAGTGTTCAGAATTTTAAATGAGAATCAATGAAAGAAATGGATTCTATACTAGAATATGTTTCTTATAATACTGTTGGTTTAAGTTTGTGAGAATTCTAAATAGTAAGATGCTAATCCTGGACTATAAAAAAGCCCATAGATTTCCATATATATTTGAAAAATTCTCATGTATGAACTAGAACTAGATGATATTAAATTTTTGTGACCAGTGAAGACTCATTATGAAGTACTTAAATATCATAGTATAATTCATATAAGGTCTGTCTGGTAAGTAATGTAATATGAAAAATAAAGACATTTATTGAAGATGCAAGATACAAGAAACATGGTGCATAGGACAATGACATCTCAGTCCACTTCAAAATAGGCACCTTGAATATTACACAGTTTTCCAAGCATCTCTTCTACTATTGAAAACACTTTGCAAAATCCTTTGTTGGAACTATCATCAGCTGCCTCGTCATATTTTCCTGGATCTCATTGATGGTCTGAAACCTCTTTCCTTTCAAAGGTGATTTTAGTTTGGGGAAAAGCCAGAAGTCACAGGGCGGCAAATCTAGGTTGTAGAGGAGCCAAGTCACCTGGATGATTTGATATTTTGCCAAAAACTCTGCATAAGACATGATGCAAGAGTGGGTGCATTGTTGTGATGAAGCTGCCAATCACCAGGTGCCCAGAGCTGCAGTTGTTTTGTTGTATTGTACCTCTCAACCAATGAAAAACATCGAAGTAGTACTTCTTATTCATTGTGTGGCCTGGAGGGGTGTACCAGTGATGGACAACACCTTCCCAATTAAAAAAAAAAAAAAAAAAACATAGTTAACATGATCTTGATCTTCCTGTGACTCTGCTGCACCTTTTCTTAGGCACAGAGACCCAGGTGACTTCCTTTGGGATGAGTGGTCCTTCATTTCATGATCATAATCATAGACATATATTTCATCTTTGGTAATGAACTTCTTGAGGAAATCTGGCTCATGGATATCAGTTTAAATCAAGTCAATTGCAACTGCAGCACTATGTTCCTTCTGCTTTGGTGGCAGAAGCCATGGAACAAATTTTGCCATGATATGTTTCATGCCAAGATCCTGTGTCAAAATCTCAGACACAGTAGATTTTGGCAAACCCAGATCAACTTCTAATTCTTGCACTGTCAGTTGCCAAACATTGTTGATTACATACCATGCATGATCACCATTCAAAGGTGTTCTGCTTGTTGCATGCTTTCCAGAAAGTGGAACATACTCAGATGATCTTGACCATCTGTGAAGTATCTGTGCCACACTTTATTTGTGCTGCACTCATTGCATCATTCCCCAAGGCATTCTGAATCACCTGAATAGTTTCCACGAAAGAATGTTCACGCTTATTCCAAAATTTGATGCAGATTTGTTGTGGTACTTGCTCAGTCACTTTGAATGTGACTGCCATGCAGTACGCATGCTCACCTAATGATATCTAACTCCCTCACTGACTAGAAGAGTGAAGTCATCATTGTTCATGCATGCACATTCTAGTCCATTCTCATTTGCTGCCTGATTACATCAATGTCACACAAACTATTCTCATTATATTAACAATGGCTGGACTTTTTCTGGACAGAACTCATACACACATATACCAATGAACACCCACTATATTCTTCTTAGAAATGCATGATTGTTAACCAATTATACTGTGTTCAAAACATAAATATTTCATTTTTTAAATTGCAATGGTAAGATATTTTAGAAAAATAAAAATGGATAAAACAAAGTCAACAATAATAACAAAAAATAAATATTTCCAAGTACTACTGATATTGACCCAAAATTTAGAAATATTTTCTTAGCAATATGTAGGCTAGTTATAGTAATTGAACAATATGAAGCCCAAGGTTCAGTTATATTGAATATGGCTGCACATTAAGTTATAGGTTCTAAGAGTGATTGAGTCTTACTTTTTAAACCTTGATCTGATTAATTAACTTGGAATTCATATTCTTCTGCCATTTGCTGGTATGATGTTAATGCTTTCATTTCTTGAGCTTCCTACCTAAAATAAGTGTGGCTACAGGATCTTTTTTATTTAAATATAATTGCAGACATAATTTATAGAAAAGTTGCAAATACAGTAGAGAGAATTTCCATCTACCTTTGATTTAATATCCTCTAAAGTTAGCATCTTACATAACTATGGTAAAATGATAAAGATTAAGAATTTAATATTGCTATAATACTATTAAGGAAACTACAAACTATTCAAATTTCACAACCAATGATAAATTTTTAAAATTCCAGCATTTAATCCAAGATCTTAGATTGCATTTAGATGTTCCTGACTTACCTCCTTAAATAGCTAAATGTAATGGCTGGATCATATGGCCAGTGTGTGTTTTACTCCTTAAGAATTGGAAGACTGTTTCCAAAGTCATTGGGCAATTTTACATTTCCACAACAATGAATGAATATTCCATTTCTTCCACTCCTTTGCCAACAGTTGGTATAGCCAATCTTTTTAATCTTAGTCATTCTCATATGTGTCCAGAGGTATCTGAGTTTTTAATTTGCATTTGTCTCATGACTAATTAAAAAGCTTTTGGTGCTTCCCAAGCTCCCCAGGGGAATAAAGAAGTCCTCTCTCTCTCTCTTTCTCTCCTCCGTCTGGTGATGCACTTGCTCCATTTGTTCTCTCAACCATGTGGGCCTAGCAGCTACTGTGGCCCACAGCAGATGACGTGAGCTTGAAAAACACTAAGCTGTTTTTCCCTCTCTCTTTAACTTGGGATCTGCACTTGCCCCTTGCACCCACACATCTCTCCACGGCTGTGTGGCCTTAGCCATGACCCATGCAAACCCCACACACAGGCTCCAGTGGGGAGCATGAGTACAACAGGACAGCAGTGGACTGCAGCTGGAAACACATACTAAGCTAGCTGGATGCTGAACTGGACTCTAATATGATACAGAAACTCTGGACACTGGCTTTTGTTGGCCTTGCTGAGGACACAATTGGACTTTTTCCATGACAGATGGACAGAGATAGGCATTGGGAAGTCAGGAGGGGAGCCCCCTTAATTTTACATCATTAATAAACCATACCACCAAACCCCTCATGCTCCCATGTGGGACTCAGGAAATTCTTTTCCTGTAAACTCCTCAAGAAATTGTTTTCCACTGATCACATAATAATGTTGAACATCTTTTCATGTGCTTATTTGCCATACCTATTTCTCTTTGGTGAAGTGTCTTTTTACTCTAATTTCTTATTGCCTCATTGTTAGTATATATCAACACACATATCTGTCTAAAACAATCAGAATTTCAGAAAAAAATAGGAAAGAGTTTCAAGACACTGGATATTAGGCAACAAAGGATCGTGATCTCTGAGAGATTAGAAATAACCACAGCCACTAAGATTGTCCCACTTAACTGCCTTAAGAAAGTTTCCATTCTATGTAAATGTGAGGGAGGGGCTCCTTGAGTTGAGAAAACACAGCTAAGAATTCAGACAATAAAAGGCAAGCATTCACAAGACAGAGTACTGGAGAGGAGAGAGATGCACAAGGGAGGTGTCTGAAACCTGATGAGTGTCCCTGGAGAAGTCAGCAGAGTGCTAATAAGCACACCCGTATGAGGAAACTATTCTTGGAAGGAAAAAACATTGTGTTTGAAATCATTATAGAACAGTTCTAAGCATTTCCAGCAGGCTGGAAGACATATAATTAATGTGGTATTATTGGATTTATTGGAACTGAGCTTTCTTCATGATTTCAATTTGTTTCCTTGGTGTTTTTTTCTTTTTCTTTTGGTTGGCTGCTACAGAGTTTAGATTACACATCTTTAATTAAACAAATTCCACTTTCAAATAATCTTTTCGTATGTTACATGTAGTGTGAGGTCCTTACGATAGTGTATTCCCAAATTCCTCCCTCTCTTTGTGTAATTGCTGTCATACATGACAGTTTCACATAAGCAACAAACATACAACACGTTGCTAAAATTTTTGTTTAGAAACTGTTAATTATCTTTCAGAGGAATCAGAAATTGCAAGAAAAGGATTACATTTTATGTTTACTTATTTCATTTCCAATGTTCCTTTTTTCTTTGGGTAGATCCAAGATTCTGATATTGTTTTTTTTTTTTTTTTTCCTGGAAAAAATTTTCTACATTTTTGGTTTGCCTGGAAAAAAAGTGTTTATTTCACTTCTGCTTTTGAAAGCTATTAATTCTGGTCATAAAACTCTGAGTTGATTTTTTTTTCAGTTTCTTTAAAGATAGAATTCCATGGTTTTCTGTCTACATGATTTCTGAACTCAGAACATATTCTTAACCCTCTCTTAAGTCTTGAAGTTTTTTTCTTCCTATCCTATCTTTCTAACTGCAATGTATTTCTTGTCCCTTTCCTCAAAAATTAAGATTTTGTTCTATAGAGGAAATCAGAGAGAATATCAAGGATTTTTAAATATTTTGCTCCTCTGTAACTGCTTTTCTTCATTTTCTCTAATTCTGTACCACACTCTCATTTTTTTTTCCAGTGAAGATAGTGAACAAAAAGCTTGCAAGCAGCTGCAAGGCAGTGGACACTCCCAACAATATTTGCAGTTACATTCGACCAGCCTTCACCAATATGCTAATAACCCTTGCTGACCTCACATTTTTGGTGTGTAGCTGTGTTTCGTTTAGGCATGTCAGCCATCACTCTGATGGATCCAAGATAAGAAATGAACTTGCCTTTGTCATCAGTATTTTTCCATTGCCAAATTGGGAGTGATGCATGGTGTTTCTAGTCTCACAAAGTTTCCCATGTCCCATGCATAAGTCTTTCTGAAACATGCACATTCATCTTACTACCCTTCTGAATAGTCAAGCCACAAATTCAAAGAGAATATCAGTCCTAAATGGGATCATGGTGACAGAAGAAGAGTTCCAAATATCTCAATGAAGCCTGTGTAGACAGATGACATAATGATAAGATTTACCACCACCCCTTGTGCCCCCAGTCTCTCAACACATTAACAGTAACTTTTGTCTTAATTAGAAGAAGTTAAAGTTCTTTGCAGCCTGGAAGCAATGTGAGCTAAAATTTGAATTTTATTTAAAATAAAAAAAAAGAAAAAGAGAAAGAGAAAAATAATAAAGAGTGAAACAGAGGGAACAAGTGAAGGAAGGAAGGAAGGAAGGAAGGAAGGAAGGAAGGAAGGAAGGAAGGAAGGAGAGAAAGAAAGAAAGAAAGAAAGAAAGAAGTTATATTTAATGAATATTTAATTCATAAATCTGAAAATCATTCTTATTACACAGGTAAGGGCTGGCCTGGAAAGAAGGAAGAGAGATACACCAATACAAAAAATGGGGCACAAAATCAATTCCTAGGGTAATTCAAGCTAAATCTTACTATGTTGTAGTACAGTTCCTAAAATTTTTCCTGTCAATGGTCAAGATTTTTTTAGGGAATGTTGCAGAATACACTTTATATAGGAGGAAAATGGGTATATACAGATAAAGAACTTGACACAGGACTCCAATATTTACCACATTTATTCATTTACTTCATGAATGTTGATCATATAGTATACAATATGGAAGAGTGAATTATTTTCAACATATGTATTAAATCATATATTGGGAGACATAATTATAAAATTTTAATTCACCTATTGATATTACAATACACTATCCAGTATTGGAATACTGTAGAGAAAATAATTTTCAAAACACTAATCTGCATAGTTCTGGTAGAGAATAGATTTCTTAAGAGGAAAATATTTTTTGAAATATTTTATATCCATTATTTTATTTTCAGTAACAAATGGCAATTCTTTACTTCTACAGTGCTCAACATTTGTTAAAAAAAGGAAAGAATAAATGCATGAGTGAATGACATGGGGTAAAATAAATCAAAAGTTGGCTACAAATGTTATTTATCTGCTTGCTTTATTTTCTCTTTGCAACATACCTTTAGAAAGGCATTATTAGTAGCATTTACTGTGGCAAGAAAACAATCCCCAAATCCATGTATTTCAATAATAAAAAGTGATTGCACTCACGATTCTGGAGGTAAGTTCTGCTCAGCTTAACTCCTTTGCATTCAGCTCTGCTATTCAAGTCATCTTACTTCACCACCCAGAGAGAGCTGTGAACTGGAGCAAGCTGTTCTCTTGGAAGAAGAGAGGAACAAGAAGACTAACTGAACTGTGCATATTTGTTTAAATCTTCCATGCATCTATGCCATACTCCATATAGATTCCTATTCTCAGGGTCAAAGCAAATCACATGGCTAAGCCTGAAAATAAGAACAAAAAACATACTGCACTTACAAGGAGGCCTGACAATAAAGGGGATGTCTGACGTTCCGTACAAGAGAAATTAGGCTGTTGGACAACCATACATAGACCTTGATAGATTCTTTTGTTATTTATACCACAAGATTCTTTAGGGTCTATTTATATGAATGTCACAATCTTCTGTCATGATGGATATGAACACTGCATTATTATTTTCCAAAAATTTTAGAAACATCCTACCATTGTGTGAACAAATATTTGCCAGATTTACATGTTACTTGAATTCTGAGGGTGTGTTTTAAAAATATATTTGTCTACTAAATAAGAATGCACCTTTAAAACATTTTCAATCCTCTTGGGATATAAATATTTATCATTACTTTTGTAGTTGACATGTACTATTGAAGCTCAAAAGCACAAAGTTTTAGGAATATAAATTTAGAAAAAAATTCTAAATTTTCTAAAATTTTCTAAAAATGAAATAAAAAGAGAACTCTTACCAAAATATATGAAAATGTTTTAACAAATAACAAGTTCTACTGTTTTAAAATAAGTATATATTTTAAGTGAAAAAAATCATTTTTGAAAGTATACCTTAAAGGCAGAAGTCAAGCACTTTTAAATGTTATTGTCCTTCTTGGATGCTCCCTGTACAGCCAAGTTCATAGGTTTCTTTTATGTAACCTGTAAAATTTAAAGTATTTAATTTAAAGTATTAAATACACCAGATAATTTAACAGCTTGGTTAAGAGAAAAGTAAGAGTTCTTTACATACAGCCTTAAAATATAAGATTATCTATACAGTTCTTTTGTATAATTGGATAGAACATATTACACTGACTTTTTTCCCCACATAAAAACATTTCAGTTTAGGAAGTCACCTTGTTTAATTGGGAGTATAGTTATCTAAAATCACCTACTGCTTAGGAACGTAAATCCCAGTAAATGATTTTCTAGAATAGTTATGCTTTATAAATGATGGTATATACGATTTTTTAAAAAAGCTAGAGTAAAAATAACGTGCTCTATGTAAAGTGTGCAGGGAAGTTAGGGAGAAGCAGGGGGAATGTAGGTACTAGCCAAAAAAGCAAGGGACAAAGAAGCAGAAGGCTGATCAAAGGCAAAATGAATGCTCAACCCCAACCACCACTTCAGTTAGCAGTTATATTTGGGAGTAGAGCTGTGTTAAGTGGGCTAATTATAAAATTGTGTGCTGAGATGTTACGTTAAACCATCTCTTGTCTCCTTCATTAAATATCTAGGTAAGTGTACTGGGTACGACAGTGTTTAGGATATTACTGTTCCCATATGATGAAAGGGTGCTGACTTGATTCCTATGTAATGAGTTTTCTTGGGTGACAGCAGAGCCAACATATGAATAAGCCAAGTATCTGTGAGATGTAGAGGCTAACAGCTATTTTTATTTATTTACTTACTTATTCACCTCCTTACATATTTAAAAATTGGTATGTGTATTTATTCATATAAAAGCCTATACAATACCTATAATTAAAATAACTAGTGTTAATATGGCACTTTAGAATTGCAAAGCATTTTTATGTATTTAGTTCTCACAATAACTTTATAGAGTAGACATTTATATGAATTCATTTTACCAGAGATGTTACATGTCATACCCTGGATATAAAAAAATGAAGACTGGAATCTGGGTTTCTGAAAAACCAAATTCTTACATATCACTTAAAATAAAGAGTAGTGTTGGAAAAAATACATAAGCATTGATCACAGTATTTCCAGAAGAGAATATTATACTCAGACATCTGTCATTCTGACCTTTAAAAGGGTACTGGAAATGCCATGTCTGGTCTAAATAGCACATCCAATACATGGCAAAGTGTTCAACAAAGTCTAAGCCTGGGACAAACAAGGACAATCTGTCAAGCCAGCTGTTCTCAGCACTTGATAACATACTCTCCTTCAGAAAAAGAAGTTTGTTTCTGATACTCCTCTCTACTCAGTGGTGATAAGTGCCAGTGTGTCAACCCTTCCCATGTTTGAGAATTCCCATATATCTAATCTGACATAACATGAGGGGTGTCCACTCAACAAGGCAAGCATAGCACCGCTAAGACATTTTTTTATTATAACATAAATAGAATTTGAATGTGTAGATAATTTTTTTCCTGATGGATTGAGGAGAAAGAAAAAAAAAGTAGGGGAAAATGCCACTAGAATGGCATTAGAACTATTTTATATTTTTCTTTTCTCTAACTTCAAATTATTTATTATTTCTAAGATTGTTCTTTTAACCTATGCTAAATGTTCAAAATGCCAATATTGCCATGTAAAGATACTAATTATATTTTGTGTTGATTTCATCTGTATTAAGGTAACTCAAGCTACTTTCTATCTTTGTTACAGAAAAACATAAAAATATGAAAAAAGAGTTTGACTATTTGATTATTGTATACAAACTTAAGAGGTAATTAGACCAGAGATTCTATTCAAATTGGCTTTGCTGAGTATATTTTATCAGATATTAATATCAAGTTAGGCTAAAGGGAGGGAAAAGAAAAAGGAATGAGGAAGAACGGAGCAGCAATGAAAGGAAATGAGAAAGAGGAACTGGGGTCTGAATCGAGCCATCGGGGTTGGCATTGGTTTTCAGGTACACTGAACAGAACAAATGCAGTGCATCTTTTTCCATGTTATAAAGTTAAAATAAAATTAAGATATAATAGACCTACAGAGAATACATAGCACATATTTGTTGAAAAGGAAATTAAAATTCATCAATGAATGATCTTTGGTATTTTAATAGTAAGGTAGAGACTGGTAGTTATTTACTCCAAATTCATTTCCCTGTCTTCCTCATTATGGGGGTAGGATGTGCCCTATGAAAATATTATATTTGCCAGTACACCTTGAACTGAAAATTGACCATCAGCTAAATTTTTGCCAAGAGATGTAAGTGGAACTATGTAAGTGTGCTGCATACAGGAAGGTATCCCTATATTTAGTTTTACAAGGTTACCCTAAATTAAAACAACAATACCATAATTTCAATAATTTACAACATATATCATTATAGACAAGGATTCATATCTAGCTCAATTATGTTATATTTATGTTTCAGCTGACTATTCTCTATATATCTTTTATTCAGGGATCCAGTTTGTAAAACCTTCTCTAATTTGGGACATGCCATTTTCTTGACAGGAAAAACAGAAATTTCACAAGCAGTTGATTATAAAACCTTATGCTTGGGTGTGGAGAATGAGACATTCATTTGCATTCTATTGGCCAAAACAGATTACATACCCAAACTTAACTCAATGGGTGGGAAACTATGCTACATTTTGTATAAATAAAATAGAAAAATATAGATTTTATAGCAAATTATAAAGCAGCTTATAATTTATTTTATAGAAGAGATTTAATAATTGATGTGAAAACTTGAGCATAATTATAGTTATGAGTACCATATTTCTTTCAGCTTTGAGTGTTGTTACATTTTTTCATTTAAAGTATATATATTTATATTGATATATTCAAATGATTACAAGATATAAAAATTGTATTTAAAAGATTTTATCCCACATCACTCCAAGGAAAAGTATCTATGGGGGCCATATATTAAGAAAGGCCTTTGGGGAATGGTCACCTGAATTGTTCTGCATTCCTCTACGCAGAAAATAATATAAAGCTAAATAAAATTGTCCAAAACAACCCTTTCAGGAAAACAATAAAGTAAGAAGTGCTTATTCCTGAGGTTAAAAAAATGTGTAGGGAAAGAAAGTTGAGTATTTATGGCCATACTGGCTGCTAATAAAACTCAACCCAGGTGAGAACTGCAGGTGTACCACCTTGAAGCTGATAGGAAAATATAGCAATTTTGCTATGAGCAATGACAGACTCAGTTGGGTATTGAAAGGGGTATAAATGAAGTAAAAATTTGTAGGTTTGTCGGTCAAAAAATGACCAACCCAGTTTATAAGGAATAGGAAAATCCTGTATTGTTGTTAGTCTGGAACAGTTGTCTTGGTGCAGGATGTTTAGAAGTCCAGTTAGAATTTAATGTAGACAATCTGAAAATTAAAAAGATACAGAAAGGCTGTGAAAAGCTCTGTAGATATTCCTCCTGGTTTCCAAAGTATTCATGAGTGAGGAAGACTGAAGAGTTACCAGTAGAATGTGAAATCCAAGGAAGACTGGAGAACTGGCTGAAACTGTTAATATGTTCTTTAGCCATGCATAGCAGGATTGACAGAGGGTAGGAACCCGTAGCTTTGACACATTTAAGTACAAATTCTGACCACAAAATTACACACACACAGGGTTGCTCCCCAGTTAAATGGAATGAAATAATAATAAGAAGAAACTGAGTAGAGATATCAGCAACGGCACACAGTGGGAGAAAAAAATTCTATAATTTAAATTCAGATAAGTTACTATAATAAGTTACATAAGTAAGCAAGGAAATAAGTAAATATAATTGGCAATCCCAACAAAATAAAACAAAATTCTAAATGGTAACATTATATGATCTAACATGTGGTATTTTCAATTAAAACGTGTAAGACAAGAAAAGGAAAGGAAAGTATGAGCCATACACAGAAAATTAAAAAAAAAAGGAAAAAGTAATCAAAAGGACCAACTTTGAGTGAACTCAGGCATAAATATTAGATTTGGCAGACATTCAAAAGATACAGCAAAAGAAACTATCAACAAAACTAAAGAACAACCTACTGAATGAAAGAGATATTTATAAATTTTATATCTGATGAGGGGTTAATATCCAAAATATATAAGGAACTAATACAACACTGCAAAAAAAAATCTGATTAAAGAAAGGTCAGAGGACATGAATAGTTCTTTTTCCAAAGAGGACATGTAGGTAGCCAACAGACACACGAAATGATGCTCAACATCACTAATCATTAAGGCAATGCAAATTCAAGCTGCAATGAGATTACCACCTCATACCTGTTAAAATGGTTATTGTGAGAATGAAAATAAATAATGTGCTGGTAAAAATGTGGAGAAGAAGGAACTCATGCATTGTTGATGGAACTAGATTGGTGAACCCACAAAGAAAAACAGTAGGGAGGTTCCTCCAAAAATTAAAAATAGAACTACCATAGGACCCAGAGATATCACTTCCAGTATTTATCTGAAGAAAAGGAAAACACTAATAACATGCACCCCTATGTTTATTTAGCATTATCTATCATAGGCAAGATATAGAAACAACTTAGGCATAATATTTCTGTGGAGTCAGTTGTTACTTCTCCTTTTTCATTTCTGATTTTATTTATCTGGATCCTCTCTTTTTCTTAATGAATCTGGTTAAAGCCTTATCAATTTTGTTTATCTTTTCTAAGCACCAGCTCTTGGTTACATCAATCCTTTGTATTGTTTTTTTTTTAGACTCAATTCACTTATTTATGCTCTGATCTTTATTACTTCCTTCCTTCTCACTTTGGAATTTGTTTGGTGTTCTTTTTCCAAGATCATTTAAGTGTGAAGTTAGATTGAGATTTTCTGTGTCTTGAGGTAGGTCCAATGCTATGCATTTTGCTCTTAGGACTGCTTTTGCCCTCTCCCATAGTATTTGGTTGTTGTATCCTTGTTTTCATGTGTTTGAAGGTATCTTTTGATTTCTTCCTTGATCTCATTGGTAACCCATTCATTATGTAGTAACATGTTTAACTACCATATTTTTGTGTGTTTTCGGGTTTTTTCTTGTAACTGATTCCTAGTATCATACCATTCTAGTCAGAGAAGATGTGTGATACAATTTCAATCTTAAATTTAGTGAAATTTGTTTTGTGTCCTAATGTGTTCTGTCCTAGAAAATGTTCCATTTGCACTTGAAGAAAATGTATATTCTATTGCTTTGGGACAAAATGCTCTGAAGATATCAACTATATCTTCACTATATCAACTGATACATTGATATCAATATATCGATAATGAGATCCATCTGACCTAGTGTGTCATTTAAGGCTGCTCTTTCCTTGTTGAGTTTATGTCTGGAAAAATCTATCCATTGTTGTCCCTTTGTATCAGAGGTAATATTCTGTTACTTGTAATTAAAATAGTGATCCTCTAAAATGTCATGGATCTTGTTTTCAGAATTTTTTCACCTGAAATCCAGGTTAGGGGAGAGAATGTGGAGTAGCAGAAGGACCAAATAATGAATAGGGAGTGTGTGTTTGTGTGAGGTGTTAAGACTACACCTCAACTTTCACAAAGTTAACACACTCATGTACACAGCATTTAAATGAAACACAATCACCTGCGTTACAGAAGACACATGTTAACTTTATTCCAGTCACCGCATTTTTAGAAGTTTAACAACACTAATATGGTATATTATTTTTGCCTGCTTTTAAATTTTATGTAATGAATGACAAAATGCATTTATGTACCCTTTGATGCTGGCTTTTTCACTGTGTTATGTTTGTGATATTTGTTTGTGTTGCGTTGTGCAGCTTTCATTTGTTTTTCATTATGTAACAGAATTGAATTAAAAAATTTACCATAATCTATATATCCATATTTCAGTTCATGGACATGGGGCTTTTCCAGTTTGGGACAATTGCAAACAGTGCTGGAATCAACATTTATGTTGAGTGTATTCTGGTATACATTTGTATATAATCTTTTTTAATTATAGACTTAGAAGTAGATTACTGAGTCATCTGCATGAGAATATTCTGTGCTGGTGGATAATGCCAGAGGCTTTTAAAGGTGGTTATGTCAATTTACACCCACAGTATATAAAAGTTTTCATTGTTCCACATATTCAATTACATATAATATCTATCTATTAAATTTAGAGAAGGTAGATAATGATTATCTGTTGTGATGATGATGTGCATTTGTTTTCAAATTAAAAATGATTGCTGAGCTGTCAGTCTCAGTTTCCCTATTCCACTCATCCTGGATGACTAGCCTGTCCCACTGCAGCTCCCTCTCTGACCCAGGCCACAGCGGTACTTGAGTAAGACCCATATTGATGGCAAAACCAGTGTATGCATTTCAGAGCATATGTCTTCCTGAATTTTGTGGGCTCACTTTTGAAGTGTTCTTTTTCATCTCTGCCAGTGGAGCCAATATACAAATCACAGATCTTTTCTAACTAGAATTTAAAGAATCTTTTCTTTCTGTCTAAGTTTTGAAGATTTTAGAAATACAAGGGAGGACCTCCCCCTAAAATGGGTTTTCTGGTCCGGAATTATCTTCTGGAAGGTGGATCCCTTGCAGTACAGACTTCCCCTGCTAAGTGAATGGTTCAGGAACACATCTGTGTCAGTGTATCACCTGGCATTGTTGTGAGACACTGTGTTGAGCGTCAGTGAATATTTTTTAAGACTTTTCAATGCATTTGCTCATTTCATGATGGGTAATTTATAAGTGCACCTACCCACACTGCACTGATTGTTCAGCCAGCAGTTTTTGACCAGAAACAGCACGATTCCTATGCCCCACCCTCTTCACCTGATTACACCTTGAGTAACTTTTTTTTTTAATTATTTACTTTTATTTTTATAGAGAGGGGAAGGGAAGGAGAGAGGGAGAGAGGGAGAGAAACATCAATGTGTGATTGTGTCGATTGTGTCTTGCACATCATCTACTGGGGACCTGGCCCACAACCCAGGCATGTGCCCTGACTGGGAATTGAACCAGCAACCCTTTGGTTCACAGGCCCGCGCTCAATCCACTGAGCTACACCTGCCAAGGCCTGAGTGACTTTTTTGTTGCTATCCTCAAAGGGAAACATTTTGCCAATATGGAAGAGGTGAAACAAACAAACAAAAATAGCAGAAGCACTAAAAGGCATCAAAATGGTCGAGTTCAAAAACTGTTTTGTGCAGTGAAACAAAGTTTCAATTCATGTATTGTATCAAATGGAGAGTACTTTGAAGGTGACTGAAGTTTGCACATGTAAGAATAAATACACACATTTCTATAAATTCCTTTTTGCGGGTGCCCCTCTTTTATAAAAGAACAACAAATGACACTGTGACACAATAAGAAGTGTATATTTAGTCTTTGTCCCCAATTATTGATATAGAGCTTCCAAAAACTCTTGAAATACCTGGAGTGATAAATACATGTTTTGCATGCTAATAAGATGACTGGTTACTGGAGGTCCCTCCATAGCTTCAGAATGGGAGCGGATGACCAAAGAGGTCAAGAATGATTGAGGGACAGCCCTCTCAGCCCCACTCCCTGACTTCTGGGGAGGAGACAGGACGGGAAGTCTAAATGAATTATCAATAGTCAATGATTTAATCAATGATGCCTATTTAATGAAAGCTCCAAAATTACCCCTAAACAACTGGGTTTGGTAAGCTTCTGGGTTGGTGAACATATAACCCAGTCCAACCTTACACCAGTTGCCACATGACAGCTGTAAGTTGAGTGACAAGATATCTAGTCAGGGAAAGCAATTTTACTTAGAAAGCCAGCAAGCAGAGAAGATGGTGAGAAGAAGGAAATGGGTGGGCTCGATAGAGGACTGCAGACATCTGAGTGGTACTAGGGGTCTGAGGAAGATTGCTTTGATCTTACTCTGTTGACTTTAATTGATGTGAGTCCTTTTGCAAAGTTAAACAATACATACTTCCCTTACCTCTTTGGGAGAGGCAGTTTCTGGTAAGAGGCTGTTTTGTGAAATTCAGGCTTCAAGCAGAATTTCTCTAATGATTAACATGACTACATGCAAGACTAAGAAGAATCTATTAACCTAAAGTACATGAGTTCAAAGAAGGCTTGAACAAGATGGAGTCAGAGATGCCAAGCATTTCACTCTCTTATAAACACATCAAGGTACTGACATGGTTGTTACTGAACAGGGTGGGATTCAGCCCCCTGCTGCCAAACACAGGCATAAAACAGAGGTTGTTGGGGAAGGGTAAAGGTCCTTTTTTTTTTCTTTTCTTTATTTAAAATTTATTTTAATTGTTGTTCTCGTACAGTTTTCTGTCTTTTACTCCCATCCCAGCCCACTGCCCCAGCCCTCCCCAGCTCCCTCCCATTTCCACCCCGCCGAGTTTTTGTCCATATGTCCTTTATACTTGTTGCTTTAAACCCTTCCCTTTTCCCCTGAAATTCCCTCCTCTCTACCCTCTGGTGACTGTCAGCCTGTTCTCAATTTCAGTGTCTTTGGTTATATTTTGCTTGTTTGTTTATTTTGTTGATTAGGTTCCTGTTAAAGGTGAGATCATATGATATTTGTCTTTCATCGCCTGGCTTATTTTGCTTAGCATGATGCTCCCCTGTTCCATCCGTGCTGTCTTGAAGGGTAGTAGGTCCTTCTTTCTTTCTGCTGCATAGAATTCCATTGTGTAAATGGACTTAACTGATATATATAGAGAGCCCTTCGTCCCCAAATAACTAAATATACATTCTTTTCAAATCCACATGGAACATTTTCAAATATAGACCACATGATAGGACACACAACAAGCCTCAACAAATTCAAGAAAATTGAAATCATACCAAGCATCTTCACTGACCACAAAGGACTGAAACTAGAAACCAACCCCAAGAGGAAAAAACCCAAAACACTCGAAATCATGGTAATTGAATAGCATGCTATTAAACAATGAATGGGTCAAGAATGACATTAGGAAAGAACTCAAAAAGTTTCAGGAAAAGGTCTTTACTAAAGGCAGCGCAACCCGGGGAAGCAGTGGACTCAAAACCAGGCCAATCTCTTTCACGAACCAGGAAGAATCCAGCTACCCCCAGAACTAGAGCCAGTTTCCAGAAACCTTGTCACATTCTTATCTGCCCCTCAGGGACTCAAGGCTGTTTGAGAATGACTCTGGCTTCAGGCTCCTTTTCTGGACTGTACCCACTGCCTTACCACAGCTTCTTCTCCCTCCAGGGCTAGGGGCTGCTGCATGTGCTGGGGTTCCATCCATGGCGCCTGGTGTTTGTGGCTGCTTGCATCCCCCAGCCGCCAGCGGTCCAGCCTGTGTGTCCGTGCGCTGATTTAAGAGAGAGAAAGGGCTCTGTGTAGGACCTGTGCTGCATGGAGCCCAGCGTCACGTGGACTGCCACCAGGACAGGCATCTCCCCCCACCGGGGTGTGGCCCAGCACGTGGGACTCAGCCTCCTCAGGCTGGCCCCTGACTGGGCAAATGAGAGGGCAAAGAAGGAAAAGGGGTGAGACTCTGTCTTCCATTTAAACCTCTGGCCGCCAAATCCTATGTGCTCCTAAAAGCAGGTAGGAGGCCTTTTCTTTCTGTCCAAACACTTCACTAGCCTGGCTGCATGCCTTGTGTAGGGGCCTCCTTCGGCAGCCATGTTAACCTCCACATGTGTTGTAAACTTCTCAGCTTGCACGTATTCTGTGCAAGCTTCCTCCTGCTGTGTCATGATTGCATTGGTTCTTTACCCTTACCTGGGAGTGGGGAAATCTATCACACACCAGCTGCAGCCTCAATCCCAGACCTCTGGTACTTTCCGACCCCTCTCTGCTCCAGGGATTGCGACCCCTCTCTGCTCCGGGGGATTGGGCAGGCTGTCCTGCCTCACTGCAGGGGCCCTCCCCACTCTCCAGTGATCTCTCCAGATCCTCTTGTAACAGAGCAGTGCTCCTGAAGTGAACACAGAAGCTTCTCAACCCATTCTCCTTAAAACTCTTCCACTTGGCTATTCCTGAGTTTTATCCTTCACATTAAGCTGGTAATAATAAGCAAAACACATTTTTTAGTTTTGTTAGCCATTCTAGTAATTTATCAAATCTGTGGACTGAGTAATGGGAAACTGTAGTTTTTAGAGATGGTTTGTCAGAAGTTTTGGTGGCCCAGACTTGTGATTGGTATTGAAATAACAGTTTGGTGATCTGTGGAGCCTGGGCTAATGCTGAGTACTTGGTATCAGAATTGGATTGAATTCTAGGACATTCTGTTGAGAGTTTGAGTGTTTGGTTGGTGCAAGGAAAAAAAAAAAACATATTTGGTGTCAGAAATATCAATGCAAGTAGTTCACATACTGAACATAAGACAATAATAGTTCACACACTTAGTGGAAGCTTCTCAGAGAAGACAACTTCCAAGGATGGTTTTAACGGCTAAAATAAGAGAAAGGAAGACAAAGAGTGTTGGATAGGAATTTTCAGGCATAGAGAACAGCAAGTGAAAGTATGGAACCTCCAGGGAGAACTGAACATTAAAGAATATTCAACTTCCTGTGCTGATGAATTAGGTAATTTGTAAGGAAAAATTGGTCAGTGGTGAGGCTGAAGATACAAAACTTTAATGTTTTGACCTGGTGGAGGGACCTGTAGAGGGAATAAAAGTGTTTGCATTTAGATATAGTGATACCTTGGTAGTCCTTGGCTTCAGAACTTGTCAAACCCTGTACTTGCTTCATTTTGATGAGAAAAAAAAAATGTTTCAGCACTCAGAACTTGCTTGGGACTCACCACTTGGGATTTGCTAGGGACTCCCGGCACTTACTAGAACTTGTATGAGTCACACTGCCACCCACAAGAGAAAATGCTTCACCACTCGTCATTTGCTTGGTACTCATTCAGTTTCAGCACTCATCACAAGTTTTGGAATGAGTTAATGATGAGTACCAAAGTACCAATATATTTGTATGCCACTTGTGTCCTTGGTCAGAGCTTTTATAATGATGTGTCAAGGTTAATATTTCAAGCAGTACAAACAAATATTGTAGATAGCATCACAACCGTTCTGATTTAACTAACCAAAATTTCAAGTCTATTTGGTAATTCATTCTGTTATTTCATACACATATACATATAACTGACAAATACACACATATGTATCAATTCTTTATTTGTTTGTTTGTTTATATTTGGGCATAATCAAATATAAACACTTTAATGCTTTTCTAAAATATAACAGATTTCCTCTTGAAGTGATTTAGGATGAGGCACAATTTCATGTAAAATCCTAGGTACCGTTGCCAGGTTAACTAAGTTAGGTGAGAGCTTACATTTGAATAATTTTGGATGGCCTCCTACTTGAAAATTTTGCAATTCTATTATTTCCTCCTAACCCTTGAGAGTCCTTCAATGTATCAAAACAATTAAAGGCCTCTGGAAAAAAGTAAAAACTGTGCACCTCTTTCATGCCTTGTAATTAAACATTATTTAAAATTATCAAGAGTCTTCTAAAGTTACCTGTAGTTCGAGAGTGACCAGCACACTCATGTTCTAGTGTGCTGTAGGAATTTAAAACATAAAGGCATCAGTGGACCCTGTGTCTTATCCTAAGAAATACCTACCTTACTGATTACTTGCATTAAACACACAGTCTCAGCGCTGTCCATACAGATCAGATGGCCCATGATCACTTCCTTCTCCACATGGGTGCAGGTTAATCACATGCTAAAATGAGACTATATTAGCTACCTAATTCCAGAATGCTTACAGAACACAGTGATTATGCTCTGAGATTCACAGTCTGAATTTTCACATAGGGAATAAATTTTTCCCTGTTGATATGAACACATGGTTTAATGGACCAATGAGACAGAATTAAAGATTACTTTGTGGTATAAATTTTCTAGAGTTCTTTAGCTTTCTTGAAGGAAAGAAATAGCTTTTCATACTTCATGTATGTATAACTTACACTTCTTTAAAATATGAGAGCACTTAGCTTCACTGAAGGAGCATGAATGGAAGATGAAATGTTTTCCATTTTTATCACAATTCTCAGGTTAAAGGGAGAATATTATTTCAGAAGGAATGTTTAAAAGATGGCCAGAGAATAGGACCAAACTGATTACACGTGTTATGTACACATGACCATTGGGAAATGTAAACTCTGTATGTGGGCATTGGCTTCTCATTAGTGATAATTAATGTTGCATGGCACGTGAGCTCTGACTTCAACAAGACTATATGTGCTGATATTACTAACCAATGACTTGAGGAATACGTCATAATCTCTGATGAGGAATATAAAACACACACCCTGATTCTTGATAGTCTTTGTCATTTTTTGAAAAATTTAATTTCATGGAATTTGTTTAGCTTTGGTCATTGGCTACATAAAATTATAGTCATGATTCCTGTTTATGTGTTTCTTTTCAATTGGCAGCTATTTAATACCAAATTTAAATATTTATTATTACTTGTTTAGCAATGGGAACTTGTGAAAGGAAGACATAGTGCTGGATTTAAAGAATTAAAGTGTCTGACAACTTGAATCACAATCTGCTCATGGGAAATTTATGTAAAAACTAAATGAATATAATGAATTTTGTAGATATAAATATTAGCCTTTAATCAATTAGAATAAAATGAAGCAGTGAATCTTTGATGTCTTTTTACCTACCTACCTAGCTATCTGTCTATTCAGAAAGTGACCAGACTATATTAACAAAAATTTTAGAAGTGTTTTTATGCACAGACACACAGATAATATTAACTATACATTGTCAGTTCCTACTTTATAATCCCACTAGTTAGGCTATTTCATGGCTCAGACAAGTACAAGTAAGGAGGAGCCAGAAAATATAGAATCTCACCCTGTGTTGCACACACAAAACATATCTCACTTTTATACTTAATTCGTAAAGCATCTAAAAGTGATTATTACATGACAGATGGCCAATACACATTTGTTAAATTTTAATTTAATTTACTGGCTGCAATTTGATAGAAATATTGTTTGGAATTATGACAAATTTTCCTTCTTCCTCTTTCAAGACTGAGTATAACTAATAATCTCATGGATATGAGAGGAGAATAGATTCTAATATGTATTTATTTCAAAGTATGGCAAAACTTTATACAGGGTAGGGAAAAAGTAGGTTTACAGTTGTGAGTATGTGAAACACAGCTTATTCCTTATTATCATTTACTAATTATTATAATTTGCCCCACCCTGTATAATGATTTATTATTAAAACCAAACAAACCTGTGAATAAGAATACATTTGATTGCTTTTATTGAGAATATAAGTGATGTTTATATTAGTAAGCTTATTCATAATTTGAACAAAGGCATTCATGTTCCTTTCAATGCTGGAAACATTAAGAGAAAAGATTTATAAATGATACATTCAGTAATTCATATCAAGGTGAAAGTTATACTATTAAAAAAATATTCCTTACTCTTTATAGCTCAGCATGAATCACATTCTTGCTTTCATATTTGACCTTTTATGACAACCCATTCCTAGTAAAAAACATGGAATTTCTTTCCATAGTAAATATATTTAGTAGCCATGGGTTCATGGATTGATGAGCATTTTTATCTAAACCCTTCACTGCATTGCGTAAAAACACAAGGGTTTCTCAGAAGTTAAATATGACTGTCATTATATTGGAATTTAGACACTAACATGATTATATTTACTATATGCAATTAGTTACCTCATATTTATCTTCTTACTGTTTTAAAATCATTTTATAATCTATTTTATTCATGAGTTTACTACTTTACTCATACTAAATTTAAATGTTTTTTGTTACTTTTCTTTGTTTTCAGGTAATGTAATTCTTCAGGTTTTCTTTGATATTTCATAATCAACTTGTGGTTTATAATGACAAAATTGGGGCCAAATTTAATACAAGCGTATATAATTTGTAAAACATTTAAATGTTAAAATTTAGGATGCCACATAATCTATCAGATGTATTTGGAATCAGGTTTGCCATTTGTCTTATTTACATGAGAAATGGTGATTGCTGTAAACACATTTTATTGAGAGATATGAAAATGGTGGCCTTATTCTGCATAAATCATGATTTTTTTTCTTTAGCTTTATTATTATAGTAGTCATTTATATGTGTGTTTGGAAGCCACCGCAATATCAGTATAATAATGTGCTACTGGTTTCTGTAGCTGCTTTAATGCACAATTTTTGAACTAAGACCAGCATATTGCTTATAATTATGTTAAAATCCAAAGAACATATAATATATAGGACAAAAACCTATATATTTGAAAATAAATAATAACCATTTGTGAATTCTGGGATATCATTTTACATATATAAGTACATACACCCCTATATATACATGTGTGCATATGAATAATATGCATGTACATATATTACATATGCATATTAATATGCACTATACAGGGTGGGGCAAAATTACACCTACAGTTTTGAGTATGCAAACCACATTTTATTCTTGTATTATTATATTATTTTCCATATGAACAACAGTAAACCTACTTTTGCCCCACCCTGTATTTTGAACATACATTGTGTATACCACAAATGTAAAGAATGAAATGTTTATGTACATTATAGCGTCAAACACACCACCCAATTTCCATAGCAGTTCTTCACTAAAATTAACCATTAAAATATAATCTTTCATGATATCATCTCAGATTTTCCGATAGGTTTTATAATTTCCCTACTGGTTTTTAAAATTATCCTATTTACATTCAATCTGAAATCTACCTGTTCACATAAGACAATTTTGATTAAGTCTACTTGAATCTGATCATTTGTACTTTGAGGATTCAAGTTTGTCTTTAAGTAGCTGACTCTTGTTTTGAAAGATGTTTTATGTCTTTAGAAATTTCAAGTTCCTTACTTCTGGTTCATCTGGGTGAAGATATTGAATGGCATACTGGAAACAGTTGTGGAGCTCAGTAGAAGTAGAAGTGTTTGTTATTTATGTGATTGTATGTGGTGGTGCTATGTGTGGTTAAAACATTGGAATTTTTTTCCTGGGCCAGGTATTTTATTATATACACTACCATATCCATCCAAGTCAATGAGGCAATCAGAATGATGATGATGCTGCCATTAAAGACAGGGCCTACCTGCCATTGGATGCTTAATAGGCAGCAGCTTAACTATCGTGCAAAGTACTTTACATTCATGCATTGACTCTACAAATCCATGCACTAGAATATGCCCAGTTTGTAGATGAAAGAAATGAAGCTCCTAAAATTGACTTCCCTCAAAAGCTGCATGGATTATATGTGGAAAATATATCCATCAATAAATAGATTTGTATACAGACTGTCCCCAAAACCTAAGTATGTAACTGTAATGCTACACTTACCTTAATGTTAACAACATCAGATAGATGACCACGGAGAAGGCTTCTAAAAAAGATGGTGAGAAAAATCAGCCTCCCATGTTGGTTGTCTTCCTTGCAATATGCTGGCTGGGTGTAGTTGGGCAGTGCTGCATTCACCTCAACACCATTGGACTGGCTGCATGCAAATGCATGTCTCATTTTTTGAGGGCTGTTTCCCATTATAGTAAACATGGGTCACAGGATCAGCCCACACCCCAGTGCAGAGCTCCAGCAGAGGCCTTCAATGGCTAAGAGGGGACTTTTTATCAGAGCCTGGGAAGGAAATAAAGGCTCCCTTTTAGGGGTACCCTGTGCAATGGAAATGTAGGAGCAGAGGGTAAGCACTCCATCTTAGAAGTTCTTTTCCCCAGCATGCAGCCTGTGGACTGGCCCTTTCCTGCCCTAAGTAAGGCAGCTACCACTACAGCTTCTCAATCCCACACTCGCTGTCATCCCAGCACTACTGCAGATCAAAGTGGCAACTCCTTGGTTCTCACTGCAGCTCTTCAAGATGACCAAATGTCAGGGCCCCCATTTCTATTGAAATTTATCCTGATAACTCTCCAACCATTCATTTCAGAAGGAGTTTGTGTTGATAAAAATGGCAGGAACAGTGAACTGAGAGTTCTGGAATGACAAAAGGTGTGCTAAAATCCATTCAGAAATTAATATTTGTGCTTCTCTATGACACTGATTTTAAATGTTCAGAACTTCTACATCCTCTGAAGACATTTGCTTTGAAGTAATCCCTGAATACTCCCTGATCAAGAGAAGAGTCTGCACAGAGCTACTTATAAACTATCAGAAAGGCGGCATGTGTGAATAATTTCCCAGATGGTTGAAAAGCACCCTTTTTCCTCTGAAGATACATAACTCAGTAACAACAGAACACCATCTCCTTGATGGGCAGAAAAGAAAGAATCATGCCCCACAAATAAAACTCACATGCCCATGAGAAAAGGGGATCCTAGTAAAAAAATCATAGGCATGATCTAATTCAATTCACACAGTGATGTGCTTGAGCAGAATCACTCAAGTCCCAGCATTAGTAGAAGGAAGGTGAGGCTCCTGGCACCCTCTCCTGAGGTCTGAAAAGCACAGATGCACAGAGCACCAGGAGGATCCTTGCCGACCTGTGCCTCCTGCTTCCCTGGATGTCCAGAATCCTTTTTAGGCAGCACTTCCTAAGGACCTCATTAGAGTGGTTTTCAGGCACTGGAAGAGTAAAGATGAAACACAGTCTCCTGTCTCAAGAAACTCATGACTGTGTGGCTAGAAAGACACAGAAGAAGCAAAATATGCCTGGTGAGGGCCATCACAGATATTTCTGCGTGGAATCAGACATCAGGGGAAAATTACATTGAAGATGGGTACTGAAGGCGTTGGCTGCAAGAAACGGTGGAGTTGTACTCTTCAGTTTTATTCTTTAATTGAAGAATTGTATTCTTCAAAGGTCCTTGCAAACATGTAAAGCCTCATGATGGCGGGGAAACAGAAAAGAGTCGCTGAGGCAGCCAGGACTTCCCAGCTCCCTTTGTAGACTCCCAGCATCCTCTCAGAAGTGGCAATCACCAACCCCAGTTCTGTGTCTCTGCCTGGAGCGGGAGTCCTCAGTTTCCTGCATAATACTTTAGTATTAACCTCTTTTGAAAATGCATCACCAAACAGATTTTTAAAGCAAAATCGATCTTTGCTGAGGATGTGTACTTTTCCTGGAGTCAGACTACAGCTCTGGAAGGATGATTTTTATGTTTTTCTTCTGAATGTTAAATCAGAAAACACTGGAACTTAATATGGAACCACACTAAGTAAATCTGTAGGTTGAAAAATAGAAAAAAAAAAATAGCAAAACAGAATGGAAGGAATGACCAACATTGGAAATACTGGAGATAGAAATCAAATTTGAGAAGCAATTCTCATATACTAGAAGGACCAAGACAAATGAGATTTCACAAAGGAAGAAACAGAGATTTCCAAATTTCTTCTTGAGGTCAAAAATATATGAGCTAGGAAGGGGTCATTAAATTTAGCAATTAGGATATAAGTAATTTAGGTCACTGCAGAACAAGTTAAAAAGCAGAGTTTGGATGATAGTATAATGAAAGCTATTTGAAGGACATAAGATAGTACATTTAATCTAGTGTTTTTCCTTATGCTGCATTGTGTCACAATTCTATAGTAACAGTCAAACCATGAATAACAATATCTCAGTGCCATAAATTATATGGAGTTCTTTTAATGTGTTGTTTCACCTACACAGACACCCTATGAGTTAGGTACTATACCCTTTATTTCATCTATATAAAAACTAAAAGGGTTTTGGGAACTTACCCAACAATTAACAGCAAGGAATGCTGGAGATAGAACATGAATTCATGTACATAGTCAGAATCTAGTGTCTTTTCCTATTGATGCTAAACTCAGCCTTCCCCCAGCATTGCAAATCTCCTCCACTGGGTTCTCTAATTTATTAGAAATTTAAGTTGTGAAAAGTACCGATTACACACACACACACACACACACACACGTGTGTGTATAATATATAATACATGATACATGGTATATAAAACATTATATATAATATATATTATATATAATATATATTATACATATACACACAGCTCTTTCTTCCAGATTTTTCCTAGTAAGTTAATATAAGAGGCTTCCCTGGTTAATGGTGTCTATGGTATTTATGTCCACTGAGTAAAAGAGGATCCAAGAATAATTTTGAAAATACTGAGATTGTCTTTATACACTAAACTTCTCCCAAAATTAAAAAAAAAATGACTTTCTGTATTATCACAAACCCTTGGATTATCTATTACCTGCTGGGAACTTTCTCAGTGTTTTCACTTGTTTTTCACAATGCTCTTTGTCGTTCATGTATTTTTTTTCTTAAGTGTTTATGCTGTTACAGTTTTTCCCCCTTCGTACTCCCCTGCCCAGCCCACCCCTCACTTCTATAGTTAACTCCTGCACTGTTGTCCATGTCCATGGAACCTTCATACATGTTCTTTGACTAACCCCTTTCGCCCTCTTTCAAACAGTACCCACCTCCCTACTCCCCTCTTATTGCTGTCAGTCTATTCCATGTTTCCATGACTCTGTTTGTATTTTGCTCATTAGTTCATTTTGTTCCTTAGATTTCTCTTATAAGTGAGTCATATGGTACTTGTCTTTCACCACCTGACTTATTTCACTTAGCGTAATAACCTCTAGTTCCACTCATGCTGTTGCAAAAGGTAGGAATTTCTTTTTTCTGCTGCATAGTATTTCATTGTGTAAATGTACCATCATTTTTAATCCACTCATCTACATGTTTTTAATTCTACACTGGAGTATTTTGAATGTATGTCACTATAAAAAAAGTCTCAAACTTCTTAAATATTTTTCATTGCCTTGAGACATTTTGATGATCATTTATCATTACTGTTCCAAAATACAAAGATTTGTTGAAGCAGCAATTCTGCCCAAATAATTGGTCCCTCCTCACTCTATATTTTAATGTGAACAAATTATAGGAAAGTGGATATTTGCCAATGACCTTTCCTGTGCCTGCCTTCAATTATTCTGATGATCCTTTTGCTCATCTATCTCCACATAAAGATACTGGGATTGTTTACCAGTTTATAGAAGGAAATCAAATGTGTATTTTTACTAATGTTCAGCATTCTGAATAGCCCACCCACCAGTGGGTTTATGCAAGACTTTAAAAGAAAAATAAAATTAAAGCGTATCTAGGCATATTTGTTATGTAATTATTTCATCATATTTTAAAATTATTCTTTTGCATCTCACTGGGCTATCAAAGTAGAGATGTAAGAGCAACAAGGGACCTAATGGATAATGTGCAGATGGAACTCCCACTGTGTGGTAGTTTTCTGGATTGTCCTTGAACCCCAGAACTCCCAACACAGAAAGACAACCCTGCAAACTTTGTGAACTAAAGTTTGAATCTGAACAATTATAAACCAATTTACCTCTTCAGTTTTAATCAGCTTCTCCTACTTATTCAAGAGCCAAGTGATAGACACATACCTTCAGACAAAGCCCATAACCATCACACAATTGTGGTACTGACACAGGGCAAATACCAAGCATTCTGACAGTGGGATGTCTTGGTCATGAAAGCATACACATTTTACATGCAAGAATTACAGGAATTAGAAAGAAAAGTGAATTCTAATAAATACCTAGAGGAATACAGAAAGGAGATACTCCTACAAATTATTGAGGACTACCAAGAGAATAGCTTATTTAGCACTGCAAATCCAACATCCTAGAGGTAAATACACCCAACCGTTTCTAGGGTGCTAGTGGAATATTTAGACACCATAATTTGGATCTAATGAAACCCAACACTGCAGAAAATTTGACTCATACAAGCTCAGAAGAAAGAGACTGATGTTAAATGATAAATAGCCAAGGACTAAATATGGAAGCTAAAGGAAACAAACCACAGTTTATCGTAGACACGTGACATACCATGATATAGAAACATGTATAATGGCCAAGATTACCTGTGAAACCAAAATGAAATAAAATTAAAAAATGAAGCCTTCCATCCCAAGACTTTAGGTCTCTTTCAAGCTCTCTCAAAGTTATTTGCCTTACAGAAAAGACTACATTTGTGATTAATCATGTCAGAGCGATAGTTTTGGTGGTTATTTCTGTAAACAGCTTTAAGATCCTGTTTGAGCACTCTAAATTTGTGGAATTTGTAAAGGGCTTTGTTGCTTGTTTCTCAAATCCTCTTTTCTTGTAAATAGCATTGGAATGATTTATATAAATAAGTGTATAAATATGAATATATTGTTATATAAATATATAGATGGATTCCATTTGATTTCCAAGAAAAAAAAAAGACAATTTGATATTTAAAAAGCAATTAATAAGGCCCTTTATACACATGGTAATTTTCTCAATTGAAAATACAAAAATCAATTTCAGAAACTATGTAAAATACTTACCTACCACAACACTACATTATAATGAGAAGATACTCATGAATACAAAACGAGTGAATAAACGTAAGCCTAGATGTACCAGTCAGACTCAGGCAGCAAAGAAATTGGCCACTCAAATTTCTAACTGAGAAAAGTTTAACAAAAACCAAACAAATACACAAAAAAACACACACCTATTCAAAAAAGAAGGTAGAGTATCACGAGGCTAGTGACAAAAGAGAGCTGTTGACACCCCTAGGTATTTCACCACAAGGGAAGGCACAGCCTCTGAACCCAGACGCATCGCTGTCCAGGTTGGGCAGCCCGACAGAGGCGTTGTCCACACTGGAAAGGTGAAGCCTAGGCACAGAAACCCAATGAAAGGAGTCTGGGTAATAAATAATCTTATTTTTGTAAAAAGTTGACACAGGTGGGACCATTTTAAAAGAGAACTAGGGAGACTTTCCAGAGGGACTGCCTTGTACATCTTGCTTCTTAAAACTTTGCAATGTCTGAACTGGGCAATATAACCTTTAGGCTGGACCAAAGTAGCATTGTATTCCAAAAGGCTGTTTGTAAAGGTAACAGGAAAGCAGACATCCTAACTACAGAAATGAAAATTAAAGACATTATTTAGAATTAGCAACAACCAACCATTAGAGAACCAATATTAGAGTAAGGATGAATTTTAGGAAGACCACAAGTAACTTACAAGAGTACCAAATCCATGTATGTAATGTGTGTAGATGTGTGTTTGTAAGACTACGTGCATATTCCTAAGGAGGTCTTTCATAATTTTTAGAACATATTTTAATGTAAGCTTCGACTGTTTTTCTTTTTGTATGCAAATGAATGACTAAAATTTCGATTGCCAAAGCATCCATTTCAGACAGCTATCTCCGATAAACACCTTGTCAGCCACTATCAGATAAGGAGCCAGGCTAACCACCCCCAACTCCAGGCTGTTCAGATTATTGACCACTTGTTTTTTCTTTTTCTGTGCTTTAAATTCCTGCAGTTTTTATGCTTTAACTTATGTTTTTATTGGGGTGTTCACCAATAAAGAATAAGTCTGTTCTTAATTTCAATGTCTAGTACAGACAGTAACCATAGGGGAGGTGGGAGAGGATAATGGGTGGGGAGGAGAAGGGTTTTCAGGAATAAGTATAAAGGACACATGGACAAAACCAAGGGGGATTGGATCAGGGGTCAGAGGTGGGGATGGCTGGGGAAATGGAGACAACTGTACTTGAACAACAATAAAAAAAAAAAGAATAAGTCTGGCAAACCCTAGGCCCCCACCCTGGACCCTAATAAGAGCAGAGCCCCAGGCTCACGCACTCCCAACTTCTCTCACTACCTGCCAGCTACCTGTGTGGCCCTAGGTGTGTAGCATAATGAATTGTGTCCTTTTTAAAATTTCACAATAATTACCACTGAGGGTGTCTTGCAATCCTAATAAGAACCATGAGGGCCTGTACAGCCATATCATTGGTATCAACAGCCTGCTCTCAAATTTTGGAATATATGTTAAAAACAAATATCTGATTCTACCACCTTTGTATTTTAAAATATTTAGAAATGAAGGAAAAGGCATCATTTGCAGCAATATGTCAGGCTGAAGCTCAAGAGTCATTAAATATCACTAGATTGCTAAAAGTCTGAAGATAGAACAATCGAGGAAATCAGGGACTGAATCCACAGCATGAGTCAACTCTGGCGTTACTGCTTCGGCAAAGAGAATACCTGGAAATGAATGATATTGAGAAAGAGACTCCATGTTCTGTTATCCACAATTGATATATTATGTGATTTGAAAATTGTTGGTGACTGGTGACAGTTTGAATTTTAAATGCATCCCTAATGCACATTTTTAAAAAAAATTTCAAAACTTTGATAAATCAAATGTAGCAAAAAAAAAAAAAACTAAAAACAAAAACCTTGTTTTTATATTTTGGATTTCTTCATAAAATATACATTATACAATGTGATGTACTTCTGTAAATTTAAAAAAATGCATCTATAGCTCTTTAATCCAATTGGTATTATTTTAACATAGAATTTAGGGACTTGGTGTTGGCAAATTATACAGAATAATCTCAGGTGAATTTTTTCCATGCTATCTTTGGTGTAATTTTATTCTGGTTTGGTAACAAATTTTTTTTTGAGGGGGAGTGAAGCAGTTTAATGTCCCAAGTTAATACTGGAAGAATTAACACACACCAGAGCATCCTGTCCTTACCAAGGCTTAGCACAAATATCCCTTATTAAAGAATCATGCATTAAAAAATTGGCCCTAGCTTCCTTGCTAGTGTTCACTTTTATGAATGATGCCGCACATCATCTTTTACTAATGCATGTGTTTCCTAGGGCTGCCATGACAAATTACTAATAAATTAGTGACTAAAATTAACAGGAATTTATTCTCTGAAAATGCTGGAGGCTAGAAGTCTGAAATCAAGATGTCAGCAAAGTTGGTTCATTCTGGAGTCTCTGTAGGAGAATCTGTTCTGTGACCCTCTCCCAGCTCCTGGTGATTGCCAGCAATTCTGGCATTTCTTTGTTTGTAGATGCATCAATCTAATCTGTGCCTCCATTGTCACATGGCTTTCTTTCTTGTATGTCCTCTGCTGTTCTTATAAGCACAACAGTCATTGGATTGACGGTTCACCATAATCCAGTATGACCTCATTCTAACTAATTACTTCCACAAGGACTCTATTTCCCAAAGGGTCAAATTCTGAGGTTCCAGGTGGATGTGAATTTTGAGGGGACACAATTTGATCATTTAACTTGATCAGTGATTAAATAGCTTTATTCCTATCACTTGTGCAATTTATAGAATAGAGAACAGGAACCCACTTATTTCCTTTCATGATCTCACTTTGTAGTGGAATTTTAACACATGCTTTTTAATTTAGTGCCATTTCTTTTTAATTTCCTTTCAAGTATAAGAACTCTGTTTTCCAAACCAGCCAATTATTGTTATTAAATTCATTCTTCAGATAAACCCTAAAGTGGCATAACTGATATATCCATGTCCTCTTACGCAGGAAGTTAATTGAGAAACCGCAGACACTTTTGAAGATATTTTGGATAGAGTAAGGCAATGGATTTGGATATACATTTATAAGAAATATTTGAATCTGTATCAGGTTTGTCATCCATTAAAACAACAGCTACGTTCTGACAAGGTCTGCATTTATTATGTGTGAATTATCTTTGAATAATTTCTCAAGTGATTTTACCCACTTACTATTAAACGAGAGTACAGCACCTTACCTGATTCCTCATCAGTTCTCACGCTGCTCACATATGTCAATCAAGACAACATTAATTTGACTATCAGCCCAAAAATAAACTAATCTTCATTAATTTGGGATTTTGTTGTCCGTGGTGGCTGAAATTTCATTCAGAAGACACATCAGTGCTTTTTAATTCGAGAGGCAATTCAAAACACATGCTACAAAATTTCCTCACTTCTCCAAAGAATTCCCACTTCTTTCAGGAAGAGATAATTATTCACAAGTTCTGAGTCTATAAATGGGGAAATATGACTATGTTTACAACAGGGAAAGATATAGTGGGTGTTTTCACAGCTACAGAGAGCTTCGCATGCTCTTCTCTCCTAGTGTGAAGGAAGAGCATAATGAAGTAAGGCTTCCAGCTGCTCCAGTTCCTCAGGACATCAATTAAGCCACGTATTTCTGAAACCTGTTTCTTTCCTCAATTATGTGCATTTATTTGGATACACATTTATCTCCCTCTAAACCACATTCCAATTATGCTGAGGAGGAGGAGGAGAGCATGAAGTCTAAACTTAAGTCCCCTTGTTGGTTAAAAAAATAAATAACAATTGCTCCATTCATACTGCAACTTCTATAAATATTGCACTAATTTAACACTTTTATGAGTCTCCAATTTTGCTAATGATACTTGTCATGTTTCCACTTAAGTGGCATCATATTTTAGATTTCTAATATGTATTGTACATAGAGAAAGGGTTTCAATATTTACAATATAAAATATGAAGGTAAAATAAAATATTAAAGTGGTAATTAATTCTATACTTTAAAAATCATGAAATTAAAATTGTATATTAATAGCTACAAGTGGCTTTGGGTCTGGTAACAGAACTTAATTTTTAATATAAGAAAAATTGTTTTCAGAAATAATGTTCTTTCACATGAGGGTCAAACTAGCGTAAATTATCTTATAGTCATGGTGTTTAACCTGTCATCCTAGGCAATTCCAATAGTGATGGCAGAGTTCATATATTCAAATGAAGATTGCATATAAAGTCTCATGAGAATGTGGGATTGGCAATTTCAGAAGGTATTCCTTTGACTATAGAGAGCTGTTGTACAAAATATAATTGACTAAAATATTGCCTTCATTTTTATACCTTATAGCAACCTGATTTTGGATTTTTCTCTCCAGCAGGTATCAAGCCATGTAATATGAAAAATAGAGACATTTATTGAAGAAGATATAAGACACAAGAAACAGTGTACATAGGACTATGACACCTCAGTCCCCTTCAAAGTCAGCACCTTGGGACCCCACACAAGTTTTCTCAATCACCATCAGCTGCCCCATCATATTTTCCTGAATTTCATCAATGGTCTGAAATCTCTTTACTTTCAAAGGTGATTTAGTTTTGGAAAAAGCCAGAAGTCACAGGGTACCAAACCTAGGCTGTAGGAGAGGTTGAGTCACTGGGGTGAGTTGATGTTTCACATAAAAACTGCATAAGACATGATGCATGAGCAGAAACATTGTGATGAAGCTGCCAATCATCAGTTGCCCATATCTGCAGGCTTCTGAATCATCAAAATAGTTTCCATGGAGGAATGTTAAAACTTAATGCAAAATTTGATGCAGATTCATTGCTCTACTCAGTCATTTTGAATGTGACAGCCACACAGCACACATGCTGACTCAATTGCATCTACCATCCCCACTGACTAGTACAGCCAAATCATCGCTGTTCACATATGCATATTCCAGCCCATTCTCCTTGGCTGCCTGGTTACATTGATGTCATGCAAACCATTCTCGTTGTATTAATGATGGATGGATTTTTTTTCTGGATAGACCTTGTATGTACACTACATAATGTTATGTGTACTATGTAATATATACAAACTATTTGTACATAGTATATTATGTATATGTATATACCATGTATATATATCTAGTAAATATATATAATACACAAGGCCTTATAGCTTGCTTAATATTTAAAGAACTTCTGGAATCTGGTTTGATGCCTTTCCCTCAACTTGGAAAACTATTGGCCAACATTTCTATTGATTCTACTTGATTTCTTCTTCTATGACACTGACTATATGTATGTATTTCATAAGTTCCTTATGTTCTTTTCTGTATTGTTTACCTTTTATAATCTTAATGTTTGATCTAGATATTCTCTTCTTGCTATAATTGAGTTTCCTAAACTTATCTACTGATATAGATATCCAATGTTAAGCTCATCATTGATCCTATACTTCATACTTTATAACTAAGTTCTAGGAATTCTATTTAATTATTTTTCATAGATTCAAGATTGCCCATGATAGCCTTTACCTTTTCATCTATCTTGTTGTAAATATTTATTATAGTTATTTTAAAGTTATTTTCTGGTTAATCTAGCATCAAGATTACCTTATTCTATTTCTTATTTTTTATTCTTGGCTTCTGGTAAATATATCTTATTTTCTGGTATGCTCAAAAGAAAGGCATTATATTTTATTTAAAAATGTAGAGATTCTAAATAATGATTTCTTCTAATACATAGAAATTTTTTTCCTCCAGGCAGACCTTAAATTATAAGCTGATCACCTTGACTCATTTGAGACAATTATTTCTGAGTTGTAGTCTTTGGGGGTCAATGAAAGCCTTAAGTGTTTAACAGAGATTTTTTCATAGGCCCTGATATCTAATTCTTTGTTTACAAAGCAATGAAGGATGTAATATCTTAGCCATGTAGAAGCTGATTTGATTTGGCTCGTGGCATTCATGTGTAGCCAGGATTTGGAAAGTGTCTCAAGGGAAGGTTGCATATAAAATACTTTTGCTTACTTTTCTGAGTCTTCTTTTTTTTGCGGGGGTGGGGGGTGTGCTTGGTCCTTCAAATCCTTCAATTTTGGTACTGGGAACCCTCCAATTTATCTTCCCAGCTCAGTAACACAGTTGCAAACAACTGTCATTTAAAAAATTCCCTCAGTTTTTAATTGTTCCTGTTGGTACAGTTAATCTTACTCCAGCTACATACATAGTCAATGGCGGGATTTTTATTTTTGTTTTAAAAATAACTTCTATTTAACATATGGAAAAGAATCAATAACAAAGAAAAGGGTAAAAACAAACAAACAAGTTGGAAGGCCACTGAAGGATATGGAGATAGCACTAGGGGCTGTCAGACTTAGAAGAGGGCGAGGAGTTTAAGAAGTTGAGGAATATAGGAAGAAAGATGGACGGATGTGGAATGAGGTTATACTCATAAAAATTTTGCCTATTATGTTTACATGATTGCTTATTTATTTGGAGATGTTATTTTTTTTTAAATGTAGTTGATGGAAGCAATTGCTGAGATAGGAGAAATGGCAGTAGCAACCAATTTGGAAAACAATTAACATTTATGTGTTCATGTTAAATTCAAAGTGCCTATTATTTATGGTCATGAAAATATCCCATAGATATTTAGATCCCATAGATATTTAGATCTTTGCGTCTTAGCCCAGAGAAGTGATCAGAGGTGATGATGTAATTGTGGGAGTCATCAGAACATAGAAGTTTCTAAAAACACAAAATGAAATCACCCAAGTAGGTCTTGCTATAGAATAAGAGTGAGTCTAAAGATGAGCCATGGTGTAGTCCAGTACCAAGAGGTTAGCAAAGAAAAAAAAGTGGCCAATATGACTAAAACAGAAAAGCTAGTAAGACAGGATAAACCCCTATTTAAGAGGACAATACAGAAATGTTTATAAAGAAAGAGTTGTTTCACAGAAGAGTTTGAATTGTGCTGAAAGAGATAAGGAAAGAGATACTTTGGGTCATTTTGTTCTGTTTCTATTTTTATCAAGCTTGTTTTAAATTTGTGTATCATTTTACAGAGAATTGATACTCTGATATTGAAAACTTTAAATTGAATATTCTTGTTTCAAAACAGAATATGTTTTCCCATTATTTCATATTTCATTTCATGTTCCCAAAAGTCTTTTAAACTGTAATTTATATACATATTTCATATTTCAACTTAACTATTTGCTTCTATTAAAAATATACTGTTATATCTATATCACTACACACAAAACTCCAGACAGTCGATCTTGCAGACTCTCCTGTTCTGGAATTATGTTCTCAAACTCCCAAGTGTCTAAATTAGCAGTGGGTGAACCAATTCAGTGACTAATCTGAAGAATCTCATTGAATGTATCACTCCACAGAAAGAGAGATTTTCCTTGAAACATAGACTCAGTCCTCATATCTGTCCACGAAACATTCTTGAAATATCACTTATTCTTAACAACTCTTCGACTTTTGATTCAGTGAAATTGAATTCAGTATCACTCCCCTGTTGCAATATTATTGGGGTAAAATTGACTTTTGTTTGTTCGCCTTTTCTAGTACATAAACTTTTTTCTTTAACAGCTGCCATCCTGAACATGGGATGCTTACCCCTGGATTCGCTGTTATTTAAAACAAAATTAGTCTGAATCTCACCTCATTTACTGTTGTTTGTGAAACTGAAAGTCCAGTCCTCAAGTGATATATAATAATTCTCTAAGAAAGCCAGAAATATTAAAGTTGAATCACAGCTTACACCCATGTGAAGTTCAACCCTCTTAGGTACATAAACCTAGAGAACAAAGGAAAGAAAAAGAGAGAAAATGAGAATAATATAATCTGAGTATTGAACTAAAAGATTGAAAATCAATCTTCATAAAATTATAAATAAGAAAATAGTGGTGGTAGGGAGGATTAGGTTTTCTATAATAAAATCAATTCTTATTATCTCAAAATAATTGTTAAATTTATTTCTTGAGAAAATTAAATAACACATGTTTAGGGTTTTCTTTTACTTTAAGAAAAAAAGACTATTTTTGCCAAGTGTCATAAAATCTTTTTTAAGGAGCAATATTGGAAAAAATCTAAAATGTCAGTTAGTTTTAGTTTGCATATTATATACATATGTCTATTCAATAAAATTTTAGAGAATTTACATAGGAAAAATTCTAGCATCCAACTATTAGTCATTCAGAGTGGAAATGCTGAAAAGCAATACCATACCTAATTAAATTAGCTAAATAATGCTGTCTGGATTATCTAGCTGTTGTAATTTAATCAGAGCTAAATGAGATTGTTGTTTAATTAAAATTGAATCTAATTAATTGCTGCAATTGTTGTTTATATGAAAGATGCAATTTCTTAGCAAAGCTACTTTGATAAAATGAAGGGATTCCTTGGAAAATTGCCTTAGGACCAATGCTGTGAGTTGAAGTCATTCACAATATAATCATCTCACTTTATATTAACATAATATTGAAGAGAAAATACTTCCTTTAAGTATCAGGCTTTCTAACTATAATATTTCTTAAAACAAGGAGGTTAAAGTATTTCTTAAAATAACATTTTGAAGGAACAGAATAAGAACTAAAACAATTATAGATGTTTGATTTGTAAAAAAGTACCTCCTATACATTCTTTGACCCCAAACAATCTGATTTCCACTTTTATTGACATGGCTTATAAATACAACTATTGTTTTACTTTTACAAAACATTTCTCTTTTTGTTGACTTACTTTCTATCTGACTTACCTGATTTCTGTTGCACTACTCTTGATTTTTTCCACTAACGCTGCTTTGGTTAGGCATTTCTCATCTTAATCCACTTATGATATGCCATTTCCAATCACTTTTCAATGATGAGTTGCACCTGAGGGTGTGGACCAGCGCAGGGTCAGAGTGTGGGTACATTCCTGACGATTGCAGCAGTTTGAACAAAGCTGTGATGACATTTGCTAGCGTGGTTGGGAACTTACAAGTTTTTCTAGCTGAAAGGAAGTCTAGATTTAGAAATAAGAATTTTGTCTTAGAGCCTATTTTTCCTCTCAATAAGGTGAAGCAATTGATACTATTTCTATGACCAGAAAGGAAAACATACATTCTGTTCTCTATTTTTCTTGTCCACATCTCATTATCACTTCGTTTTGCTTCTATGCTCTGTGCTCCAATATGCCTTTCCACACCATGGGGGTGACAGGGCAACCAGAGAAATGTGATTCAAGACAGAATTTTTTGCACTCCTTTGCATGTGAGCACTCTAGTCCTGTATACATTGGTACAAACAGGATATTTCTTCTAAAGCTTCGCTCATCAAAGCGTCAGTGACCATAGTATGGATAAGAAAACTAGGGATTTTGACTCATGGTTGGATTAGCTATATATAATCATTCTTCCTCTGCCTAAAGACAGGGGAAAGCTGAAAATTACTTTTGGCTAAATGTTAGTCTGTCCAAGTACGAAGAAAAGTTTTAATAAAAGAAAAATATTAAAAAATAATATAAAATACCAACATTCTCAAGGTTGTAGAATGGCTTAGGATGTAGAAACTTTTTCCACCATGATATTTATTTAAGCTGCTGAGTATACGTATGGCTGAAGGGGAAGGAAGAAATATAGTGATGTCAGAATCCTAAGAAGGCATTTGCCCTTAAATCATAGGCAGTCCTGGGGCTCTCAGAACCCTTTCAGAGACTCAGCAGCTTCTCTTGTTTGTTCATATTGTAGCTGCCTGAGGGATAGAGGAAGTGCAGCTAAAATATACTGGATGATGACAAAATTCATAAATTGGCTACAAAAGAACCAGCTGAATTGTTACCAGTGGACAAGCCCGTACCCTCCGCCTGACCCTGCTCAGACAGCTGAAGTGCCTGATGCTGGGCACACTATGCCAAGTTGCAGGGGGAGGGGCTGCCACTCTGCAGTTGGGGCAAGCAGCCTGGAGGATATTCTGATAGCGCCATCTTGGCCTCAAAACTGCCTGACCCAGTCTTCAGGACCCCTGGTGGAAACCACAAGCAGCAGGGTGCTGCCTCTCTATGTGGGAGCAGAGTCTGGTCCCAGCTGCAACAGAGTGAGGGAGAGTCAGGGGAGTTGCCCCCACCAGTTGGGCTAGTGGCAAGGGAGGTTCTTACACTGAGCCGCTGAAAGCTGGAAATGTGTGGACAGGACCCAAGTGCATGGAAAGTTGGAGAGGTGAATGGATGAGGTCTTATCATGATGAAAACTGGAAAGATGATTTGATAGGGTGTCCCTAGGCCAGCTGGCCAAAAGCTAGAAAGATAATTGGATAAGGGCAAAAGCCAGCCCTTCCAGTTCCAAACTGGGTAAGGGCAGGGGGCAAGCAGGCAAATGTGTCATAAAAGTCAGATGGTGGCAGGGAAAAGTGTTGCCCAAAGGGGCCTGTCAATTTAGACTGGGAAAAGAAGAGATTGGCTGGGATGTGTACCCACCTGAAGTTCATGAAAATTTAGGAACTTAATTGGTTTTCTGAGAAAGCACCAGGTTCCTTCTATACCACCAAAAGATATAGCCCCAGGGGAATAAAGAAATGCACTCCCTTTTGCTGGTTGTTGGCTGATTGGGACTGCTCTCTCTCACTTGTCTGCTCGCTCTTGCTCGTCATGTGGTACTCAGGAACCTGCACTCAGATGTTGCACTGGCCTGTCCTCTCTATGGTCCACATGACCTTAGCAGTCATGAGGCCCAACACTGTCAGGAGGTAGTCTCTCTTTCACTGATGTGGTGAGCATTCACCAGTGTGTTCATAGGATCTCCTGTCTGGAAGCATGCAACCTTGCAGCCCTGGAAGCACATGCCCCTAGCTTCTCTGGCTCCACACACAGCCTCCATGAGGTGAGCCTGAAGTCAGACAATAGCTGGGAATGAGCAAAGCAACCTGAATGACCCATTAGCAACTTCCTTGAGCTCAAAGGTCAGTATTTTAAAATGGAGAAGGAACTCTGGGCACTTTATTCTGGTCCTGCTGAGGATGGTTGGGTTTTGTCTGGCTTTTGTGGAGGAAATGGACTTTGAGATGGTGAGTGCCACTTTCTCCAAAGAGGCACAGCATCCGAATAAAACTTTTTTCCTTTAGCATCAACACCCACCTCACAAGTTTGGATTTTGTGGAAACAAGCTTCTGAACCCCCTTTATTTGTTTGGCAACATAATCACATTTCTGACAGTTGCTTTGAGATCCTGGACAATTCTATTAGTTATATAAGGACTTCAAATGAAGATGGAGGCATAGGTAAACAAGGCACGCCTCCTCGCACAGCCACATAAAAATTACAACTAAACTGTAGAACAACTGTCATTCAGGACCATCAGATTAAGTTGAATGTAAGTCCAACAACTACTGAAGAAACCACATCCATCCAGACTGGTAAGGTCATGGAGATGTGGAGACATGGAATGGGCTGTTTCCACAACCAGAGCATCCAGCCCAGGGTTCCAGTACCAGGAAGATAAGCCCCCATAACTTCTGGCTATAAAAATCAATGGGATCTGAGTTGGTGAAAGGAACTACTGGATTCCCAAGAAGTGCCTCTTAAAGGGCCCCCACACAGACTTACTTCCTCTGAACTCCAGCGCCAGACTAGCAGCTTGAAAGGCATAGTTGGCATACAGGGAAGAGCTGAAGTGTCTGGCATCAGGGCAAGAGCTAGGGACAACTTTCTCCTGGACCGAACGGTGAGCAGAGGTCATCGTTCCATTTCTGAGACCTCCTCATACAGAGTCACAGAGCTGGCAGGCAGCGGCCTTGTCTGAGACTCCCTCAACCTAGCTCACATGGTGCTCCACCCTGGGGAATCCCTAAGGCCCTGCCCCACCCAACTTACTGCCCAGTCAAGCTAACAGTGGCTTGTTCATATGAATGGCTGGTCTCAGCTCAGGCTTCACATCTTCCTAAATCCTCTCAAACAAACAACAACCAGCCTCAGTGAGCCCTAGGCCTTGTGCCTCTGGCTAAGCAGCCCCAGGCCTGGCACTAGCAGTAGCCAACATTGGATCTGTTTGGCTTCGCCTAGGAATCTCAAAGGCCAGCACAAGCAGCAGCCATCTACAGATTGCTTTGTAGCTCATGCTGGGTGGCCCTGAGATGAATACAGGTGGTGGCTGACTGTGGCCTGCATAACCTGGGAAACCACAGAGAATGTGCACCCAGTGAACATCTACAGATCATGTGAGAACATCACCACCCTACATAAAAATGATCCAATCAGGAATGAAGGAGACACTAATTGAAATAAAGAACAATTTACAGGGTATCAACAGTGGAGTGGATGAAGCCAAGAATCAAATCAATGTTTTGGAACATAAGGAAGAAAAAGTCATCCAATCAGTATAGCAAGAAGAAAAAAAAATGAAACCTCAAAATATTGAGGATAGTGTAAGGAGCCTCTGGGACAACTTCAAGCATACCAACATTCACTTATGGGGTTCCAGAAGGGGGAAAAAAGAGGAAGAAATTTGGAATCTATTTGAAAAAATAGTAAAACAAAAGTTCCCTAATTTTATGAAGGAAATAGGCATACAAATCCAGGAAGCACAGAGAGACCCAAACAAGATGTAGGCAATGAGGTCTACTCCCAAACACACCAATCAAAATTAAAATGCCAAAGGTTAAAGATAAAGAGAAAATCTTGAAAGCAGCAAGAGAAAAGTAGTTAATTAATCACAGGGGAGTTCCCATAAGACAGTCATTCTGATTTCTCTATAGAAACTTTGCAGGGTAGAAGGGGTTGGCATGAAATATCCAAAGTCATGAAAGGCAAGGACCTACAGCCAAGATCGCTATACCCAGCAAAGCTATCATTTTGATTGAAGGGCAGATAAAGAGCTTCCCAGATAGGAAAAAAAAAAAAAAAAAAAACTAAAGGAGTTCATCATTACCAAAGCATTATTTTATGCAATTTTAAAGGGACTTATTTAAGAAAAAGACCATCGAAACAATGAACAATAAAATGGCAGAAAACATACTTATCAACAATTGTATCTAAGAGACAAACTAAGCAAACAAGAAGAACAAAGACAAAATAATGGATACAGAGACTGTTTTGATGGTTGCCAGGAGGGGGATGTGGGGGAATGGGTTAAGAGGTGAAGGGATTTGGAAGTACAAATAGGTAGTTACAGAATAGCCCTGGGAATGTGAAGTATAGCACAGGGAATGGAGTAGACAAAGAATTTATATGCATGACCCATGGACATGAACAAAAGGGTGGGCATAAGGGGAAAAATTGGGACAACCATAACAACTTAATCAATAAAATGTAATTTAAAGGAAAAATTGTACTAGTTATTAGAGTACTTCCTCCTCTCCAAATGAAAGGGAAAATCGTTACAGAATGCACAGAAGGTTTGTGTGTGCTCTAGCATTGCCCATGCAAGTTTAGTAGCTGGGAATAAAGAGGCAAATATGTTCATCCCTGCTTCCAAACGTCCTTGTAGTAATGAAAGAAAAATGAGCAAGAAAGGTCTTCCTCGATGTTACTGTAAATAGACTTTATATAGAGGAATAGAATAGGAATGCAAAGACAATTATAAAAAGTGCCCCAAGAAATGTATTGCCCACGTTTGGCTGGTGTGGCTCAGTTGGTTAAGAACAGAGAAGAGGAATCAAGGAAAATATTGTTTATAAAAATGTTTACATAGTAACTCATTGTAACTAAAAGGACACAGAAAGCATACAAAGGACACTTCTTTAAAATCATATTCATTCTAACAGAGCCTCAAAAAATGACCTAACATTTCTTTCTCAATGTTCTCATCTAACTGAGGTTGTATGATAATTCTTTTCTAAATGCATTACCCTGAGTAGTGTAACTGACAATGGTTCATAAACTTTGTGAATTTAATAACCATGAATTACTACATACACATATTCCTTATGATGAGTTCAGATAAAAGAGGAATCTAGCATAAGAAATCATATCTTTTAATAGTTATTTAATTGCAGGGTACTGCTCACTCCCCTAACAAAGAAACCATGACATCCGATTGCACATTACTTGGAGCTTCAGCTGGGTATGGGCTACAGGCTGACAAATGGTCCTGACTTAGTGTGTGGTAACATTTATGTCTTCTGATATCTCTAAAAGCGGATAGTAGGAATAAGCTTGAGCTTCTCATTTTGATGCTAGGAAATATACTGGAATAAAAGCTTGTGATGAATTAAATAAATGTTTGGGGGAAAGATGTATACTCATTTCTTGAGTTACACGTGCTGCTGCTGCTAGAGACTATTCAGCCAGAGCATAAACACCAGCAAGTAAACCATCCTGAACATAAAACTGAGCCAGAGGCTACAATGCTTGTACCACTGGTGATTTTTCTAAGTTACTCACCTATGTACAGGGCCCTGAATTGCATAGTCATTTCACACTTACCTATGGGGCTAACACTTACCAGTGACAACAGTGCAGGTGGGAGGATTGTACATCAAGTTTCTGCAACTTTAAGCAAAACAGCAAATAACAAAACCAATTTTACCATAGACTAATTGATATATACAAGAATTAAGTTGCTAGGGCATCTCATTAAAGTTACAGTGAAACGATGTTGAACGAAAGGATGTTATCTGAGGACCTAATGTAGATTAAAAAGTAATTTATATTCTATATAGGAAGTTTCACAGTTCACTACCAACTGTAGGGAAAAAGAAACCACCAACATTAGTACTTCCCAATTTGTAGAGGAAATTTTATACTATATTAACTACCAAAACTGATTTTTTAAAATGTTCATTCCCCAGATCTTAAAGTAATTGATACACAACAAAGGTTTATTTCTCACTTCACGTATACCATAATGTGGGTCAGTTGTAGAGGTGGGAGAGTGTCTTTGCTCCATGCAGTTATTTGGGACCTGGTTTTATTCCGTGTAATGGTTTGGTCACTCTGTAGGGCTTGGTCGTACCCCGCTGGAAACTCTGCATCACTGTAGCCAATGGCCCAAGAGAAATGTTTTAGTAGCCAGCCTCTCTGTTCACTTTTTCTTTGGTTAAAACTGGGTTGCTTCACATTATAGAAATGCCAGAACACTTCAGATGCAGCCTGGGAGTTTTGTTTAAATAGAGACAGTTCATTGAGACTGGTAAACAACTTCCTGCTTAGTAAATATCATTAAATAATTTAAATAAGCAAAATTTGCTCAAAAATAGAGTCTATACTCAGCAGTACTTTGCATTCTCTTGAAGCTACATGTATTTCATTACTAAAAAATTTCAAATGACACTGTAATTCTCTACCATATACTATCACTAAAACAGTCCTTACACTCATTTTAAGGTGTAGGAGACCATTCTGCGTGGCGTGGGCACAGCTCCCACTCAGAGATGCACAGGACCCATGTCCATGGATAGGTTCTCCTGTGGGGAATCAGGCCTCCAATGTGCCTAGGCTGCTCTGAGTTTTGCTTTTACTAAAAACTTCTTAGTATGGAGTGTAATAGACTCAACCACTTTTCCCTTTTTCATTTGCAAATATCCTTCTTCTGTGATGTGATTAGCAGCATTGGCTCCTTTGTTTTCTATAAAAGGTAAACACCTAAAGCGAACCTGTGCATAGTTAATGAGGACCTTACTGTAATGTGCTCAGTAAGACAATAAAAGCTCATTGAAGCAAGGGCCTTGGCTTTTGCTCCCCTTGAGAAAAAAGCCATGCTGTCCTTTTCCCTCCACCGGACTCGGTAGTCCGTGTGACTGTCTCATTTCACCCATAATGACGCAGAATCTGCGGGCAGGTGTCTGCATCATTAAAGTCTGTAAATTCAGCTGCAATTTTGTTGCATAATAACTAAAACACTTGGTGAGACCTTCAGTCCACCTCTAGTTCAAATACAATAGGTAGTTTTACTCTAGATAACCCTGAGGATTCACTTGAGCAATTATCCTTGATAAGCAGATTTTTAATCAAGGAAATAGGTGTAGTTAATTATGCACACAGGCTGTGCTTTAAATTATTCTTATTAACTGTGTACTTCACCTCCTAGAACACAACCCAGGTGTAACTCCACAGTTCTTCCTTAAATGATGCTTGCTGAGATTATGGTTAGAGACAAACTTAACCCAATTAACAAATCCATTCTCATGTAAAAAGCAAAAAACTGCTGACAGTTGCAAAGACTCCCAATAGTGATTTTTCTGTTGCTGAGTTCTTTAATTATACTCCTCCACCACCACCAAAATGTCACACAAGCACTAAGATGTCACACGAGGCCAGCAAACACGCAATGAATTATACGTAAATGTGAAAATGCTGCTTTCTGATGGAAATACTGTAACCTCACAAGGGCCTATGGTACATACTAAAGTTAGATAATCCCTTGATATTTTTTATTTGTGTTTTTAACCTCCCACCCCTAACTAGCTTATTCTTTTATTTTAAACATTAAGTTTGGTGTAGGGGAAAAAAAGCTATAAAATAAAATAAGTGGTGAATAAAAATCTGAAAATAGTTGGGAGTTTTCTAAATCTACCAGAATGAATTTCAGTGTCACTGCTGGATACATGAGATGAAATTTATTCTTAATGAGATTAGTAGAGTAATTTTTTAAACATAAGATGCATGTGATAGTTCACAACAGTAAACATTATGCCCCATTGCTAGAGCAATAATGAAATGCAAAATACAATACTATCCTCAAATTAGTTTTTATGATGTGCTTCACAACTATTATCAGCTCAAGACAGGCTGAGAAATAAGACTCTGCTTTGTATTTGATATGAGATACTACTTGTTTAACCCAGTTCTGTCACAGGTCCTTAAGAAAATGTAACTACATATGATACATTTTTTAAGATTTAAATATTTGAATTGAACATCTGGAAAACATGTTTGAGAGAGACTTCCAGAAAGCTGAAAGTGAAGATTATAGCATTACTTTTATGCTTCTATAATCCTCCTCTCTTCCTTGACAATCTTCCATGGGAGGGAAAAGGAAACTATGAAGTACACCTTTTTTTTTCTTTAATTTCACTTTTAGTTTACTCACTAAGTAATATGAACATCCTGGGTATATTTACTTTCATATAAACTGTGAGGATTTTATTCTTCTGTGCAGACAATTGTGAATTCTGCTCAGGGTCTATATTACATTTTCTCGGAAATGTCAATATCAGCGTCCAAATAGTCAAAATGACAGAAACACTGAGAGATATTTTGTGAGATGTTAAAGACAGGAAAGATAGAAGGCATAAATAGTTTTAGATACATACATAAGTCATAGATTATTATATGCATATGATTATACATACTATATAGATTGTAATTATGTATATATAATGTTTATTACACTTAAACACCTAAGTAATCATTTATACACAATTTTATAATACAGTATGATATCTAAGTCAAGACTGATGAATTTTAGTCTCTTAAAAAAAGCAGAATATCTGGCTGAAGAAGAGGTAAACAATTTCTCTCATGTTTCTTTGATCTACTGGCTATTAATTACACCAAAACTAAAATCAGATCAAAACATGGATACCTCTCAAAATCATTAGGTTGAATGGAAAAAAGCCAAAAGCAGGAGAATGAGTACATACTATATATTTCTATTTATATAAAAGTTAAAAAAATACAAACCTGTTTAGGGACAGAAACAGAATTAGTTGTCTACGTGATGGATGGATTACAAAGGGATTTAAGGATATTGTGTGTGGGGGGTGATGGGTACAACTGTAATTTTGATTGTGGTGATGGTCTGATGACTGTGTATATATATGCCCAAACTGGTCAAATTACATATTTTAAATATGTGTGGGCTGTTGTGCATGAAGTGTACCTTAATAGAAGCCGTTAAATCGGTTAGCGCAGTGCTCTAAGGATTGGTGAGTTGAAACTGACTACTAAAGAGTTGATATAAATAATTGAGAGCAGAAATACAATTCGAGGTGATAAAATTTGCCAAAATATATTCTGGGTGGTATGATGTTAAGCCTACAAAGAAAGTCTCTGTGAAGGCAGCAGGGCAATTTTACAAACATAATACAGGAAGTAAAAATGTTTTGTCCTTTCTGGGGCAAATAGCTATGGTTTAGTTGTTCTACAGATATCTAATATAATGATCCAGAGAATCGTCTAAAACTACTACCTAATCAAAATGAAAAATGCAGTGATGTGTGATGCAATTAATCAATAAATTCTAAATGTATTCATTAAAAAGGAATTAAAAGTAAATATGATTTTATGGTCAAGTCTTTCAAAACCTGACTCAGTACTAAAGATAACCAAACAAAGTTGCAATAATTATCTTAGCAGTTAAAATTCTATAAAGTTAAAAATATTAATCTACAAATCCAGTATATTCCCTTGAGTGAGGATGATATTGCAAAAATTCATCATTCTTCAAAAAAAAAAAGCACCAGTCATCTGTTTCTATTGTTATTAAACTAATTTAGTTTTTTTACTTTAATTTGTTTTTTTTTTTCAGTTACAATTGACAAACATACAATATAATATTAGTTTCAGATGTACAGCACAATGAGTAGACATTATATGACCTACTAAGTGGTAATCCTAATAAATCTCACAACCATCTGATACCATATATGATAATTAAAATGTTATTGACTGTATTCCCTATGCTGTACTTTATATCCACACTACTATTCTGTAACAACAAATTTGTACTTTTCAATCCCTTCACCTTTGTCACGAATCCTCTAACCCCCTCCCACCTGGCAACCATCAAAATATTGTCTATATCTGTGAGTCTGTTTCTGGTCTGCTTATTCATTTAGATTTGTTTAGATTCAATTGTTGAAAAATATGTATTTATTGTCATGTTGTTCATATTTTTGACCTTTTTATTCTTTAAAAAAGATCCATTAACACTTCCTGTAATAATGGTTTGATGATGATGAACTTCTTTAGCTTTGTCTTGTCTAGAAAGCTGTTTACCTGTCCTCCCATTCTAAATGATAGCTTTGCTGGATAGAGTAATCTTGTCTGTAGGTCCTTGCTTTTCATCACTTTGAATATTTCTTGCCATTTCCTTCTGGGCTGCAAAAAGTCTCTCAAGAAATCAGCTGACACTCTTATGGAAGCCCCATTGTGGGTCACTAACTGCTTTTCTCTTGCTGCTTTCAATATTCTCTCTTTTTCTTTAAACTTTGTCATTTTAATTGTCATGCATCTTGGTGTGGGACTCCTTGAATACACCTCATTTGGAACGCTGCATTTTTTTTTTCCTTTTGGAATAGTTTGAAAGCACTCTAACCTTTCCTGGTGGTGGTGGTGGTGGTGTGTGGGTGTGTAATAATTGCTTTATCTCTGAGCATTTTATGAATTTAAACAGCATCACTTTGTTACTAAAGAGATGTTATAGCAGTAATTTTATCCAGGACATAGATTTATCTTGCTACTTTATTAATGATTTCATAGTTTAGTTTTCCTCTTCCATGTCATTTTTCTTCCTTTTGAATATTCACTTTTAATACATTTTCTTTTCTCTTATTAAATTTACTCAGTTTTTCAATGAAGTGGTTTTAGCAATAAAACCATTGATTGAACTGAATAGTTATTTATGTATGTAACAACATCCATGAATTTTCATTTCTACTATTGGCATGATATTTGTGACCCAATATTTTCTTTATTCATCTGTTTAAGCCAACATTTTAAAGATTTATCTAATTTGTATCTTCATAAATCAACACTGTAAATATGCTAGATACTTGAAATACATTAATAACAAATCAGATGTGGAATTCTGAAGTGGAGAAACTTACTAAAATTTTTATTCTTTTTTTTTACAGCTGGTTTTTATTCAAGATAATATAAATATTGGTAACCAAAGTAGACACTGTTGTAACAAGAACAATTAAAGAATCCTGAAAAAATGTGGCATAAGTTAGATGTTTATCAGGCAGAGCAGAAACTGATAGCAGAGCAGAAAACTTGGAGATAGAAACTTTTCACTGGTAAAAGTGTGAGAGATTCAAAGTTGACCAGGTTTTCTTCTGAGAATAATACTGTATGAGAAAACATTAAGAAACAGACAGCTGAAGCATGCATTTGCTATAAGCAGCGAGTTCATCAAGGTGTTAGAGGACTGAGATAAGCTCAGGCAAGACTAGTGAGTTTACAAGCAAACAGGAAACACAAATAATGAATTGTGAAAAAAGTAAAAAATTAATGGGCCTCTAATATTTGAAAAGTCAAATACTTTTAGATACCAAAAGTAAAGATGTGGTTGGAAAAGGATTTGCATGGCATGTGCCCATTAGGATTTATACCTACAAGTTTAGATTAATAACTGGGTCATCCTCATCCAAACCTGTTCTTTCAGTCAGCCTCCAGCTATTCAATACGTTGAGAGAAAGAGCCAAGTTAGTTAAAAACAGATAAATAAATCAGTTTTAGAAGTTTTCTCTGGAAAGGATTTTTTGTGTGGTTGGGCTGATAGAATTAACTAGAAATAAACAGACCTCAAGCTCACTAAGTTTTTGAGAAAATTGTATTGTCAAATTATTAAATTTTTAAAACATCCTTGAATATTTGAGTCTTAAAAACAAACTTTGGATCCCCAAACTTGAAAGAACAGTAAGTCTCTGCAAGAGAATCCATCCCTGGTACCCACCTCAAAGACATCTAAATGGACAGTGAAGAGCATTGAGACGGCTGAGCCTGGAACATGGGCAATAGAGATAGTCGTGCCTCCTAGAAAGCATAAGCAGAGGGAGACACAAGGAACTTGACTAGTAACTGCCATCAAAGCAGGGTCCGCCCGCAGGCATTTTTCAATTGCCATTTACCAGTGATACTGTGTTTCTTCCTATTACTTTTTTCTTTTATTATTAAATTTATTGGGGTGATGTTGGTTAATACAATCATTTATGGTTTAAGTGTACATTTCTATCATACATGATCTGTGTGTTGCATTATGTGCCTACCACCCAAAGTCAAATCATCTTCTGTGACTATATATTTGACCCCTTATATCCTTTACTATACCCCCACTTCCCCTTGGTAACTACTATACATTTGTCTGTGTCTATGAGTTTCAGTTTTACAACCCACATATGAGTGAAATTACATGGTTCTTAGTTTTTTCTGACTGACTTATTTTTATTTAACATAATATTCTGAAGGTTCATTCATGTTGTCACAAGTGACAGCATTTCTTCTTTTCTTATGACCCAGTAGTATTTGACTGTATATACTGTGTGTAGCACATCTTCTTTACCCAGTGCTCTGTCAAAGGACACTTTGGTTGTCCCACCTCTTGCCCACCATGAATAGTGCTTCAATGAGCATAGCGGTTCATATATCTTTGCAGATAATGTTTTTTTCAGGTAGATACCCAGAGGATGGATATAGTAACTCTACTCTTGATTTTGTGAAGAACTACTATACTACTTTCTATAGTGGCTGTACTGACTTGCATTCCCACCAGCAGTGGATGAGGATTTCCTTTTCTCCACAAACTCCCCAACACTTACTACTTGTCTTATTGATAATAGTCATTCTAACAGGTGTGAGGTGGTATCTCGTTATACTTTTGATTTGCATTTCCCTTATAGCTGGTAAAGTTGAACATCTTTCATATATCTGTTGGCTATTTGTATGTATTCTTGGCAGGACCTTGGTCTTAGAGAACATTTTATGATTTTGACCCCAAAGGCATGAGAAATAAAGGCAAAAGTAAGTGAATGGGGCCTTATCAAACTAAAAAGCTTCTGCACAGCAAAAGGAGCCATCAACAAAACAAGAATGTAACCACCCAAATGGGAGTTGACATTTGCAAACAACAGCTCTGACAATATATAAAGAACTCATACTACTCCAAACAAACAAATGATCCAATTTGAATCTGGGCAGAGGTCTTATTCTTTCTGAAGAAAGTATTTGTTGCAGTTATGCTATCCCTGTGCCACCAACCAGCAGCAGTATATGTGTGTTTGTCATGGGAAAAGGTAAAGACAGATAAATTCACTTTTCTTTTATAAATACAAATTATGTGTATCTGCATTTAATTGTGAAGGAAGAAATGTATGCACTTCAGATTGTTTGTCTTTAAAATGAATATGGTAGTTAAATGGGACTGGGGATTATTTGTCTTAGGAAAACAACTATTAACTACCATTAATCTCAGAGCCTTCAATTCAAACAAAAACTCCTTTTCATAGTCACTTTGTGAAATATTGGCAAATTTTCATTTTGATTTTCATTATCTTTTCACAATGTGAGAAATATAGTCTGTGAGATTCTGCCTTAAAATTTAATATCATAACAAACATTTGGCTTAATGAAAAGTTGAATTAAGGAAAATTTCATCTGTCCTTTCTTATTTTATGCTCTAAGATGCTCACTTTTAATAATGTAGCTCTTTTTTACAATATGTCAGAGGTTACAGGAAATTTTGCATATACTTCAAATGGCATATTGCAAGTTATTAGCCCACAAATTCAATTTCTTTACTACTAGCAGAATGACTAAATGCCTTCATCTGGCAATTTTGCATATAAATGGTTTCTATATGGTATATTTCCAGTGGTGAGTGATTAAAAAATTATTTTCAGGTGTTATTTGCCTTGTCCAAAAAGAGTTTTCACCAATATGTAAAAATGGCAAGATAACATATTTGGAATTGGTCCAAGTTCAAAAATTGGATTATAAATAATCCATGTATAAATAATAATGCTCCTAAAGTGTAATGTGGTGCTATTTACTGGGAATATTTTTATACTTCAACACTTGGCAAACAGGGGCAACAGATTTTAAATCCACTTGGTCTTAGAAATAGCAGTTTTGATGATTTTGAACGTGGCTGAATTGGCTAAAGTCACATTATAAACAAACTATTGAGAATGTATTTCATGTAGATAATAAAAGGGCAGAATTCCAAAGCCAATAAACAAATACATTCCCAGGCTGGTGTTTTTCAAAGTTTATTAAGAAAAGCAGGAATGATGCAAATGCTCTGGAACATTCAAAAGTAAATGTCCACCTGCTGCCTCATTTTTGAGCAAAAAGATTCAAGCAAAGCTGCCTCCTTTTCCTAGTCTGCACTCTAAACCGCTGGTAAACTGAAAAAGCTTCCAACATAACTTATTTCCAGTTAGTCCTAAGACAGTACTGTATAGGTGCCCTGCCTCCTCCCAATGGCAAAAGCACCAGTCGAGACTACATGATTCCTGTCAAAATAAAGTAATAACAAAACCATGCCAATATTTGGATAAAGCACATACAAAAAGGATTTCCTTAGTAACAAAATATTTAATTACTGTAAATAAACAAATATATAATATTTTGCAGGAATAGAAAGTGATGAGTCATTTAGATTAGAAAGATAGGCTTGCACAGGTATGAAGGCTATCCTTTGATGAAGAACTTCCAGAGGCATATAAAACTGTAATTTTGGTTGTACAATTATACATAACAACTGTAGCTTGTTAGAGCCTTGAGATTTACAGCGCTCTTCAATACACATATATTATTCAATCACATATTCATGCATTCAAGATATATGGACTCAGTACCATCTACATAAATGTGAAGCTGAGTTGGAAATTAATCTTTGGTGCTGTTAACACAGAGATAATAATTGAAATAAGAAGAGTGGCAGAGTACTTCCTGGAAGAATAGGTATTTAGGATGACAAAAGAATGGGTTGATGAAGACACTGAATAATACTAATATTAAAAGTTTGAGTAGAGATAGAATTATTAGAAAATAGCAAGGGTAACAAATGAATATGGAGTTTCAGACACCCAGGGTATTAACAGTGTACAGAGAGAAGGGTATTAGTAATTAAGAGGTTCAATAAGATAAGACTAAAAGTTTGGCTAAGTAAAATGTATTTGTTGTATTTTATAATTAGATATGGATAATACACATTCACCACCCAGAGAGTAGTTGATTGGCCTTCATAAAAATCTGTGTGGCATCTTTGGGACTTAGTTGCTTGAATCAGAAATGAGCACATGATCTAAGTTCAGTCAAACAGATCTTTCAAGATAATTTGAAAACAGGACCAATGAGAAAAGAGTTATCCCTGCATCAGTGGTGATGAGAGAGGCATAGGAGCTGTGCTACACTGATTTTTAAAATGGCTAGAAAACATCATCCCTGTTTATTACACTTTACTGCAATGTGACTTTCTAATAAGAGAAGGAAGATATTTCTCACCCATAAGGCAAGTTTAGGTTTGCCTCATGACTTTCTTTAGCAAATGTACTGTGGAGGACCAGACGATGTGTCATTCTGAGGACTCAAGAGGACTTGCACATTTCTATTTTCTGTATCGGATTCCTGCCTCCATGAACGCAAGCCTAGATAACCTGCTGGATAACGAGAGCACGTGTAGAAGAGAATGTAGTTGCCCTCAGGCAGCAGCCGACCACCCCAGTCATCAGAAGCAGAGTTCAGAGCTTCCCTTTTGACACAGCTCATTGAAGATGCATGGGCACAAGCAGCTGAGATTAGAGCCAGGAGAACTTCTCCACTGATTCTAATAAAAAAATTCTGATGATCAAATCATAAACTAAATAAATCAGGGGTTGGCAAACTCTAGCCTGGAGAAAAATCTGGCTTGCTGCCTGATTCTGTATATAAAGTTTTACCGAAACACAGCATAGTCATTTGTTTATGTATTGTCTATTGCTGCTTCAATACCACAATAGTAGGGTTGGGGAATGGCAACAAAGACGTTTTTGCCCACAAAGTCTAAAATATTTGCTATGTATTTCTCTCCAAAACAAGCTTCCTCAACTATAAAGTAAATCATTGTTACCTTATGCCTCTAAGATTTGTCACATGGCAATGAGCACCTGATATAGGAGTAAAACTTAGCAGTTCTGAGCAGTCATATGTTTTGGCATATGGAGGTAATCCTGGGTGCATTTAGAAATAATTAAATTGACATATTGATATAAGCAAATGAAATAGATGGAAAAAGACAGAACATTAATAAAATTTTGTTCTGAAGTACCATCCTTGAGGTCCAAATGCACCTCTAAGGAAAATGTGACATCCCCTTATAAGCCTCCATTAACAATGCAGACACCGGTCAGCAGTGTCCATGTCATTATAGATAAAATGAAACGTAAACACGGACTAGCAAGTCCGGTGGAAGAATAGGATGACAGCATGGCTTTTCTCTCAAGGGGAGCAAAAGCTACAGCCTCCGCCATGAGAGGCCTTTATTTTATTTCTGGTCACATTACATGATGGTCCTCACTCTCTATGCACCAGTTCGCTATAGGTGGTTACCTTTTACAGACAACAAAGAAGATGATGCCGCTAATCACATCACAGAAGAAGGATGTTAGCAAATGAAAAGGGAAAAGTGCTTGAACTGGTTATACTAGTCCTTGCAAGGTTTAGCATGGATTTTAGGAAGTTACAACAAGCACTTGCTATCGCAATCTGGGGTGAGGGAGTTTCAGCAAAAGGAAGACTCAAAGCAGCTTAGGTGTATTGCAAACCTGATTCCCCACGAAAGAACCTATCTGTGGGCGTGGGTCCTGTGCATCTCCAAGTGGGAGCTGGGCCCACACCACGCAGAAGGGTCTCCCACACATTAATGCTTCTTTTTTACTTAAGTTTAGCTTAAATTTTACTGTTTTTAAACCCAAGAACTATAATTAATACACATGCCTACACAAAAAAGAGAAAATCAAAGTTTTAAAATTGCTTAATATTGAAAGTAATTTAATAATTTACATGTCATACAGTTCATATAAAAAGTATTAAAGTATTTTTATTAAATGGAATTGGATGAGATAAAACAGAAATTAAAGTATAAGAGAAGAGGTTGATGCTGCAACTATATAATAATACTAACATCATACATTATATGGAAGTCATTATAATTAAATATTAAATATTTTACCATCAAAGGTGCCTAGTTTACACAATAAGGACTAATGAAAACATTTTGTTATATCATTTTGCATTTAATATTTTTAAAATATACTTTATTTTAGAGCAGCTTCAGGTTCATAACAATGTTAAAAGGAATGTACAGAGATCTCGCATATACCCTCTGATTGTTTTCTTTTTTAGTTTAAGAGTTCTTTGTATATTTTGAATAATAGTCCTTTATCAGACATGTTTTTGCAAATATTTTTTTCCAATTTATGGCCTATCTTCCTGCTCTGTTGACAGTGTTTTTTACAAATCAGAGTTTTTCATTTGAATGAAGTCAATTTAACCATTTTTGTTACATGGATCATCCCTTTGGTGTTGTATCTAAAAAGTCACCACCAAATCCAAGGTCATCCAGAGTTTCTTTTATGTTATTTTCTAGGAGTGTTATAGTTTTGCATTTTACATTTAGTTCTGTTATTCATTTTGAATTAATGTTTTGGAGAGTATAAGACCCATGTCTAGATTCTTTTGTTTTTTACATGCACATATATAGTGGTGCTAGTACCAGGAGTGGAAAAGACTATCTTTAAGCTATTGTATTGCCCTTGCTCCTTTGTCAAATATCAGTTGATTATGAATATGGGATCTATTTCTGGCATCTTTATGTTGTTCCTTGATCTATTTGTTTGTGCTTTCACCAATACTATACTCTTTTAACTACTGCAGTTTTATCATAAGTCATGAAGCTGAGTAGTGCCCTTTCTCTCAGATCACTCACTCTGGAGATGTCAGCTGTCATGTAGGAGACAGCCCTGCAGAGGGACTAATACAAAAAGCAAGCCCTGCTAGCAACCATGTAAATGATCTTGGAAGTGGATGCACCAACATTGAGCCTCAAGAGGAAAATTGCAACCTTCCATGTACAGCTTAAAAGCAATTTTCTGACAACCTTGTGCCTATGGAACCCAGCTAGTCTTACCAGATTTCTGATACATAGAAAGCTTAAAAAAAAAAGTTTGCTGTTTATAACCACTAAATTTGGGGGTAAATTATTAAGCAACCATAGATAATTAATTTGGGGTTTTACTGCTACTGACTTTGAAATTACAAATAATTATTAAGAAAAGAAAAATAATAAACACAGAAAACAGCAGTGCTAGGCATTAGTGAATTACTATGTATAAACTAATCATTATTGATTTTCTTTCTTGGTATTACATCTATTTTAAAAATCACTATGAGAATATTCTTTATATAATTTTACAGTAAAATTTTCACCCAACTGCATAGTAATAAAACTTTGATCATTTCTATTCTCTTTCCTGTCACTAAATAACAAGTTATAACTTGTTATATACTTGCTCCCACCATTTTAAGTTGTGAATGTCATAAAATGTTTGATGCAACTCAAACTCCATGAACATTTATATCACATAAATATTAACTCGAACTTGTCATTATAACTGATAATTATAGTACATGAAAGTATATTAGAATTTTTGTTTGCAAATTGATTGTATATAACCTTGCACTAATAAAAATGTGTCATGAGAAAAGAATCATAATTTGGAATTAGCTTCCTGTAAACATTTTGAAAATATTTCATCTGAATTGCTGCAAGTAATAGTGCCATAGCTCTCAGGGTTTTTTAGGACGATGGCATTTTAATTACAATAATTTATATATTAATAGTTACTATTTTATTTATTTGGCATGTTAATCATGTTTTGATATTCAGCTAGATTGCTGAATATTTTAGAGTAGCTCCACGTTAGTGGTCCAGAGTCACTAGGTCAGACATCTCTGTAATTATCGGAACTCTTTGCAGTCACAAGCATGAACTCCAGAATAAGCTTTTGTAGAATATTTTACATTACATTGAATTAGTCATTCAAATTTCTTAAGCGTATATTTCTCAAGCTTTGAAGAAAGAGCTGTACTGATAAATGGGAAGTTCTCCTTCAGTATGATGATTCTACACAGAAGGGCTGCAGCAAATTGTTTCCTACATGTTTCTCTGGGTCTCACTTGAACATTGTGATATTTTACTGAAATATTCATTTCATTACATAGCAGGCATACAATTTGAATAAAATTTATTCTACTCCCAGCCCCTGTAATATGTTCTAAGCCAACAGTACAAATCCCAGTTGATCACAGAAATCCAGGAAGTTCAGATCTTAGTCAACTGGATGGAATTTCTCTGCTTCTCACTGCAAAGCACAATACTTGTTTCTAGAACTTTTGCAAAATAGAAACTCTAGATGATCTAAAAAGCAGACAAAAAACAATAGTAGCCATTTTTCCATGTTGAGGGACATGATATCGAGGAACTAAACTGAAAACCAAAAAAAAAAAAAAAAAGCAGAGCTAAGAAAATCACATACAAATGAAACTAGATGTCTAATGAAAGAAACCAGTGAGAAACACATCTTGCCCTTAGTAATCTTAACCACTGAGCCAATAAAACTCACTCATAGTTTAAACCAGTTAGAGTTGTATTGTCTTTTATTGTATTTGAAAATATTCTAACTCAAAAGGGGTCATTGTGAGAAACAAAGACAAAAATTCCTTAAATTATTGCCCTGTCTGATGTGGCTCAGTGGAGTGCCAGCCTATGAACCAAAGGGTCGCTGGTTCTATTCCCAGTCAGGGCACATGCCTGGGTTGTGGGCCAGGTCCCCAGTAGGGGGCACATGAGAGGCAACCACACATTGATGTTTCTCTCCCTCTCTTTCTCCTTCCCTTCCCCTCTGTCTAAAAATAAACAAATAAAATTTTAAAAAAATTCCTTAAATTATATACAATGTTTGTTTTTTTAAATAATGTTTACCATGTAATAACTGCATTTAGAAAAGTCTTAAGAAAAATAGTTGGCTTGTATGAGAACTGATTTCTACTGAGTGATTCGTATATGCCAGATATTAGGCTAAATGTTTTTAGCTTCATACATTTACTTTAAATTCTTAACATGTTAGGTTTCAATTATCTAATGGTAATAAATGAAATCTAAAATCAAAGTGTTGGTAAGAAGCAAAGCTAGAATATAAGTGAATACCTTTCTCATTTAAAACTCTATCTTTTTACTGCACAACAATCCCACAGCAGTAGGATTACAGATACTTGCCACTGTAATCACAAGATATATGACCATATGAAGCTATGTATATTAGCATATGCATATGTCATTAGACATATATTCTTGCTGACATTGTGAACATACAGTAAATTAGATTTTCCACTTAAAAATGACATACCTTTTATACATTTATAGAAAAGAGTAGGGTTAATAATAGGAAGATACATTAGCCTTTTACTTATGTTCTAAACAGGATAAATGACTGACAATGAGACAACCCGGTTTAAATATTCTCACTCATACTTCAAAGACTTTATCCCAAGAGTTTGATATTCAAAACTATTTATGACATATTCACATGATATTAAAACTAATTTTATAATTATTTTAATCAATATTTCTGTATTTATCATTAACCAGTATATCTTTGCTATTTTAGGTCTAATCAAACTAGGCCAAAAATCCACTTTTTTTTATTTTTGAACTTTCAACTCACTTCCACATATATGGTGGCATTTAGTATTCACAACATTCTCTTAGAGATTCAAGACAAATTTTTACTTTCACTCGTTTTATATGAAGGAAATAACAGGCATTATGAAAAGTCAAGTATCACAAGCTAATTAATGAAAGCTCCAATATTAGAATGCAATTATAATTATTCAAATTATGCCCAGTGTCCTGGCTGATGTGGCTCATTGGAATGAATACTGGACTTTGAACCAAAGGGTCACTGGTCAATTCCCAGTCAGGGCACATGCCTGGGTTGTGGGCCAGGTCCCCAGCAGGGGGTGTGCAAGAGACAACCACACATTGATGTTTCCCTCCTTCTCTTTTTCCCTTCCTTCCCCTCTGTCTAAAAATAAAATAAAATCTTTAAAAAAAATTGTGCTCAGATTTAAGGTTATTTATATCACAGAAGTATTATTTGTCCTAATTTGTTCTCCCTTATAACTCTCTCTTGGCCTATTATTTGTGTAATTTCTCACATCAAGAAGCCATCGTAAGCCTGGAGACCCCCTTATGGTGGTCCATTATTCCATTAGTACATTTGCAGGTCTCTATTACATCAACAAATGAACAGTATTTGGAATCATCGTGAGCAAAGCAAGTGAAATAAATGTATTTTAAACAGTATGAATCTTATTTTAAACCGATGAAATTCAGTTTTGAATTGCATTGATCTAAAACGTAGTATATGCATATTTAAAACCTCTGGAATACAACCATTCTTAGTTATAACTGTGACACCAGGAGCAACAGTCAACTGCTTTTTAAAAAGTCTTGCGAATTCTTTTATGACTTCTCTTCACAGACAGCCTGCTTCTATTCTACAAAAAGCCATGGGCTCAACTGCATCGTGTTTCTTTAATGACTACTTAAATTTTTAAGAATTGTGTCACACTTCCATTAAGTCTACGTTGCTTGCAGTTGTCTATATAGCAAGACACAGGTTCCAAAGTCAATCTACAAAGAACTTCCTTTTAAGCCTATAATCGATAGTTGCCAATGATGAATAAACATCAATTATTAACAATGGATGTGGTTTAGGTTGTTTTACTTATGTCTGCTTTTAAAGCCTTGTAATGGATTGCTACTGTCAGGCATATCCATTAAACAGAGTTCACTCTGCTGAAAACACAGAGAAGGGTCAGAATTGTTGACAAGAGATGTTTAATAATCCCAGGTTACCTCTCTTTGATTCAAAAATTCATTCCCTATGATATACCAGAAAAGCTGACTTAAAAAATGGAGATTTTGCTGTGCGATTCATAAAAGAAAGAAATGTTACATGGGTTTAATTTTATTAAACTTGCAACAAATTTACTACATCAGAATTTTTCAAAGATTAGATGTGAACTTTTCAATTGAACATTCCCAAGTAAGAATCAGAAGTCTATTGGAATAAAGGAAGAATAAATTACACTACTGAGTTCAGGTGGGTGTGAGACAGCACAATATGGGGGTAAAGATCATCAGGCAATTTTTTTAAGAGGGTACAATCTAAAATCTTAAAGAACATCAGTGTGGAGCAAATTCTCAGGTTGGAATTTATTCGAAGTGTGGAGAAAATAATTTTGAGGAGGATACTTATATTTCAAAACTAGAAACCCAGTAGACTAAAATGCAGGCAAATAGAAGGACAGCAATCAACAACGTAAAATTAAACAAGAAATGTGCATAGCTCTGATTAGAATCATTGGGCCTATGCAGAGGGAAATAAATGATGATGGGATTAGTTATTTAAAGTACATGGTCATTAACCCATAATCAATTATATGTATTAACTACGTGTCTAGTCTCTGTTAGTTTTCTCCAGTGTGAAGTATTACCTTTAAATCTTAAAATACCCTTGTAGGGAAACCATTATGATAATATTTATTTCACACAGATAACTATAATTGAGGCTCAGAGATATTAAATAACATGTCCAGGATATTAGAGCTAAAATATAAAACACAATGAATCTTGTTGTACCCTATCTGATTTGTGACCTAACATTGGTATCTTCTGTAGCAGAAAGCTAAGACTAAGAGGACTTAAAATACATTGTTTGATATGCCTTATAATGTGCCGTTTCCCCAATATCTCATTTCTTGCATGTATCAATTGTCTTGAAATATATCAAAGCATTAAATTATGCAATACATCACTTACACTATTAATGTATAGGTTTGTATATAACATAAGAATGTATTGAATCATCAAATTCAAAGCTTTCTGAATTTCTACTAAGAGTAAAATATCTACTGCCAGTAGCAGCTGAAGTTGTCATTTGTCTTTCCATCTCCTAAAACATAATTTCTTCTGAATTTTCTGTGACAAGCGTTAGGGTCTCTGACGCATACCACTGGTTTTTCAAGGCTCAGTAGACACTGGCTGCCCTTACATACTTCCCGGCTTACTTCACTCTAGAACCTACTGAATGTACACAATGACCAGAGGTTTCAAAAGAGAGACTTTAGCCCTTTCTCCCAGGAGATTTTGCTTTGTGTTCTGCCAAAAAATATTAGACACTTATATATTATATTATATTTTATTTATATAAAATATTAGACTCTAAACTTTCACAAATATTCTTCATCGAAGGCTTCCCATAATACCTTATCTCCACTCAAGGTTTGTCTCTTGATTGGTTTAATTGCATTGAATTTAGAATCCTCCAAACTCTTGCTGCCTCTTCTGAATTATAGAAAGTAATTCCCCCACGTGTAACTATTTATTGACACAGAGTATCACTGAAGCATGTATTGAGACAATGAAGATTAAATAAAACTGATAAGTAAAAAGGCCTTTTTACAAACCCTTACAATTTTTAAAAGTGATCAGATTTATGATGATTTAAAACAGGATTAAAACATGATTCTCTTTTATATATTTAAAGAGCTATAACTCTTTTGTTCTAATTTGTCTGAACAAAAGTGGTGAATCATCTGAAGATATTTAAATAGGAATTTGACAGCCAAATACAAGTTTCAATGTCAAGTTTTTTTTTCTGGTCTCAAAGGCCTACATAATTAAAGTTTAATTCTATAATACAGTGAGATCAATATTTGCCTTGGGTTTTATTAAACTTAGTCCAAATCAGATATCTGGAGATGTAGGTTTGTTTAAAACAAACAGAAAAAATCTGAATTTATTGTTAGTAATTTTACCCACTTACATGTTTATGAAATAAGGAATAAAGCCTAATGTATAAAGTCTGCCCCCCAAAAGCCCAGTTATTGTTAATATAGTGAGAACAGTTTGTGTGGCATTGATGTAAACTGGCAGCCAAAGAGAGTGGACTGGAAAGTGCATGCATGAACAATGATGACTTCACTGTCCTAGTCAGTGGGGGTGGTAGACACCATTGAGTGAGCACGTGTACTGTGTGGCCCATCGCATTCAAAATGACTGAATGAGTAGAGCAAAGATTCTGCATCAAATTTTGTGTTAAGCTTGAACATTCTTCCACACAAACTATTCAGTGATTTAGATGGCTGCAGCTATGGGCAACTGGTGACTGGCAGCTTCATCACAACAGTACACCCATTCATGAATCACATTGCATGCAGAGGTCTTTGGTGAAACATCAAATCACCCAGGTGACTTAGCCTCCCCTAGAGCCATGATTTGGTGCTTATATTAAAACTCAGTTAATTTGAATAGGAGAAACCTTTTTAAAACTGTTTTCAGTGTAGACTTTACTTAGCTTTTATATATAACACAATCTCCAAAAATCACAAAAAATGAAATGTAACATTCTGATCAAATCACTTTGAACTATATTCAAATGCTTGTGTTGTATGGAATTTAGTTTGAAGGTGAAATCATTGCTCAATTTCTCCAAGATTAGAGATAAATGCATAAAATATTTGCTGTCTGAAAATAGTGAAGAAAGTGCTTTACTATTTACCTTTGGGAATACTAGGCATTTAACAGGAGAGGACATGCATTAAAAAGACTGAGAAGGTGTTACCTGAACCTTGGTTTTGTGGTCAGATGCTTTTTGTTACACACTAAAGTGGTTCTTCATGGCTCAGTGTGACGTCACTCTAACAGAATCAAACATGGTCACACTCCCATCCATTCCACTTCTTAAAATTAAATGCCTAATCACTATGTTGTACACTGGAAATTCATATAATATTGTATGTCAGCTGTGATTTCAAAAGTTTAACAAAGACTTTTAAAATGTTCAAATTGATGTATCTTAAAATTATTATAAATTAAATGATAATAAAAGCTAATTATTTTCTTTGAAGCACAAGTTATAAAAATTATGGTATACTTAAAAAATGAAAAGTTCCTACAATGTCTTTTATGATATATTATTATTTAAATTTTAAATAGTTGATTATAATTTATGATATCTGATTATACTCTTCCAGAACTAATTCATTAAAGTGAAGCATTAAAAACAAAAGGCATAAAAGATCAAACATGGTACTTGGAAAAAAGATAGCATGCTAGTAAATATTTAAGTGAACTTTTGTAGGCTGAACATTACTAATCCCATTTATTATTTTAAATGATTAAGAATTTATACATTAAAAAAAACATTATTTCTTACTGTTTCTACCAATATCTTAAGGTTTTTGTTCCTTTTTGGCTAGGAAAATTATAAGTTACATAAATTGTCTCAAATTCTCTCTCTCCCCAGCCCTTCTCTCTATGTCTCTCTCTATGTCTCTGTCTAAATTTATCATTATTTCCTATCTCCTAGAGCTCAGGATGTTTGTTTCCATTTCAACTGCATTTTTGGTACTTAATGCTTTATATGTTGGTATTACAGTGAAACCTTACTGTTAACTAAATAAATCAGCAGATGAATCAGCACTACATTTTTTTCTAAGTTATGTAAGTGTAGTCCAGAAGGGGAAAATATAGTTAAAAACAACACTGCGTGTTGAGCCATTTCTGCCAAAATGAGAAGGGCAAAATCTCCTTGAGAAGACAGTCATTTGCATTCCAACATATTTTGCATAGATTTTTGGAAATCAAAAATAAGGCCCTCTGTAATTGGCCCTCTAGAAGGAGATGGATTTTCTAAATGAAAAATAAACAGGAAAGAGAGAGTTTGTCTGCTGGCAACACACTCTCTTCGTTGTCCTTCTGAGAAAATGCCATGATGTTTCCTCTTTCCTGAATATTTCACTGGGTATAGAATTTTAGAATAACAGTTTTCTTTTCATTTCAGCACTTGAAAAATGGTGTGCCTGTTCCTTCTGAGTGCAATGGTTTATGGTGAGAAATTGGGTTTCATTCAAATTATTTTTTCCATATGAAAGATAGTGTTTCACTTTCATTACGTTCACATTTATTTCCATTTTTTAATCTTTACTTTTCTAAAGTGGGACCATGTTGTGTCTAATGCAATTTTCTTTGAGTTTATTCCCCTTGGAGTTTGTGCAGCTTCTTGAATCCGTAAGATTATATCCATTGTTAAAATTTAGGGAGTTTTTAGCCATATATTTAGTCAAATGCATTTTTGGCCCCACCCTTTCTTCTCATTTTTCCTAGGACTCTGATGATACAAGTGTCAGATATGTAGTTATAGTCACACATGTTTCTAAGATTTGCTTTTTTTGGTTGTTGTTTTGATTTGGTTTTCAGTCTATTGTTTTACTATTGTTTAGAATGAGTAGCTTCTATTTCAGTTTCTTCAAGTTCATTGATTCCTGTGTACATCTCATTTTGCTATTGAGCAGAACTATTAATTTTTTAAAAAATTGTATTACATTTTATTTTTTAAATATTATATTAGTTCTTTATATCTATATTTCTTTGCTTAAATTTTCTGTTTTTTTATTTGTGTCAAGCATTTTATTAATAACTCATTAAAATATGTTTATTATAAATGCTTTGACATCCTGAAAGGCAACTGGGCCTAAGTCTTCATTGACAGATGACTAAAGAAATTTTAGTATATGTTTATAATGGAATATTAATTTTCATTAAAAAATAAGGAGATCTTGCCATTTGTGGCAACATGGATGAAACTGGAGGACATTTATGTTAAGTAAAATTAGCCAGATGCAGAAAAACCTGCATAATCTCATTTATATATAAAGCCTAAAATTGTTGAATGCATAGAAGCAGAGTTTTGAATGGTGAGTAGGTGGGAAAAGGGTAGACAGTTTTTCAATGGGTAAAAGTTTTATAGGTTAAGTCTAGAGATCCAATGTACTGCATGATGACTATACTTAATAATACTGTATTGAATACCGGAAATTTGCCAACAGTAGATTTAAAGTACTCCAAAACAAAAAAAGTATACAAGTGAAAATTAAGAAGTTGTCAATAGATGGTATCATCCAGAGTTGGAAGAAAAAAATTGTCCAGAGCACAAAATCTACTTTAAAAGAAGTAGAGAAAGATGAAATAGTTATGGAAATTATTTTTTAGTTTAAAAAAACTACTAGAAACATCAAGGATAGTACCCAACTTCTAAACAAAACTATGATAATAAAATCTTCTATAGACAGCTATTTAGATATACAGACATTATCATGTCTCCTAACATATTATTATTTTTTTCTTAATAAAATAAAGAGTTTCTCCACTGTTGAATTGGTTCACATATCTTGGAAAAAAGATCTTAATAGACCTCTGGTCCATATAGCAATATTTTTGAAGAATATTCAACACATAATCCTTGTAATTGCAGACGCAATACTCACAACTAATTAGCACAGTAGATCCGTACTTGAACTGGCTTACCCATGACCCAGAAGACTCTAAGAGCGAAGTCCATATAACAGTGTGTTAACTTTCCCAAAGCTCTTTGGAAATGAAGTGCTGTCTAATAATCATTAATTTTAATTATTTTTTATTGAATTTTTCAATCAGAAAGTGCATTAAAATTATCATCTAAAATTAGACTTCAGGCATTCTTGTAGATATTCATCATTCTAAAATAACTATATGGACTAATTGAGGCTTATTCATCCTGATTAGTTTCAGAGATAACATTACTGTGTTTGTTCAATTCTGTTTTCTGTAATTCATGCATAAGCAAAAATCAAATGACAGTGGCCTGTATTCAGTGTCAAAGAGTGTTGGGTGCTGTGGGACAGGCACTTTTATCAAAATAAAAGGCTTTTCCAGCAACAGGAGTCCCTGTCACTTTGGGTCTCACATTTGGGTTCCAGCATGAAGCACCATTAGATAAGCTTTGATTTTCCCTTAGACATCACATTTTAAGTTTTGATATGATTTCCATCACAAAATAGCAGTGTTGCCTTAAAATTCTTGACACTTAATAAATGTATAAAATGTGGAACAAATTAAGATTTATAATGCACATTTTTCTGATGCCTAAATTCAGCCACCTTAGACGTTAATTCCAGAAGCTGAGATTCCTTGGAGACTAAATATATGATTACATGGATTTCATGTCTAAATTTCATTATTACTCATTGTAAAGGTTAATAATGAAATTCCAAAGAAGAAACTAAAAATTTCAAAAAATATATGAGTGACATATATCCTTACATTTCCTTGTCTCATTTTTTTTAAAAAAGCTACATATAATATTAAATGAAGTATACCTATTTAGTTTTTTTATATTTATATAAGTCAGCAATATTGAGCCAATTCTTTCTAAAACATTGTCAATAGTTACGTATTAAACACTTATTTTATAAATGGCCTTATTTACTCATTTGATAATGTGCTTCCACATATTATTAGCTTTAAGTTAAAAATATCACACTGTTGTTCACTGCTTTGTCTTTGCTCACACTAATTAATTTATGCAAAATTCTTTTCACCCACATCCATGTCTGCTGAAGTCTGATTCAGGATCATTTGCCACCTTTTCCCTTTATGTACCTTTTGCCAGAGTTTCTAAGACTACTGTACTTGAAGTCCCATGAGTAAATTGTATGCTTTCAATAATTTGTTTTCCATATGCTATTTTTGTTATTTTTTAATTAAAATTATTGGGATGGCATTAGTTAATAAGATTATACAGGTTTCAATTGTGCATTTCTATGATACACAATCTGTATGCCCACCACCCAAAGTCAAATCATCTTCTTCTTCTATTACCATGTATTAGCCCCCTTTACCCTTTAGTACCCCCATCCCATTTCCCCCTTGTCACCACCACACTCTTGTCTGAACTCATAGACACTGACAACAGTATAGTGGTTTCCATATACTATTCTTGATGGTAGGCTACAGATGTGCTCAGAATATCTCTCTATCTAACTCACCTATCTAACATCTGCTCAGAGTTCATCTTCTTCTAAAGACTTCTCCAAGAGGAAAATTATAGCAAAATTTTAACTTTAATAGATGTATAATGGCTATAGCCTGTATTGAGAAAAATTATGAGTTCTATCTATCTTTAGTGCAGTAGAGTTTTATAAATTATTTTCAGTCATTAGAGCAATGACTGAATCATGCTTCAAATCATGCTTGAAGGTCAAAAAGCAGCACCTGAAGGTACAGTCATAGAGACCATGTGACTAAAGGTTAAGGCAGTATTTTCAGAGCTTTGAAATAGAACAATATTAGTTTCTAATCTTAGGTCCGTAAATTGCTAATGATGTGTTCTTAGGCAAGCTAGTTTGACTCTTCGTCCTTTGGTTTCTCCTTCCATTACATCCAGTAATGATGCTTACTGGAGAGGTTTAGTCCAGGCACAAAAGTGAGAACTTATGTTTGGAAAATACATAGTGCCATGCTTTAAACATGGTAAAGTAAAAAATATATGTATTTTTGATGTTTTTCAGTCTACTGACCACTCAGGCACTATCACTGCTTTCTAACATCTGCCTTAATGTCACATAGAAACACTCAATACATCTTGAATTATTGACTAAATAAAATAACAAAGAACAACTTACTATTTTCCTGGACCTGGCTCAAACTCTCCCTCACTCACGGGATTTTCCCTATGGTATATTTTGTCCAAATGTATCTCTCCTCCATCTCAATGGCAGTACTTAGAAGTTTCCACTGCAATTCAATGTGGACTGTATTCCCCTAAAATGAGAATCAAGAAGATAGTAACTCCACATTACTCATCCTTGTGCTTGCTATTGTCTCACATGTGACTATATTAATTGAGGGAGGTCGTTGGGAAACTACACTTAGTATGAAACATTTGAAAGAAACTGAAGTGAGAGTGCAGTTTTGATAGCAGAAATGAGGAAGGATAGCTTATTCTCTCATTCTCTTTGTCAAAATGCTGTAACAAAAACATCTTTAAGCCCTGGCTGGTGTGGCTCAGTGGATTGGGCACCAGCCTGCAAAACAAAGGGTCACGGGTTGATTCCCAGTCAGGGTACATGCCTGGGTGTGTCCTTATCTAAAAATAAGTAACTAAAATCTTTAAAAAAGTCTTTATTTTTCAAAGCATATTTATGATGGTTTATATTAAAAATATCTCCCTCCCATAAATTCAAGTTGATATTTGAATGAAGAGAGCAAGAAAAGGTACATGTCCCATTTTTCCCCCAATTTCTTTCTCAGAAGTCAATATCATAGTATAATAACAAAGCAACTCTATTCTTGTATGGCTTTATGTTTCTTATTAATAGAAATATGACCATTATTTGAATAATAGCAAATTTCTCAAAACAATGTGAGATGAATAATTTATTTAAAATTTTTATTGAGCCTTGGCTGATATGGCTCAGTGGATTGAGTGCCAGCCTGCAAACCAAAGGGTCGCTGATTAGATTCCCAGTCAGGGTACACACCTGGGCTGCAGGCCAGGTTCCCAATAGGGGATGTGTGTAAGGCAACCACACATTGATGTTTCTCTCCCTTTCTCTCACACCACCCCTCTCTAAAAATAAATAAAATCCTTAAAAAAATAAAACTTGTATTGAAATACAGAATGCAGAAAAAAAATGTACACATTCTATCGTTTCTTTAATTTTCATAATGTGTGTAATTGTCTAAGATCCAGTCACAACAAAATATAGAAAACTGTCATGAAAATCAACAGTACATTTTTCCTATGCCCCTTCCATGACAAAATGCCCCCAAATACCATTATTTTAAATATATCCACAAATATTAGTTTTTCTTGGTTTCAATATTTATGTAAATAAAATCATACAATATGTACTCTTGATTTTGGCTTCTTTCAATGAAAATTATAATGTGAAATTCATCTGTGCTGTTGCATGTACCAGTAATCTGTAAGATTCATCCATGAGATTGATACCATGAGAGTCATCCATGACATTCATTAATAATTAACCTTATTAATTTAGGTTACAAGCAATATTACACATGAACATATCACAATTTGTTTACCTATTCTATTGTTGATGGCATTTGGATTATTCCAAATCACTGCTATTTTGAATAACACTGTTTTACCCGATTTTATGCACTCCTTTGATGTAAAGTTATACATATATACTTTGGCGATGTATGCAGGAGTGGAGTTGCCACATCGTCAAAATACGCATACATTCAGCTTTAATGTTTTCAAAGTGGTTGTGCCAATTTACAAGACCACCAACCGTATATGTAATTTGAATCATACCATGTCTTCACCAACACTTTGTGTTCAGATTTTTCCCTTTAATTTGAGTACTATGGGAATATATAGGAACACAATTGCGGCTATGAATAATCATGTTGAATATCTTATAATATCTTTAGCTGTAATTTTACTATATCTTATTAAAAAGCTTTTCTATTTATTTTCCCACTTTCCTGTTACATAGTCTATATTTTCTTATTGATTTATAATATTTTTTATAATATATATGAAACCAATGTGAGATACGTGCTCTAAACAGATTCTCTTTTTCCCTGGTATGTATTTTTACTTTCTTCATTGTGACATATTTTATCAATTCAAGTTGAATTTTAACTAAATCTAATTTATCAATATTTTCTTTCATTATTAACTTTTTTCCTGAAGAAATTTGTGTTTATTCCAAGGAGTGTACAGCATATTCTTCCAATATTTTTCCAAAAATATTATTTTCTTTTTCCATTTAGGCCTATAATTCAATTGAGATTGACTTTTTATGTAGGGTGTAATATAAAAGTTGAGGTTCATATTTTTCCCCTTTATCTGAATACTTAGTTGCTCCAGCATAAATGGAGTGGTAATTGTTGTTCTAACTACAACAACAATATAAGGAGATTTGTATCTGTATCAGTAGGTATGACTTTATTTTGTTCCATTATTCTGATCTGTAATTCTTATTTCAAAAACACTATTTTAAATACAGTAAATTGGAAATAAATCTCTATAGCAGGCAGTACAAGTTCTTCAACTTCATTATTCCTTAAGAAAATGTCTTCACTATTCTTGGTATTTTGAATTTACAAATAAGTATTAGGTTAATTTTGCCAATTCCATCAGAAAAAAAAAACCCTCTAGAAATATATATATATATATATATATATATATATTATTTTAATTGTTGTTCTTGTACAGTTATTTGTCTTTTACTCCCATCCCAGGCCACCGCCCCACCCTCCCCAGCTCCCTCCTATATCCACCCCACTAGTTTCTGTCCAATGTGTCATTTATACTTGCTGCTCAAAACCATTCCCCTTTTCCCCTGAAATTCCCTCCCCTCTCCCCTCTGGTGACTGTCAGTCTGTTCTCAATTTCAGTCTTTGGTTATATTATGCTTGTTTGTTTCTTCTGTTGATTAGGTTTCTGTTAAAGGTGAGATCATATGATATTTGCCTTTCATTTCCTGGCTTATTCTGCATAGCATGATGCTCTTTAGTTCCATCCATGCTGTTGTGAAGGGTAGGAGCTCCTTCTTTCTTTCTGCTGCATAGAATTCCATTGTATTAATGTACCATAGTTTCTTGATCCATTCATTTACTGATGGGCACCTACGTTGCTTCCAACACTTGGCTATTGTAAATTGTGCTGCTATGAACATTGGGGTGCACAGGTTCTTTTGGACTAATGTTTCAGGGTTCTTAGGATATAATCCTAGCTGTGGGATTGCTGGGTCAAAAGGTAGATCCATTTTTAGTTTTCTTAGAAAATTCCATACTGTTTTCCATAGTGGTTGTACCAGTCTGCAATCCCACCAACAGTGCACTAGGGTTCCCTTATCTCCACAACCTCCCCAACACTTGTTAGTTGCATTGTTTATGATGGCCATTCTGACTGGTGTGAGGTGGTATATCATTGTGATTTTAATTTGCATCTCTCTGATAGCTAGCGATATTGAGCATCTTTTCACGTGTCTCTGGGTCCTCTGTATGTCCTCCGTGGAGAAGTGTCTGTTCAAGTCCTTTGCCCATTTTTTAATTGGGTTGCTTGCCTTCTTAGAGTGGAGTCATGTAAATTCTTTATATATTTTGGAGATTAAACCTTTGTCTGAGGTATTATTGGCAAATATGTTTTCCCATACAGTTAGTTCTCTTTTTATTTTAATACTGTTTTCTTTAGCCATGCAGAAGCTTTTTATTTTGATGAGATCCCATTTGTTTATTCTTTCCTTTATGTCAATTGTTTTAGGGGACATATCAGTAAAAATGTTACTGTGAGAAATATCTGAGATTTTCCTGTCTATGTTCTCCTCTAGAACTTTAATGGCATCACAGCTTATATTTAAATCTTTTATCCACCTTGAGTTTATTTTTGTGTGTGGTGTAAGTTGGTGCTCAAGTTTCATTTTTTGTAGCTGTCCAGTTTTCCCAACACCACCTGTTGAAGAGGCTATTTTTACTCCATTTTATGTTGCTGCCCCCTTTGTCAAATATTAATTGACTGTAGAGACTTGGGTTTATTTCTGGGCTCTCTCTTCTATTCCACTGGTCTATGTGCCTGTTTTTATGGCAGTACCAGGCTGTTTTGATTACAGTAGCCTTGTAATACAGTTTGGTGACAGGTATTGGGATCCCTCCTACTTTGTTCTTCTTTTTCGAAATTGCTGCAGCTATTTGGGGTTATTTTTGGTTCCATATAAATTTTTGAAGTTTGTTCTATGTCTTTGAAATATACCATTGGTACTTTAATAGGTATTGCATTGAATCTGTAAATTGCTTTGGGTATTATGGACATTTTGATGATGTTAATTCTTCCAATCCATGAACATGCTACATGCTTCCATTTGTTTCTCTCTTCCTTGATTTCTTCAGTATTGTGTAGTTTTCTGCATACAGGTCTTTTACTTCCTTGGTTAGGTTTATTCCTAGGTATTTTATTTTTCTTTTTGCTATATCGAATAGGATTTTTTCTTGATTTCTGCTTCTACTGTTTCATTGTTGCTATACAAAAATGCCTTTGATTGCTGAATATTGACTTTGTATCTGGCTGTTTGGCCAAATTCATTTATTAGGTCGAGCAGCTTTTTGGCTGAGTCTATAGAATTTTCTATGTACACTATCATGTCATCTGCAAACAATGATAGTTTGGTTCCTCCTTTCCAATTTGGATGCCTTTTATTTCCTTTTCTTGTCTAATCACTGTGTCTAAGACTTCTAATACTATATTGAATAGAAGTGGTGAAAATGGACATCCTTGTCTTGTTCCTGATCTTAGTGGAAAAGATTTTAGTTTTTGCCCATTGAGTATGATGTTGGCTGTAGGTCTCTCATACATGGCCTTTATTATGTTGAGGAATGTTCCCTCTATTCTTACTTTGCTGAGTGTTTTTATCATAAATGGGTGCTGTTCCTTATCAAATGCCTTTTCTGCATCTATTGATATGATCATGTGATTTTTGTCTTTGCTTTTGTTTATGTGATGTATTACATTTACTGATTTGCATATGTTGAACCATCCTTGCATCCCTGGGATGAATCCAACTTGGTCATGGTGTATGATCTTTTTAATGTATTGTTGGATACGGTTTGCCAATATTTTGTTGAGGATTTTAGCATCTATGTTCATCAGTGATATTGGCCTGAAGTTTTCTTTCTTTGTTGTATGTTTATCTGGTTTTGGGATTAGGATGATGCTGGATTCATAAAAAGAGTTTAGGAGTCTTCCATCATTTTGGATTTTTTTTGAAAAGTCTGTGAAGGATATGGGTTAGCTCTTCCTTACATGCTTTGTAAAATTCTCCTGTGAAACCATCCAGTCCAGGGCTTTTGTGTGTTGGGAGTTTTTTGATTACTGCTTCAATTTCATCTGCTGTTATTGGTCTGTTCAGGCTTTCTGCTTCTTCTTCATTCAGTTTTGGAAGACTATATTTTTCTAGAAACTTGTCCATTTCACCTAGGTTTTCAAATTTCTTGGCGTACAGTTCTTCATAGTAATTTCTTACAATCCTTTGCATTTCTGTGGTGTCAGTTGTAATGTCTCCACTTTCATTTCTGATTGTGTTTATTTGGGTCCTCTCTCTTTTTTTCTTGATGAGCCTGCTTAAAGGCTTGTCAATTTTGTTTATCTTTTCAAAGAACCAGCTCCTGGATTCATTGATCCTTAAATTGTGCTTTTAGTGTCTATGTCATTTAGTTCTGCTCTGATCTTGGTTATTTCCTTCCTTCTACTTGCTCTCGGCTGTCTTTGTTGTTGTTCCTCAAGTTCTTGTAGGAGTAGGTGTTTGTTTGAAATGTTTCTATCTTTTTTACGTAGGCCTGTATCACTATAAACCTCCCTCTCAGTACTGCCTTTGTTGTGTCCCATAAGTTTTGGGTTGTTGTGAGTTCATTGTTGTTTGTTTACAGAAACTTTTTGATTTCTTCCCTAATTTAATTCTTGACCCATTCATTGTTTTATAGCATTCTATTCAACCTCCATGATTTTTAGTGTTTTGTGTTTTTCCCCTTGGGGTTGGTTTCCAGTTTCAGTCCCTTGTGGTCAGAGAAAATGCTTGGTATGATTTAAATTTTCTTGAATTTGTTGAGGCTTGTTTTGTGTCCTATCATGTGGTCTATCTTTGAAAATGCCTCATGTGCATTTGAAAAAAATGTGTATTTATTTTCTTTGGGATGAAGGGCTCTGTATATATCAGTTAAGTCCATTTCATCTAGAGTGTTGTTCAGTGCCACAATATCTTTGTTGATATTTTGTTTGGAAGATCTGTCCATTTTTGACAGTGGGGTGTTAAAATCCCCTACTATATTTGTGCTGTTGTCAATATTTTTCTTGAAGTCCTTTAAGATTTTCTTGATGTACTTAGGTGCTCCTATGTTGGATGCATATATATTTACAATGTTTATGTCTTCCTCATGGATTCTTCCCTTGAGTATTATGAAGTGACCTTCTGGATCTCTCTTTATGGCTCTTCCTTTGAAGTCTAGTTTGTCTGATACCAGTATTGCAACCCTGGCTTTTTTTTTTCACTGTCCATTTGCTTGAAAAATTTGTTTCCAGCCCTTCACTTTGAGTCTGTGTAGGTCTTTTGTCCTGAGGTGGGTCTCTTGTAGGTAGTATATGTGTGGGTCATGCTTTCTTATCCATTCAGCTATTCTATACCTTTTGATCGGAGCATTTAATCCATTTATGTTTAAGGTTATTATTGATAGTACTTATTCATTACCATTTTCGTTCCTGTGTTCCTCTTTCTCTCTCTCTCTTTTCCTTCCTTTACTTAAAGCATTCCCTTTAGTATCTCTTGCAGAACTGGTTTGGTAGAGGTGTATTCTTTTAGACTTCTTTTATGTGGGAAGCTCCTTATTTGTCCTTTCATGTTGATTGAAAGCCTTGCTGGGTAAAGTAGTCTTGGTTGCAGGCCTTTGGTTCTCATTACTTGGAATATTTCTTGCCATTCTCTTTTGGCTTGAAGCATTTCCATTGAGAATCAGCTGCTAACCTTATCGGGACTCCTTGTATGTCATTTCCTTTTTCTTCCTTGCTGCCTTTAAGATTCTCTCTTTGTCTTGGAACTTTGCGTTTTAATTATGATGTGTCTTGAAGTGGGCCTCTTTGATTTCCTCTTGATTGGGACTCTCTGTGTTCCCTGGATTTGTGTGACTTTTTCTCTCATCAAATTAGGGAAGTTTTCCATCATTACTTTTTCAAATAGGTTTTTTTGTCCCTTGCTCTTCTTCTTCTCCCTCTGGTATCCCTATTGTATGGATATTTTTACGTTTCATATTGTCTTGAATTTCTCTTAATCCCTCTTCATTCTTTCTGAGCCTCTTTTCCTTTTCTTGCTCTTTCTGGGTGTTTTTTCCTACTTTGTCCTCCAACTCACTGATCCAGCCTTCTGCTTCATTGGTTCTGCTTTTCATCCCTTCCACTGTGTTATTCAGTTCAGGAATTGTATTCTTTGTTGATAGTTTCCATTTCCTTTTTTCATGTTGGTATAGTTTGCAGTGAGTTCATCGTAGCTTCCCTTTAGTTTCTGGTAGCTCATTAAGAGCTCATGGAGCTTCCTGACAACCATTGCTTTGAACTCAAAATCTGATAGTTGAGTTGTCTCTGTTTCATTTAGCATTCTTTCTGGTGCTTCCTCCTTTCCTTTAATTTGATGATTGCTTCTTTGTCTTCCCATTGTTTATGAGACTCTTCTTGTTAGCTAAAGCTTCTTAAATTGATCTGTTCTGGCTCCCTGGGTTTATGGTGTGAACTTCTGTGGTAGAATACCTATGAGATTCAGTGATGCAGTCTCCTTCGGGTATCCTGGTGATCACAGCTTCCACTGTCTCAGCTGTTGAAATGACCCCTCTTTGGGACCAACTCTGGTTTTTTCACTGTTCCAGGGTTTTGTTTGTTTGTTTGTTTGTTTGTTTGTTTTTGTCTCACTTGTGGGTATTTAAAAAGAGAAAAGAGGAAGAAAAAAATGAAAAAGGAAGAATAAAAGAGGGAGGAAAAAGAGATAAAATTGGAAAGAAAGAAAGAAGAAATAAAACAAGAAAGAAGAGAAGAAAAAAGAGTTGAGTGGTAAAAAAGATAAAAATAATAAAAAATATTTAAAATAACAACAAACAAACAAACTAGTGCTGTTTTCACACTTGCCAACCCATATTTTCTGGTCTTGTTGGCTGCAAAGGCTGAGGGGTGATGGTATCACTTTTTTCCCTGTTCATCACTCAGTTATCTTTGGGCTAGTCCTCCCAAGGCTAGCCTGGCACCTCTCCACCCAGGGCCTTGGGGGTGTGTTCTGAGCCTTCTGGAGAGCACGCACTTTCTGGAGTTCATGGGTGTAAGCTTGGGACCCTATGCCATGCACTCACTCCAATTTCATGAGAGTCAGCTCCGGATTTCCCATGGATCATGTGCACTCCCTGGGTTCACATGCTGGGGCTCTGATTCTCCCACGGATTGCTCGCACTCCCCGGGTTGCCGGCATGGGCCATAGGTTTCCAGTAGCTTAGTTGCCCCCTCGCATGCAGGTGCCTTAGGCCGCAGGTCTCTGGTTGTGCAGCCCTCTGCTGTCACGCACAGTCCCGGCTCCCTCCCTAGAGCCCCGTAGCAGTCCTGGCAAGTGCCAGGCCCAGGAACTTAGCAGCCCTGGTCTCTGCACTGATCCCTGGGCTCTTATTGTTCTGAAGTTCTCTTCTTACCATTGGATTTTTCAATGTCCGCTGCAACCTTCAATCTCCTACTTTCAAATATGCTGTGTTTCCACTGTTTGACCCTCTGTTTGTCTGTGGATCGGTCAGGTTCCTCTTCCGTGTGCAGGGAAAAATGGAATCTGCTCCCTCCTACCATGCTGCCATCTTCTTTCTTAGAAATATACTTTAAATAGCATTGGATCCACAGATCAATTTTTTAAAAATTGACATTTTTACACTATTGAGTCCTTCAATTCATAAATGGATAAACACTCAGGATTGATGCTTTCTAATGGCCAAAATTCCCCCCTTAAAAAAAATGACTACAAACAAACAGGTCACTTCAACATGTTTTATTCTTCAATCTTGGCCTCTTGACTACTGACTACACTCCGATACCTTTAAACACATGTTTTGGGGATTCCTGCTCCACCTCCCTTGCCAATGCCCACACTTTTTTTAATTTTATTTTTTTATTGTTGCTCAATTACAGTTGTTCCCATTCCCCCATTACTCTCCCCTGCCCTACCCACCCCTCACATTTAATACTCCCCCCACCCAGTTGTCTTTGTCCTTGGGTTTTTATACATGTTCCTTGACTTTACCCTTCCTCTTCTTTCCCCACTCCCCACTCCCCTCCTCACTCTTGGTTTGTTCTTTATTTTCATATCTTGCTTATGTTTTGCTTGCTTATTTGTTTCATTGATTAGGTTCCACTTATAGATGAGATCATATGGTATTCGTCTTTCATTTCCTGGCTTATTTTACTTAGATTAATATTCTCCAGTTCCATCTATGCTTTTGAGAAAGGAAAGAGTTCTTTCTGCTGCATAATATTCCATTGTGTAAATGTACCATAGTTTTTTGATACACTCATTTACCGATGGGCAATTAGGCTGTTTCCAGAACTTGGCTATTGTAAATGGTGCTGCTATGAACATACTTTTTTTTCTTTCCTTTCTTTAACGAAATTACCTAGAATATATGGTTTGCTTAGATTTGTATTATTAAAGATAGAAGCAAAGTCTTTAATAATTTATTTACATTATTAAAAATTTTAAATTATTTTTAGTATATTTTATTGATTATGCTGTAACAGTTTTCTCATTTTTTTCTCCCCTTTCCCCCTCTACCTCATGCCTCCCCACCCACCAGCACCCCCCTGTTAGTTCATGTCCATGGGTTGTATACATAATTCCATTGGCTTCCCATTTCCCATTCTATTCTTAACCTCCCCCTGTCTATTTTGTACCTACCATTTATGCTTCTTATTCCTTGTGCCTTTCCCCCCAATTCTCCTCCTTTCCTTCCCCACTGATAATCCTCTATGTGATACCCATTTCTGTGATTCTGTTCCTGTTCTAGTTGTTTGCCTAGGTTTTGTGTTTGTTTTTATATTCAGTTGTTGATAGTTGTGAGTTTGTTGTAATTTAATTATTCATAGTTTTTTAACTTCATTTTCTTAGATGAGTCCCTTTAACATTTCATATAATAAGGGTTTGGTGATGATGTACTCCTTTAATTCTACGTTATCTGGGAAGCACTTTATCTGCCCTTCCATTCTGAATGAAAGCTTTGCTGGATAGAGTAATCTTGGATGTAGGTCCTTGCCTTTCATGACTTTGAATAATTCTTTCCAGTCATTTTTTTGACTGTAAGGTTTCTTTTAAAATATCAGCTGATAGTCTTCTGGGAACTCCTTTGTAGTTAACTGTCTCCTTTTCTCTTGCTGTTTTTTTTTTTTTTTTAATTTTCTCCTTATCTTTCATTTTGGGTAATGTAATTATGATGTGTCTTGGTGTGTTTCTTCTTGGATCCAACTTCTTTTGGAGTCTCTGAACTTCCTGAATTTGCATGTCTAGTTCCTTCACTGGATTGGGGAAGTTCTCCATTGTTATTTTTTCAAATAAGTTTTCAATTTTTTGCTCTTCCTCTTCTCCTTCTGCCACCCCTATGATTCAGATGTTGGAACATTTAAAGTTGTCCTAGAGGTTCTTAAGTCTCTCCTCATCTTTTTGAATTCTTGTTTCTTCATTCTGTTCTGGTTGAATGTTTTTTTCTTCCTTTTGTTCCAAATTGTTTATTTGAGTCCCCATTTCCTTCCCTTCATTGTTGGTTCCATGTATATTTTTCTTTATTTAACTTTGTATAGCCTTCAATTCTTCTTTCATTTGGCAACTGAACTCAATCATTTTTGTGCCATCCTGATTACCAGTGTCTTTAACTCTGCATCTGATAGGTTGTCTATCTCCTCATTGCTTTGTTCTTTTTCTGGAGCTTTGATTTGTTCTCTCATTTGGGTCATAAATAAGTCTTGGCTCCCCTGTTATGTTGTAAGGGCTGAGCCTTAAGTATTCCTCAGGGCTGGGCAACCCATTCTGCTACATTGTGGCACTGTATGTCAGGAAGGGGTCAGAGAGGGAACAATGCTACCTGTTAGCTTACTTGGCTCTCACCCCACTCTCTACTACTTCCCTCTGTAACCCTGGATTGCTGGATTTTTCTCACTCCCCAGTTGCTCTTCTCAGCTTATCTGCAAGCAACATGGGAAATCCCATCTGCCAGCCATCTCCTCACCTGCCCCAGTCTGAAGCCTCCTTGTAGCACCAAACTCTCTGCCCATCTCAGTCCCTCCTAGCAATCTGTATGAATATTTCTTCTTTAATCTTTGGTTGTCAGACTTCCATGCAGTTTGATTTTCTGGCAGTTTTGGTTGTTTTTTTTTTTTTTTTTTTTTTGTCCTCAAATTGGTTGTCATCCTTCTTTTGGTCACTCAAGAAAGTGAAGAATTTCTATCTACACCTCCATAACACTCATAAACTTGGCCATAACTGAAGTTTTAAATCCTTAAGTTTGGTGAACTAAATGTGTTCCAAATCTAATTTGTGGCAGGTACAATGACAATGAAAGAAATATTTTGTTCTTACCCATGCCAGGATTTTAACTTTTTATGTAGAAGGATGTGACACTAAAACTTTTATACTCAGATACAGTAAATGGAAAGATAAAGCTTCTCAGAATCCAGGTGTAAGGTAAACAGAGGCAGTCTAGCTTCCTCACCAGGTGTCTGGACAACCAGGTAGCAGTTTCCCATAACCTTGAGAATGGACCTGATAAGTAGTATTCTCATAGCCTTAAGACGGTCTGATAAAGTTCCCATATCCTTGAGTGGGCTCACCTGTGTAATATAAAGCTCTGTTGCATAATATCCTTTGACATCCTGCTGGCTTTGTTTGTGTTCTGGTATTTAAGGGGATAGGGACTCCATGCTGAGTGTCGTGCTGGGGGACAAGGACCATGTTGTGTGACAAGCAGGGGGATAGGTGAGGGAGACATGCAGGAGGACACACAGCTTGCAGTGTGCATGGATCGCCCACCCTTGAATAAAGGCGTGTCAGACATCCTAAAGGCTCCGTGAATATTTTTCCATCTGCCCAAATCTCGCAAACCTGTCAGGCCTTGAATGATCGCAAGACACCAGGAAACACATCTTAATTTGGCATCCTATAAATTTCTCCCTTTTGGAAATATGTACCATAAAAATATCTTTATTTTTGTAGAAAACTTTGTGTGAGTCTTCCTAGAAAGTGTCTATGAGTGGCTCTGTACCAGAATAGCCAACCGCTATAGATTCCACATTTCCTGACATCAAAAATAATAGCATTTACTTTAGCTTATTTTGGGGTAATTTTTTTACATTTTTGGTATACCGGTTATGACATAAGACAAAGTACAAGGATCTTTTGTGATCATGCATAAATGTAGCATGTAAATACACTATCATATTTGCATAAGAGTTTTAATCACAAACATAGAATCTGAAATTGATAGATTCATATTGATCTTTAGTAACTCACATTACATTTATATTAATAATGAATGTGACAGGAGCATCATAAATATGCAAAAGAGCCACACATCAGCCTAAACATCACCAGTAATTTGTAGACTTACACTCACAGGAAACCACTAATGGAATGTAGTGCATTTTCTTTTCTATGAATAGTCAAATGTCATGCATAATGCAATAGTGCAACTGCTAATAGCAGTCGGGCAGGATCATTTAAACTAGTTATTATGGGCAGTACAAACTGATCTTTGAAGTGGCCTGTAATAAAATACTTTTCTGCCTTTACCCTGTCCTGATTGCTCAGTTATCCTTTTCCCCAGAGCCAATATTTATAGGAAGCACAAAAATGATTATTTTGATATTTGGGGAACACTTATCATGCTCTATAAAATGCAGAATTGTGACCAATTCATACTTAACAAATCAAAGTTGAAAGTCCCTAAAGCATCTGCTCAACTTCTTTTATGTCAGAGTATTAGAATATTCTTTCAGAATATTCATTCACAATATACCTTCATGATATATATTCTACTGTAACAACATTTGTGTAAAAGTTGTTACAGAAATGGTAATACTGAAATCATCTGCAAATATGTGAAGGCAGAGACTTAGTTGTTGGAGTTCATAGGATGGCTATGTTAATAAGAATAAAAAAAGCTTAGACTGTACTAAAGAATAAAAAGCATTAAAATGAAATATGAAACAGGCAGATTGAGGTAACAACCCAAACTGTGCTCTGCAGAGTACATGGAAACAGGTTTTACAAAGGTAAAACCCACAAAATGTAATTCTTTCCTGTGAATGAAAGATGGCTAGGTAGGTTCACGAGGATTGGTTAGTTCCTATGCAAATGAGCATGGAGAAAACTACCAAGAAGGAAGTAGAGTTTCTATATGTCCATGTAGCAGTTGTTATTCCAGGAATATTATTGCTCCAGGACATTTTGAGTTGTGAGTTGAGAAACAGGTCTAACAACTTTATAGCAGCTCTGGGTGTTGAGGAACAAGATGCCTATAGGCTCCACTTCCTTAATAGCCTCCTGACTCTATTTTATGTGACTCTGTTAGTAATGCTTCTTTCATTTTATTTTCTCTATTATCAATTAACAGTCCCTAAACCCAGGATCATTATTGGGAGTTCTAGAAAATGCTAATTTCTAGAGGAATTTTACTTGATAGAAATATCAAGTGTTTCATAATCCCTGCCCCTGCAACTACACCAAGCTGAAACTGGAGCTCCTAGCATGAGAAACTGAGGTAGAGAAAATAAAAATGCAATTGTTGCAACATTTTATTTTTGCTTTAAGCAATATTGCTTTACACTGCCAAAACTATATTTATATATGTCTATCTCTATAGTTGCAGTTTTATTTATATAGAGATATAATAGGCAGATATATAATAGGCAGAAATTCTGTAAACATTAATTGATTTAATCTACATGATATTCCTATCTAATATGAAATACTATTAATAAAATTTTCAGTTAGGGAAACTGAGGCCAAGTGCTTCTAAGAGAACTATCCCAAAGTTCACAGTAAATAAGATGAAGCAAGATTTTATACTCTCAGAACTAACTAGAGCATCTGTAGGCACTTGGGAGGCAGGCAAGACATGTCTGTTTTACTTCTTACAATATGAGTAAATTGCTCAATTTAATCAGAACTTAGAGGCCAGGTAAGATGAAAACTATCTTATTTCATTAAGAATAAAGTCAGTTTAGGATTTACCAATTTTGTTTTAGAGATACTCAGTCTACTGGAGTCAATATGCACAAATTACATATACATACATTTATACACATTTATATATTGTTCAAAGACAAAATTAACTTTATTGATAAACAATTGAAGATACAAGCTACCTGCCATTGGTCATCAATTACAATTCTGCAAGGGTCTAGCACAGATTTACAGCCACAATTAATGGCATGTCAAATTGTTGGAAGAAAGGATTGATGTTCAATAATAAAGTAATAAGATTCTCAGAAGGCCAGATAGTTTGACCATCTTTCAAAAATGTCATTTATCTAAACTGACAACAAAATACTCTCAAATTTCAAAAAGAAATGTTGGAAGTATCAAGGTAAGTATATTTATCTTTGTGGCTGTATCTTGTGGTAAAAGAAAAATAGAGAATAAAGGTGAATATTCAAGGATATCCTTTGAATCTTTGGTACACATTGCCAAATCTTCAGAAACAATTGCTTTGGTATTATATGGTGATACTATAGAGTCATATTAATAATTTCCAACTAGATATTGTAGTATCATTTGATAAAATTTTATTGCATCAAGCCAATTTCCAAGATGGTCTCTATCTCCTGGAATGTCATGCTTGTGTGATCCTTTCCCTCTGAGTGTGGGCTGGATTTTTAACTTCATTTTAATGGATATAATATGGGAGAGAGGATGTGCTACTCCTGTGGTTAGGTTACAAACAATTGTGATTTAGGTTCTTTTAGCATGCTCTCCCTTTTTTTTTTCTGGTTTTGATGAAGGACTCTGCCTTGTCGAAAAAGTCCATGTGGCAAGGAACTGAGAGTGGGCCACTGGCCAGTGAGGAGGAGCTAAGCCCCTTAAGCCAACAACCCTGAAGTATCTGAACTTGCCAATAGCCACGTATATACGTATGAAAGCAGGTTAATCCTCAGTAGATCTTTCAGATGAGACTGCTGTGATGGACAGCACATTGAATGTGATCTTGTGAAAGATTCTGAACTTGAAGTATTCCTGACCCACGGAGACTGGAAGATGATAAATATGTGTCCTTTCCGTTGTTTTATTTTGGTAAAATGTACAAAATGTTTATAATTTTAACCATGTGTAAGTGTATGATTGAGTAGCATGATATATATTCACAATGTTGTATAACCATTATCACTATTTAGATCCAAAAAATTTTCATCACCTTTCTAAGGCATTTGTACCCATCAAACGATGACACCCCTTTGTCCTAAAACCTCTAGAAACAATATTCTACTTTGTGTGTCTCTGAATTTGTTTATTCTAGGTATCTTATGTTAATAGAATCATATAATGTGTGTATTCTTCTGTATCTGGCTGATATCCCAAAGCTCAATGGTTGTGAGGTCCATATTGTAGCATATAGAAATTTCTTTTCTCAGGTTGGATAATATTCTAGTGAAGCATATGCATTCGTGTGAAGATGGACATGGGTTGCTTCTATCTTTTGGCTATTGTGAATGATGCTACTATGGACATTGGTGTACAACTATCTGTTCAAGTCTGTACTTTAAATTCTTCTGGATATACACCTTAGGAGTGAAATTGCTGGGTCATGTGGTATTTCTATGTTTAATATTGTTAGAAACCGCTGAAATGTTTTCCAGAATGGTTGCATAATTTCACATTCTCCACAACAATGCATGAGGGTTCCAGGTTCTCCATATTCTCACCAACACTTCGTATTTTTAAGGTTATTTTATTTTATTTTACTTTACTTTTTAGCCACCGCAGTCAATGCAGAGTGGTATTTTGTAATATCCCATCAAAGTAAATGGCTTTACTTTGCATTTCTTTAATAAGCACTGATGTTGAACATCTTTTTATGGGCATATGGTCATTTGTGTATTTTCTTTGAAGAAATACCTCTTCATGTTCTTTTCCCACTTTTTATTTGGGTTGTTTGCCTATTGTTGTTGAGTTTTAAGTGTTCTTTATAAATTCTGGATATTATTCCCATATTTAAATTTTAAATATTTTCTCTCAGTCATTAAGTTCCCTTTTGCTTTCTTTATTGTATTCATTGATGCCTAAATGTTCTTAATTTAAACAGCCTAATATTTTCTCCAATATTTTCTTCAAAGTATTTTGTTGATTTAGGTCTTAAATTTAGGGTTTTGATTAATCTATTTTCAATTAATTGTTGTATATGTTATAGGTAAGGTCGACTTTTTTTTTCATCCTATTAACATAAAGAATTTGGGAGAGTATTCTATTGTCTTGATATTACATAGTTTAAAATAAACACTTAAAAGAATTCCCTATAATTTGAGAATCTAGGTAAATTCTCAAAATTAAAGTAACCTGTTTATTTCTGAGAAATAATCTTTGGGAAAGAAATAGCTCCTTATATTAGGAAAATCTTTTTTCTCATAAAATAAGTTAACTTTCCACATAGTATCAACATTAAATAACACCCATAGAAGTTAATGTAAAACACGTATTATTATAATACACAATAATTAAAGATGGTACTAGTATATATTGCTACAAATATTACACAAATGTGAGCCTGATTAGAATTGTTCTGAAAATAGAAAAAGGACAACAAACTCAAACATTAAAATATATCAAGTCATTTGATTAAAAGAAGTAAAATGTAATTGCACTTTAAAATTGCTGTTGAATATTTTTTCCTTCAGCGTATATGGAAACAAGAAACATTTTTTTCAGATATTATCTACTTGTTTTGTAATACAAAGCTAATTATATAAAATAGACAACTGCCCAGAGTTAAGTGCATGTATAATTGTGGAATACGATGCATAATGTTTCATGATTATTATTCTCATAACTAAAGATCTGATTTATGACTAACAGTATCCCAATATTCTTCTGAAACTATTTTATGACAATGAAATTTTTTAAACTAAGATATTTTGGTTATTTTGTAATTTAAATATTCTTAAAATAACTGGAATATAATACATTGAGTACATAGGGCTTTTTTTTTTTCATGAAATTTAACAAAAAAGAAACTTACTTTAAAAGTGTATGACTGCTATGGCAGTTAATATGTTTTTCTAAAATCTGCTCTTGGTAAATCCTAAAAGGCAATTTAATAGTGAGTTAATGAGCATTTAAATTGATGGTATAAATATTTTAGTCAATATTTATTATAGTGTATAATACATTTATCTTATCAGTGTGTAATAAATTTTATCATCTAATAAAGTTACCATAGAAAAATATATTAAACCACAAATATAAGCATGAGCTCCATTTATCTTTCCCATTACTAAGTACTAAAAGTGCTTTCTCTCCTGACTTTTATGTCAGTCAATCAAAGATAAAGAAAAATTATTCCAAAACTGTCTCATCTCATAGGAAATCTAGTTTCTGTGCTTGATTTCATTTTATTCTCTTACCTACTTGTCTATGTCCTTTAAAGTGTTATTGCTTTACAGATAAAGATAAACAGGAAAAAATAACAAAACAATATTTGAAGATAATATGCCTACTGGCAACAAGATAAAATATTTTCTTCCCTGGCTCTATAATAATTTCTTTATCTAGATTCCCAGAGGTCAGCCTGACATAAGGGAAGATACTGAATGGAGTGACAATTGTCTCATAATTTGAAACCATGTGAATGATTAAAAGTTATATAATTGTCTGCTTTCTGGTTTTGCATATAAGGCATCTTAAAGTCACCACTCCAAAATAACAAGTCAAAAATGAACAGGCTGAAAAATCAATAACTGCCTTGGGTGCTTAACAGAAGGGAGATACAGGGAAAACCACTGCTCTCCAGAATGCAGAGCCAGGCAAATGCAGGGTGTCAATCTCAAGCCAGTGTTAACTTGCAAGCAGAAATTGTCACATAAACCAGAGGTGGAGTAAAAAAAAAAAAAAAAAAAAAAAAAAAAAAAAAAAAAAAAAAAAAAAAAAAAAAAAAAA